>CM038676.1:413786937-413929341 GCA_021605205.1 Aegilops longissima | reverse complement strand
GAGTGGGAGCACTACCGCCTTTCGATAAATATATGCGAGTGGCATATTGTTGATCGTAAATGATGTAGAATTTTTCGGAAAGCATAAAGGAGTAATTGAAAGGAGTTCTTTAAAAGAAAGACCTCAAGTAAAGCTACTAATATATTGAGCATCAAGATCTATTGAGATAGATCAAGACGCTTGATAAGTTTTTTCAATAAGTACATACCTTGTCAAGATTTTGAAGTAGTTCAAAATGGAAGCAGTCAAAGAAAAGTTCTTGCCTGTGTTGCAAAGGTGTGAAATTGAGTAAGACTCAAATCCCGACCACGGCAGAAAATAGAAAAGAGAATGAAAGTCATTCCCTATGCCTCACCATAGGTTCTATAAAGTATGCTATGCTATGTACCGGACCTATTATATACCTTGCTCTGAATTTGGCAAGGGAGTACAATAGTGATCTAGGAATAGATCACTGGACATTGGTCAAGAACATCCTTAGTGAGGACCAAGGAAATATTTCTCGATTATGGAGGTGATAAAAGAGCCCGTCGTAAAGAGTTACAACAGTGCAAGCTTTTACACCGATCCAGATGACTATAAGTCTCAATCTGGATACATATTGAAAGTGGGAGCAATTAGCTAGAGTAGCTCCGTGCAGAGCATTGTAGACATAGTATATTTGCAAAATACATACGGCTCTGAATGTGACAGACCCGTTGACTAAGCTTTTCTCACGAGCAAAACATGATCATACCTTAGTACTCTTTAGGTGTTAATCACATAGCAATGTGAACTAGATTATTGACTCTAGTAAACCCTTTGGGTGTTGGTCACATGACGATGTGAACTATGGTATTAATCACATACAGATGTGAATATTAGTGTTGAATCACATGATGATGTGAACTAGATTATTGACTCTAGTGCAAGTGGGAGACTGAAGGAAATATGCCCTAGAGGCAATAATAAAGTTATTATTTATTTCCTTATTTCATGATAAATGTTTATTATTCATGCTAGAATTGTATTAACCGGAAACATGATACATGTGTGAATACATAGACAAACATAGTGTCACTAGTATGCCTCTACTTGACTAGCTCGTTGAATCAAAGATGGTTAAGTTTCCTAGCCATAGACATGAGTTGTCATTTGATTAACGGGATCACATCATTAGGAGAATGATGTGATTGACTTGACCCATTCTGTTAGCCTAGCACTTGATCGCTTAGTATGTTGCTATTGCTTTCTTCATGACTTATACATGTTCCCGTAACTATGAGATTATGCAACTCCTGCCATTGGAGGAACACTATGGTGCTACCAAACGTCACAACGAATCGGGTGATTATAAAGGAGTACTACAGGTGTCTCCAAAGGTACATGTTGGGTTGGCGTATTTCGAGATTAGGTTTTGTCACTCCGATTGTCGGAGAGGTATCTCTGGGCCCTCTCGGTAATGCACATCACATAAGCCTTGCAAGCATTGCAACTAATAAGTTAGTTGTAAGATGATGTATTGCGGAACGAGTAAAGAGACTTGTCAGTGACGAGATTGAACTAGGTATTGGATACCGACGATCGAATCTCGGGCAAGTGACATACCGATGACAAAGGGAACAACGTATGTTGTTATGCGGTTTGACCGATAAAGATCTTCGAAGAATATGTAGGAGCCAATATGGGCATCCAGGTCCCGCTATTGGTTATTGACTGAGAATAGTTCTAGGTCATGTCTACATAGTTCTCAAACCCGTAGGGTCCGCACGCTTAAGGTTTCGGCGCAGTTATATTATGAGTTTATGAGTTTTGATGTACCGAAGGAGTTCGAGTCCCGGATGAGATCGGGGACATGACGAGGAGTCTCGAAATGGTCAAGACGTAAAGATCGATATATTGGACGACTATATTCGAGTTCGGAAAGGTTCGAATGATTCGGTATTTTTCGAGTACCGAGAGTTACGGGAATTCGCCGGGAGAAGTATTGGGCCTTATTGGGCCCTGCTCGCGGGAAAGAGAGGGCTGCCTAGGGCAGGCCGCACGCCCCCCATGGCCTAGTCCGAATTGGACTAGGGAGGCCGCACCCTTCCTTCCTTCCTCTCTCTCTTCCCTTACTTGTCTCCTACTCCTAATACATGGAAGGACTCCTAGTTGGACTAGGAAGGGGAATCCTACTCCCGGTGGGAGTAGGACTCCCCATGGCGCGCCTCCTAGGGCCGGCCTCCTCCTCCCTCCCTCCTTTATATACGGGGCAGGGGCACCCATGGACACACAAGTTGATCTACGGATCGTTCCTTAGCCGTGTGCGGTGCCCTCTCCACCATATTCCACTTCGGTCATATCGCTGCGGAGCTTAGGCGAAGCCCTGCACCGTGAAGTCATATCGTCGCGGAGCTTAGGCGAAGGCCTGCGTCGGTGGAGCATCATCATCGTCCACCACGCCGTCGTCTTGACGGAACTCATCCCCGACGCTTTGCTGGATCGGAGCCCGGGATCGCCATCGAGGTGAACGGTGCTGAACTCGGAGATGCCGTGACGCTCGGTACTTGGATCGGTCGGATCGTGAAGACGACGACTACATCAACCGCGTTGTCATAACGCTCGCCACGGTCTCACGAGGGCGTGGACATACACTCTCCCCTCTCGTTGCTATGCCATCACCATGGTCTTGCGTGTGCGTAGGAAATTTTTTGAAATTACTACGTTCCCCAACACTCACCTCCTGGCTTTGACCACGGCACGCGACCTGGCATACCAGCGACGGCTGCAGCCTGGCTAGGGACCAGGACAAGTCAGCGTAGAGCAACAAGCTGTCGTGAGGATGGAAAGGGGAGACCGAGCCTGAACAGGACATGTGTTCGCAAAATTTCATAACAGAGAATATATACGCAAAAAACATTACAGACCCTTTACACACCCCCACGGGGTACTTCATAATTCTTTGCAGGGAACAAAAATGGGAACTAAGAGGAATCCTATCTACACCCTCCCGTGGCGGACGCCATCATCAATAGTGGGCCACGGGAGGCCGACGCCGACCCCATCCAGATCAGCGGCGGCGGCGGCTGGATGTCGCGGCCCTACTTCGAGCCCGGCGAGAGCTCGGGGGCACGTAGCTATCGTCGCTCGTCTCTGGAGTCTGGTAAAGCTCGGGAGAATTGCTAGACTACCAGGGGCTGCTGCTGCTAGAGTAGCCATGAGCGGAGCGTGCGTCAGCTTGGCGCTCCCCTCCAGGGAAACACTCCAGGCGGCGGCCCTCTGCATCAAAGACCTTGAAGAAGAGCGTGGAGGCACTGTCGTACTCAAAGTGGATCACGAGGGCGCCTTCCGCACGGCAAACCCGCGTAACCATGCCCCAGCCACGGGTCATGAAGATCTTGCCGGTGGGGACCGCTTCGATCTCTGCTCCAGTCGCCGGAGCATTGCAGTCGGCATGCTGCAGCCAGAGCTCGAGAGGCCCTCTCGACGGCATCACATTGGAGAAGAACCACGGGAAGCGGATCCAAGATCTTGGGGGCATCGGCGCCCATAGCACGAGCTTGCCCGGTGATGACCGTAGTTTGAGGAGTTCATGTATTCACTATGTGTTAATGCTTTGGTCCGGTACTCTATTAAAAGGAGGCCTTAATATCCCTTAGTTTCCATTAGGACCCCGCTGCCACGGGAGGGTAGGACAAAACATGTCATGCAAGTTCTTTTCCATAAGCATGTATGACTATATTCGGAATACATGCCTACATTATATTGATGAATTGGAGCTAGTTCTGTGTCGCCCTATGTTATGATTGTTACATGATGAACCGCATCCGGCATAATTCTCCATCACCGATCCAATGCCTACGAGCTTTTCACATATTGTCTTCCACTTATTTACTTTTCCGTTGCTACTGTTACAATCACTACAAAACCCAAAAATGTTACTTTTGCTATCGTTACCGTTACTTCCATACTACTTTGCTACTAAACACTTTGCTGCAGATACTAAGTTATCCAGGTGTGGTTGAATTGACAACTCAACTGCTAATACTTGAGAATATTCTTTGGCTCCCCTTGTGTCGAATCAATAAATTTGGGTTGAATACTCTACCCTCGAAAAATGTTGCGATCCCCTATACTTGTGGGTTATCAAGACTATTTTCTAGCGTCGTTGCTGGGGAGCATAGCTCTATTCTTTGAGTCACTTGGGATTTATATCTGCTGGTCACTATGAAGAACTTGAAAGACGAGAAAACAAAATGTTATCCCTCAACTACGAGGGGAGGTAAGGAACTACCATCTAGCTCTGCACTTGATTCACCTTCCATTTTGAGTAAGCTTGCGACACCGAAACCTGCTTATGCTATTAATTCTGATATGCCGCATGTTATTGATGATGCCACTTCTGCTATGCATGATACTTATGATGAAACTACTTCTATGCTTGATACTACTGTGCCACTTGGTGAATTTCTTGATGAACAACTTGCTAGGGCTAGAGAGAATGAAATTGTTGAAACTGATAATATTGATGAGAGTGATGATGAAGACTCTCCCCCTAAATATGAATTGCCTGTTGTGCCTGACGGCTATGTTATGGATGAAGAAACTGCTAGAGATTTCCTTGCTTGCAATGATAGAAGTGATCTTAAGAAATTATTAGCTAAGCTGAAACAAAAAACTTTGAATGCTAGGATGAAATATGATCCTGCTTATGCTACTTCACCTATCTTTGTTACTGATAAGGATTATGAATTCTCTGTTGATCCTAAGATAATTACTTTGGTTGAATCTGATCCTTTCTATGGTATGAATCTGAAACTGTTGTGGCACATCTTACTAAATTAAATGATATAGCTACCCTGTTCACTAATGATGAGAAAACTCGCTACTATTATATCCTTAAATTATTTCCATTCTCATTAAAGGGTGATGCTAAGATATGGTATAATTCTCTTGATCCTGGTTGTGTGCGTAGTCCCCAGGATATGATTTATTACTTCTCTGCTAAATATTTCCCCGCTCATAAGAAACAAGCTGCTTTAAGGGAAATATATAATTTTGTGCAAATTGAAGAAGAGAGTCTCCCACAAGCTTGGGGGAGGCTTCTCCAATTACTTAATGCTTTGCCTGATCATCCTCTTAAGAAAAATGAAATACTTGATATCTTTTATAGTGGACTAACCGATGCTTCCAGAGACCACCTGGATAGTTGTGATGGTTCTGTTTTCAGAGAAAGAACACCAGATGAAGCTGAAAGTCTATTGAATAATATGTTGACTAATGAAAATAATTGGACACTTCCTAAACCAACTCCTAAGCCAACTCCAAAGAAAAAGGGTGTTCTGTTTCTCAGTCCTGAAGATATGCAAGAGGCAAAGCAATCTATGAAAGAAAAAGGTATAAAAGCTGAAGATGTGAAGAATCTACCTCCTATTGAAGAAATACATGGTCTTAATTTACCTCCTAATGAAGAAGTACACGGTCTTGATAACCCGACACAGGTAGTAAAGGTAAATTCTCTCTATAAATTTGATGAAGGTGATATTCCTCTTTATAAGTCCGCTAGCAAATGCCTAGATGAGTTTGACAATTTTATTGTTAAACAAGAAAACTTCAATGCTTATGTTGGTAGACAATTGAAATACAATTCCGATATGCTTGAACACTTGGGTGATTATATGTCTAGAGTTAAAGGTGAACTTAAACTCATTAGTAAACATGCTTCTATGGTTACCACTCAAGTAGAACAAGTACTTAAAGCTCAGAATGATTTGCTCAATGAATTGAGTAGTGAGAACAATGATTTTGCTGTTAGAGTGGCTACTGGAACTGGTAAAGTGACTCAGGAACCTTTGTATCCTGAGGGCCACCTTAAGAGAATTGAGCAGGATTCTCAAAGAAATAATATAGATGCACCTGGTCCTTCTAAAAAGAAGAAAAAGAAAAATGATAGGAGTTTGCATACTTCTAGTGAAGCTGTTGTTGACACACCTGAGAATCCAAATGATATTTCTATTTCTGATGCTGAAACACAATCTGGTAATGAACATGAACCTAGTGATAATGTTAATGATGATGTTCATGTTGATGCTCAACCTAGCAATGATAATGATGTAGAAATTGAACCTGTTGTTGATCTTGATAACCCACAATCAAAGAATCAACGTTATGATAAGAGATACTTTGTTGCTAGGAAGCACGGTAAAGAAAGGGAGCCATGGGTTCAGAAACCCATGCCTTTTCCTCCTAAACCATCCAAGAAAAAGGATGATGAGGATTTTGAGCGCTTTGCTTAAATGATTAGACATATCTTCTTGCGTATGCGTTTGACTGATATGCTCAAAATGAATCCTGATGCTAAGTACATGAAAGATATCATTACAAATAAAAGAAAGATACCGGAAGCTGAAATTTCCAGCATGCTTGCTAATGATACTTTTAAGGGTGGAATACCAAAGAAACTTGGAGATCCAGGACTACCCACTATACCATGCTCCATTAAAAGAAACTATGTTAGAACTGCTTTATGTAATCTTGGAGCCGGTGTTAGTGTTATGCCTCTCTCTTTATATCGTAGACTTGATTTGAATAAGTTGACACCTACTGAAATATCTTTGCAAATGGCCGATAAATCAACTGCTATACCTGTCGGTATTTGTGAGGATGTGCATGTTGTGGTTGCAAATGTTACTATTTTAACGGACTTTGTTATTCTTGATATACCCGAGGACGGTAGTATGTCTATTATTCTTGGAAGACCCTTTTTGAATACTGTAGGGGTTGTTATTGATTGCAACAAAGGCAATGCCACTTTTCATGTTAATGGTAATGAGCATACGGTGCACTTTCCGAGGAAATAACCTCAAGTCCACAGTATCAATTCTATTGGAAAAATCCCATCGATTATTATTGGAGGTTTTGAATGTCCTATTCCTACTGTTAAGAAGAAATATGATATTCTTATTGTTGGGGATGTGCATATCCCCATTGAGGTAACCTAGTGTTATTCAAAATTTCTCCGATTCCATGTTATTCGGAATGAGTTTATTAACAAGACTTGATCAACCTTGTTAGTGGATTCCTTTTGATGAGCATGAGATGGATGAAGTTAGAAAGCACAAACTTCTGTACCCTCTTTTTACTTTCTGTTATTTAGATTAAATAAAGTAAAAGTAGTATTTTTCTGTCTGTTTTCTGAATTATCTATGCAATAAAAAGTACCCCGAAATTTTTTTTTCTCCAAATGCCCTGCCAATTTAATATGATTTTTTCTGGAATATTTGAGAATATTTGGCACTGAGAACACAGCAGGGGAGCAAGCACACAGGCACGAGGTCCAGGCGCGCCACCCCTGGCGCGCCCCCTGCCTCATGGGCCCATGGTGGCTCCCCTCCACTTATTCCTGCACCCACACACTCCTTCTTTCCTCCCAAAAAATCACCAACCAGCTCAAGCACGAGTTCTAGCTCATTTTGCTGCGATTTTCGATCTCCTTGCTCAAAGCACCTCTTACAAAACTGCTTTGGGGGATTGTTCCTTGGTATGTGACCCCTCCATTGGTCCAATTAGTTTTTGTTCTAGTGCTTTATTCATTGCAAATTTGTGCTGCCTAGGTGACCATGTTCTTGAACTTGCATGTCAAATTTATATGGTTCCAAGTAGTTCTAATGCATGATATAGTCTCTAGGCACTTGTAGGAGTAGTTGCTATCAATTTTTTTTTGAGCTTGGTTCACTTTTATTTGAAGTTTACTAAAAATTTCAGAAATTTTTCAGAGGAAGAAATATGTTTAGGAAAATGTACCAAGGTGGTCCTTCAAGGAAGCAAGGACCCAGGCTTGCAATGCGCGACGCTGACGATGAACCACCAAGGACGCCCAAGCGGGCTTGTGAATGGCCTTCAGAGGACTTCATGGATCAAGCAGGAATCAAGGAAGAATTTAACACATATATGCGTAACGCTGATCTTGTGAGCTTCGAGGCAGACAAGTGCCGTCAGTACCACTATCTCACTAGTTCCTTTGTGAGGAGGTTTGAATTTTCATCGTCACGCAATTCTCAAACTGTCTTGTTTGATCTTTACGAAAATTCTTATACTATGGACTTAGAGGATTTTACCACTGCTTGCAAACTTCCACAATGGGGTAGTACTAGTGAATCTCGCAAATATGAATTTAGAGATTTTCATACTAGTATAACTGTGGGGGAATCTAGAGACATAGCACAAGCTACCATAGGGAGCATTCATTTTCCTGCTATACATTATTTTGCTCTCTTCATAGGTAGGTGCATAAATGGTAAGGATGAAGCATGTCACATGTGTGTCCCTGACCTTAGTGTTCTCAGGAGTGCTGTGTTAGGAGATAAACATTATAATTTGGGAGCCATTGTTGCACGTAGGTTTCATAATAATAGATTTAATGGAGATTTCTTTGGTGGAATTTATGCATCCTGTTTAGCTAATTTTCTTGGTGTAACCGTACGTGAGGATGATATTGAGTTGCCTTCGGCTTATTTAGATTATGAGGCTATGGTTCGTCATCGTTTTGTTGAGAGGAACGATCAGTTCCTCCAGTACCGACTAATCTTTGACAGACGACGCGCCTATCACGTTGCTCTTCCTGCTTCTACCTTCTTTGACTTTCAGGCAAAGGGGAGATATTTCATAACCAGGGAGGAGGCGACCGAGTACGAGAGGAGGGCTGAGATAGCTCGCCTCCAAGATGCAACCCACAATGCAATGACTGCTGCATCTCAGTACGACCCCAACTATAACTTTGGATATCCGCCAGGCCAGCCGTGGCAATAGACCAACTTAGGCCAAAATCCTAAGCTTGGGGGAGTACGTATTTCTCACCGACATTACATTCATGTTTGCACACTCATTGCTAGATGTCGGTGCTCATACCCTTTCACTGTAATATCCATGCTAGTGTATTTTCCTTTTTATGCTTTCTTCTTGTGTGTTTAATAAACCTTAAGAAAAACAAAAAAAACAAATAAAATTAGTTGTAGCTTTTAGCTAGTTTACTTTTCATGTCGTAGTAGTAGTAATTAAAAGAAAACCCAAAAAGATTTCCTGTTCTTCTTTTGCCTGTTGGGAGCTTTCCTGTGTAAATAGTTTTATTTCTTTTCTTTCCTTTGGGGGTCGATAGGAGAAGACCATAATAAAAATGTTGAAGTGGCTCTTATATGCATTGTTGTTGATCTAACCAAGAGCCCATATTGCCTTGTCTTCACCTGTTTATTAAATGCTCGCAGATTCCAGCTTAGTCCAATGCACGTGCACTATTATTATTATTCACATCGTTCGGTCGTGCAAGTGAAAGACAATTATGACGATATATGATGGACTAATTGAGATGAGAGAAGCTGGTATGAACTCGACCTCTCTTGTTTTTGTAAATATGATTAGTTCATCGTTCCTGATTCAGCCTATTATGAATAAACATGTTTGCAATGAAAATTAGAGATTATAGTTGCTTATGCCATGCTTAATTAGCTAGGAGTTTATAATGGTTTAACTTGCGTGCCAACATGCTATTAAAATGGTTGTGATGTGGTATGATAGGGTGGTATCCTCCTTTGAATGATTTAAGTGACTTGACTTGGCACATGTTCACACATGTAGTTGAAAAAAAATCAACATAGCCTTCATGATATTTATGTTCATGGTGGATTATATCCTACTCATGCTTGCACTCAATGTTTATTAATTTTAGTGCATGTTCATGACTGTTGTCGCTCTCTAGTTGGTCGCTTCCCAGTCTTTTTCTAGCCTTCACTTGTACTAAGCGGGAATACTGCTTGTGCATCCACTTCCATAAACCCCAAAATTATTCCATATGAGTCCACTATACCTTCCTATATGCGGTATCTAACTGCCGTTCCAAGTAAATTTGTATGTGCCAAACTCTAAACCTTCAAATGAAATTCTGTTTTGCATGCTCGAATAGCTCATGTATCAACTAGGGCTATTTGTATCTTCCATGCTAGGCGGGTTATTCTCAAGAGGAGTGGACTCTGCTCCTCACTCACGAGAAAATGGCTGGTCACCGGGATGCCCAGTCCCATGCTTTATGCAAATCAAATCAAAATAATTGCAAACGAAACTCTCCCGGGACTGTGTTAGTTGGAGGCACTCGTTGTTTCGAGCCAGCCATGGATTGATGCTTGTTGGTGGAGGGGGAGTATAAACTTTACCATTCTGTTTGGGAACCGCCTATAATGTGTGTAGCATGGAAGATATCGCCATCTCTCGGTTGTTATGTTCACAATGAAAGTATGCCGCTCAAAATATTATTTATCTCTGCTTTAAAATCGAGCTCTGGCACCTCTACAAATCCCTGCTCACCTCTGCGAAGGGCCTATCTATTTACTTTTATGTTGAGTCATCACCCTCTTATTAAAAAGCACCAGCTGGAGAGCACGGCTGTCATTTGCATCCATTACTATTAATTTATATTGGGTATGACTATGATTGGATCTCTTTTACCATGAATTACAATGTTTAGTCAGTCCCTGATCTTTAAAGGTGCTCTGCATTTATGTTTTGCGGTCTCAGAAAGGGCTAGCAAGATACCATCTTGTTATATCATATCACGATTGTTTTGAGAAAGTGTTGTCATCCGATATTTATTATTATTGCTCACTAGTTGATTATGCCATTTACATGAGTAAACATGAGACCTAAATGCTATTGTGAATATGGTTAGTCATAATCTTTGCTGAAAACTTGAATGCTGGCTTTACATATTTACAACAACAAGAGCAAACAGAGTTTGTAAAAGTTTTGTTTATCACTTTCAGTTTATCAACTGAATTGCTTGAGGACAAGCAAAGGTTTAAGCTTGGGGGAGTTGATACGTCTCCGTCGTATCTACTTTTCCAAACACTTTTGCCCTTGTTTTGGACTCTAACTTGCATGATTTGAATGGAACTAACCCGGACTGACGCTGTTTTCAGCAGAATTGCCATGGTGTTATTTATGTGCAGAAACAAAAGTTCTCGGAATGACCTGAAACTTCACGGAGATTATTTTTGGAAATGATAAAAAATACTGGCCAAAGAATCAAGGCTGGGGGCCCACACCCTTTCCACAAGGGTGGGGGGCGTGCCTGCCCCCCTGGGCGCGCCCCCTGCCTCATGGGCCCCCTGGAGCTCCACCGACCTCAACTCCAACTCCATATATTCACATTCGGGGAGAAAAAAATCAGAGAGAAAGATTCATCGCGTTTTACGATACGGAGCCGCCGCCAATCCCTAAACTCTCTCGGGAGGGCTGGTCTGGAGTCCGTTCGGGGCTCCGGAGAGGGGAATTCCGTCGCCATCGTCATCATCAACCATCCTCCATCACCAATTTCATGATGATCACCGCCGCGCGTGAGTAATTCCATCGTAGGCTTGCTGGACGGTGATGGGTTGGATGAGATTTATCATGTAATCGAGTTAGGTTTGTTAGGGTTTGATCCCTAGTATCCACTATGTTCTGAGATTGATGTTGCTATGACTTTGCTATTCTTAATGCTTGTCACTAGGGCCCGAGTGCCATGATTTCAGATCTGAACCTATTATGTTTTCATGAATATATGTGAGTTCTTGATCCTATCTTGCAAGTCTATAGTCACCTACTATGTGTTATGATCCGGCAACCCCAAAGTGATAATAATCGGGACCACTCCCTGTGATGACAGTAGTTTGAGGAGTTCATGTATTCACTATGTGTTAATGCTTTGAGCCGGTACTCTATTAAAAGGAGGCCTTAATATCCCTTAGTTTCCATTAGGACCCCGCTGCCACAGGAGGGTAGGACAAAACATGTCATGCAAGTTCTTTTCCATAAGCATGTATGACTATATTCAGAATACATGCCTACATTATATTGATGAATTGGAGCTAGTTCAGTGTCACCCTATGTTATGATTGTTACATGATGAACCGCATCCGGCATAATTCTCCATCACCGATCCAATGCCTACGAGCTTTTCACATATTGTCTTCCGCTTATTTACTTTTCCATTGCTACTGTTACAATCACTACAAAACCCAAAAATATTACTTTTGCTATCGTTACCGTTACTTCCATACTACTTTCCTAGTAAATAGTTTGCTGCAGATACTAAGTTATCCAGGTGTGGTTGAATTGACAACTCAACTGCTAATACTTGAGAATATTCTTTGGCTCCCCTTGTGTCGAATCAATAAATTTGGGTTGAATACTCTACCCTCGAAAACTGTTGCGATCCCCTATACTTGTGGGTTATCAGTCATCGCGGTAGTACCGCCCGGGCGAAAGTACCGCACCACGGGCGGTAGTACCGCTCCCCCAGCAGTAGTAAAAAATTACTCTCGTGCTGGTTGTGGTAGTATGGTGCGCAGCTCCTGTGGTAGTACCGTGGCCAGCCACGGTAGTACCGTAGACCCAAGAAAATGCATGTTTCGCAAAAGGAAGAAAAAGCAGCCGATGACGGGAAAATGGCGGGCGTGAAAACACGCGTCCACGTCATTGATACAGAATGAATATATTTAAATGTGTAATTGCATACAATAAAAATAGGATCAAACGTTGTAGGTACTTTATTTCCAGAACTCTTACTTTTACATAAAAGATCTGTTAATTACATCTCCGTAGAGAAAACCCCTGATTAAGAATTCCAACTATCCTATTACATAGGATTGCAACACATGACTACTACAAAATGATAAATAAAAATCGCTCCTCCTTGCTGTCATTGACGTCGGTGTGCTCGGGGGAGCATTCTTGATCTTCTTCAAGTTATCATGTGTCTTGTTCATTTATATTTGTACCCTTGTACTATTATGAGTAGTACGTAGAGTACGAGTGCAATGTGTGCTTTTTGCATCGGACACCTAATTTGTGTAATCGACTTAACCAACATATGCTAGTATGACCATGCGGCTATCTTAATCAACTTTCAGGTCATTTCATTTTAACGAGTGATGAGTCGACTAGCAGAGTATCCACTTAATACATGCATGCTACATCTTTTATTGATGCATATATGACCATGCATGAGATGATGGTATATGATTTACTCCATGTTATCCTCTGCGCATGCATGGAAATTTAAGAAAAGGGGGGGTTCCAATATCAGAACCATCCCATATGTTATGTTGTTTGATTTGATATGTTTGATGATAGAATCTACTAAGCGAACCAGTCTGTGTTTGTTAGGACTAAAGCGAGCTAGATGCAATATCCTGGATCACATGCACATACTCTAACCATCAGTGGACAGTATATGTGTGTTGCGTAGAGTCTGCACGCTCTAGATTTCATATTTTAGATATGTAGGATTATACTTTTAACTTAACCTACACGCATTCATTTCCTTTTATGGGCATGCTATATTTTAGTGCAAAATGAGACAACTAACACTTTTATTATCTCATGTTTACCCGTTAGATTTCACTTAGCATATTCTATATGCATTAGAGTATGCTCAGTTCAAGCATCTATATGACAGATGTATATGTCATTTGTACCTTCCTGTTTGTATTACTACTGACGTGGCATAGCATGTATGTCTGCAGTGTAACCAACAAGAGGCCTCAAATATAATTTAGCAAGCACCAGATTTATACATTTTTTATGCACTAGGTATGGAGGTACATGCACAATTTACATTGTCTTGTTTTGTGCAACTCAAACAATTGAAGAGTGCATTTTGTAGGCACATATTTATTCTATGATTTTATGTAGATGATCATCTAGAGTTTGGGTATGTTTCATATTTGTTTTTCCCCGAGCTTTACCTTTGCATCGCTCTCATCTATGATGGAAGGGAAAATATATCCTCCTTAGTTTGGTTCGCCATGATCGACCATGGAGTGAAATTTATCCTCTTTGACATAATCGCACTTTGGCTCGTATCACGATGATCAACCAAGGCAGAAATGACAAGAAGAAATTATATGTTGTATGCTCCTTGATTTGTATCACAATGATCCGCCAAGGAGTATTTTTGTTGCTGTTAAACATATTCGCACTTTGGCCTGTATCATGATGATCAGCCAAGGCGAAATGTCAAGATGGGGCTATATGGAGAATGCTCCTTGGTTTGTATCACAATGATCAACCAAGGACAAATTTTCTTCTCTTAAATATAAGTGCTCTTTGGCTCGTATCACGGTGATCAGCCAAGGCAAAATATCAAGATGAAGATATATGGAGAATACTCCTTGGCTTATGTCACAATGACCAACCAAGGGCAAATTTTCCTCTCCTAAACATATTCGCACTTTGGCTTGTATCATGATGATCAGCCAAGGCAAAAATGTCGTGATGAAAATATGTGAGATATGTTCCTTGGTTCGTATTGCGATGATCAACCAAGGACAAATTTTCCTTTCCTGAACATAATTGCACTTGGCTCATATCGCGATGATCAGCCAAGGCAAGATGTCAAGATGAGGACACATGGGCACACTCCTTGGTTTGTATCACAATGATCCACCAAGGAGAAAGATGAACATGATGAGAGATATAGGGAGGAGCAAGAAGATTAAAGGAGAATCATGGTGCCCACCTTGTCTACCTTTCTCAGGCTTTTGACCGGACGACGGCCTTGCAGCAGCAGCAGTAGCGTGAGGCCAGAGATCAAGAATATGAGCAGGGAAAGTAGCAGCAGAGCAACAGCGGCCGCCGGGGAAAAGAGAGCAGCAGTGTGCGACAGCGCAGCGGATCGATCAGGAAAAAGAGAGCAGCAAGAGCAGTCCCTTTGGTGCTATTTTAGGAGGGAGCACCACTCTCATCCGGCCAGAGGACGTGCCCACGTTCTGGAGATCATGCAGGCAGGGCCGGGCCCATAAATTTGGGGGGCCTCAAAAAATGTACATGTCTATTCCTGGGGTAGGCATTGGGTTGCACATGTAATTGGGCCGCTGCCCACTGCCGCGTGACTTTCTCCGTACGTGAGCCCACCAGGCCGCTGCTCGATGCCTTGATGGCTCGATGCCTCGATTGCTGGATGCCAGCCGCCAGGGCATGCTGATCTGCTCGATACCTCAATCTCCCCTCAAAAAAACTGATCTGCTTGATCGATACCGAAGGGCGGTGTCAGTTCTGCTCGATCGATTGCCTCTAGAATCCATGGGCGGGCGACACGGCGCATGCGCATCCTCCAGACTTCTAGATCTGGCGACGCCGCGACGGGCGACACGGCGAAAGGTACAGCCACGGGCAGGATGAGGAGACGTAGTACGCTAGTTTTGTCATTACAAATACAGTAAATCCTCATTCGTTCACAACTTTGCATCCATTGATAAATCCTCTCGTGTTCTCGGGTTCTCAGAGGGTTAGAGAGGAATACTGCTGGCTTCTACTCCTAATCCTACTCCTATTATCTTAATTTCTATTTTCTAATTAACTTTTCACAGGGATCTTTAGAGAGATAGATTCTTGCATGATTGCATCTCGATTAAAGATCACAGTATAGCAGTTCAACCAGATAGGACACGAGGCTAGGTGAGTAAGACGGTCCGTCTAATTGCCAAACATTGACACATTATCTCCAATTGACATCTGCTGCCATATCACTTTAATTTTATTTTATTCATCTTTTGTATGTCGTGTTTCAGTACTACAATTTTTTTTATGTCAAACAATATATCACATTCTTTATAATTGCTTGATAGTTTATCTTTCTAATGACATAGGGCCCCATCTTTTAGTTTCGCACAGAGCCCCAGATTTTGTCAGCCCGGCCCTGCATGCAGGTTGTGGGGATCGTGGGATGGTGGAGTTTCCTCCCTTTTATTTAATCTATTTCTTTAATTAGCTGTTGACTGAGATTTGGACCGGCTTGGTCTTGCGATTGGCCGCTATGGGCTAAAACTTTATTTATTTAATCACCCATGTGGGCCTAGGCATAGTCCATTTGCATGCTTTTAATCAAGAAGTGGCCTACGTGCATGCAGCCTTGTATTGAAATTATAATTACGCTTGTTTGCTACACGTAAGCATATTTCCAATGGGCCAGGGCCTAATTAGCTAACGGCTCATTAAGACATATATGGTGTGGGTGCATGCATTAATACATATACTAAATCTAACTAAGATTCCTTTTTCTGGTTATTTTGAGTTATTTTCGCAGTAAAAATTGGACCAATCAGGATGAGACACGGTAATTAGTGGGGGAAGTGGGCGGGTAGTTTCTTGGCTGCATCTAGCGATTATTCGTTGATCCGGGACATTCAATTTGCCTTCACGTCGTGTAGTGCATGTGCGGGTTGACTGATTCTCTTCGCGTGGGAATTGGGTAGCCGTTTCTGGAGATCTTTCGGCCTGCATGCCTCCCCTTCGGTGCTGTCCGCCGCTGATGTTGACGCGTTGGCGTTTTGCTTCGTGTGGCCGTGGGTGGCTGGCACGTGTGCATGTCCTAGAGTTTACGAGCGCCGCTTCTGCCGTGTTTTCTGGAACACCGATACACCGCCTCGCCCCTGTATGCTCCTATAAATTCTCTCCTTCCTATTTAGGTCTCACTGCATCCATCATCGGCTCTCCGTCGGTCCGTGACCCAGGAGTCCACGGAGACCCCGTCTTCCTTCCGCAAGCTGCGGTCGCGCACCATCCCGCCGTCGTTTTGTATGCCCTTGCCATCGCCAGGCCATAGTCCCATGCGCCAATGACCTTGACCTCGAGGACGGGCGGCGACATGATGAAGAGTCCACCACCTAAAGTAATCGAGAGCGGCGGCATGCTGGTGCAGGTCTGGGTGCCAGCGCGTGACGGGAAGCTACGCCGCGTGCTGCCGATCCAAGGGAGCTGCCGTCGGTCCGACCGGCTGCTCCAGTATAGGACCGCGTCGGCGGCAGCCATGGCGATCGCGGGCGGAGGAGCGCGGGCTGTCGGGGCGTGTGTTCGACGCGTTGTCGACCCAGATAACGCCCAATGTGTAGTTCTTCGGCACGGTGAGGCGGTGAGTACGCGCGCATGAGCTACAGGCTCATCTACAACATCTAGGCCTGACTCATTCTCTCCATCCTCGATCCCGCGCCGTGTAATGGAGACGCCGCAGCGGCCGGGCACGTCGTGCGACGCGTGCGACTTCCGCCACAGGCTAGGCACCGAGAAGTTGATCGAGAGTGACGAGTACTCCGGGGCGGCGGCCGCCGGAATCACTACAGCCACCCCGGAAGTTGCTCGGGAGTCGGGAGTGAAGAGTACCCCGGGGCGGCGGCCGCAAAGTTCAGGCCACCGAAGCCTTCAGTCTTGCGTCATCGTCGTGGGAAATTGCCGCTTCGGCCCCGCCTAGCACTGAGGTCGGCATGCGCCCGTTCTCCCTATCGCTCCACCTCTGTGTAAGCTGCAGTGCGGTGAGCAGAGCACCTGACGGCGGCTTCCTGCTTGCTTTCTTGGCCAGGTGCTTGACTGCGAGCGGTGCCGGTCCGCTGACACGTGCAAGGCTATTCCGGGACCAAATGGATTGACGCAGCGACGAGCCGAGCTGCGACGTTTTGGTGCGGTCTGGACATCCTGGGTGGTGCTCGTGCACTCAGGCGACGTGTTCATCGCGTAGGTCGTAGGCAAATAGGGCGTCGGTAACACGATTGTGTTCTACCTCCCGACCGGCCACGAAAACGGCGCCGTGGCCCATGGGCATGGCCATTGTCGGTGTCAAAACCGGCGGATCTCGGGTAGGGGGTCCCGAACTATGCGTCTAGGCGGATGGTAACAGGAGACAAGGGACACGATGTTTACCCAGGTTCGGGCCCTCTTGATGGAGGTAAAACCCTACGTCTTGCTTGATTGATATTGATATTGTGGATGTTTACAAGAGTGGATCTACCACGAGATCAAGGAGGCTAAACCCTAGAAGCTATCCTATGGTATGATTGTAAGGGTTGTTGTGATTGTTGTCCTACGGACTAAAGCCATCCGGTTTATATAGACACCAGAGAGGCCTAGGGTTACATAGAGTCGGTTACAATGGTAGGAGATCTACATATCCAGATCGCCAAGCTTGCCTTCCACGCCAAGGAAAGTCCCATCCGGACACGTGGGGAAGTCTTCAATCTTGTATCTTCATAGTCTTGGAGTCCGGTCGATGATGATAGTCCGCAAATGATAGTTCGGCCGATGATGGTAGTCCAGCTATCCGGACACCCCTAATCCAGACTCCTCAAGAGTAGCCCGAACCAGGCTTCAATGACGATAAGTCCGGCATGTATATTGCTTGGCATTGCAAGGCGGGTTCCTCCTCCAAATGATAGAAGATTGGGAACACCAGATAGTGTCCGCTCGCAAAATAAATTCCACATTCCACCGAGAGAAAATAATAATATATACACAAGCTCAATCTGCCGACGTTTTCCGTGGCATGACGTCACACCACTACCAAGCCATTACTCGAATTGTTTTTACTTTACCACCTCGGTAGCGTTTAGCGGCGGTTTCTTGGCACGCCCCGTCAAGCGAGATCGTGTTTCCCTTAATCCGGATTCTCATCAATACGGGCGTGGGTAACCCAACGCGCGCTTCGCTCGCCACGCCTCTATCGGCGAGTCCCAAACGGTCACGAGACGGCTCTTGGTATCCTCCTCTTTATAACGGGACCAAGGCTCGCTTTTTCTTCAATCCACCATCGAATCTTCCACGCTCCAAGTTCTAAGTTACTGAAAGGATTCGTCAGCAGAAGCCCGTTACATCGTCGAGGGAGTTTCTTTGGGGGTTTGAGGTATGTAAAAATGTCACACCTTTTAACAATTTTGCATATAGAATCGCCTGTATAGATAGTAGCCCACGAGACTTCGGTGGGTTGTCGATATCGGCAGCGTCACGAGATCAAATCGCAAATTAAATTCCCGTCGTGCCTATGCAGGCGGCGGGTGGAAATCCGAAGCAGCGGACTTATGGAGTCTTGAACTAAGCGGCAACTCGATGTGGTGAATGAAGACATGTGGCTGATCAGCAAGGACTTGATGAGTCATAAGGTAAAGTGTTCTGCGGACACTGGTAAGGGATCGAAGCCAACTCCTTACAAAATTTGCGTGAAATGCAGATAGTGCGCTGCCGTGGAGAGTCTTTGGGCGAACTTGCTCCAAGCCAAAGGCGGGCGGGAAAGAATGTGCGCGGCAGCCTCGAAAGCGACGAGTTAGCGGAAAAGGTACTGCTGCCGGGCGGGGAAGAGGTAGCGAAATGGCTGTGAAGTTAAAGAGGCTCTTGACCGCAATGAAGCCTAATACATGGAAGGACTCCTAGTTGGACTAGGAAAGGGGAATCCTACTCGGTGTGGGTAGGACTCCCCATGTGGCATCCCTCCTAGGGCGGCCTCCTCCTCCCTCCTCCTTTATATCAGGGGCGGGGCACCCATGGACACACAAGTTGATCTCGGATCGTTCCTTAGCAGTGTGCGGTGCCCTCTCCACCATATTCCATGGTCATGTTGCGAACTTAAGTGAAAGCCTGCCGGTGAAGTCATATAAATGCGGAGCTTAGGCGAGCCCTCGTCGGTGGAGCATCATCATCGTCCTGCAGCCTTCGTGTCTTGCGGAACTCATCTGACAGCTTTGCTGGATGGAGCCGGGGATGCGTCGCCGAGGTGAGCGTGTGCTGAACTCCGGAGATGCCGTCGTTCGGTACTTGAATGGTCGGATCGTTGAAAGGCGTCTGTTCATCAACAGCGCGTTGTCCTTGCGCGCTTCGCTACGGTCTCACAGTGCGTGACATACACTCTCCCCTCTCGTTGCTATGCCATCACCATGGTCTTAGCGTATGCGTGAAATTTTTGAAATTACCTCGTTCCCCAACCCTCACCTCCTGGCTTTGACCACGGCCGCGCGACACAGCATACCAGCGGCGGCTGCGGCACGGCTGGGGACCCAGGACAAGTCAGCGTGAAACAACAGAAAGCTATCGTGAGGATGGAAAGGGAAGCGAGCACAAACGGGACATGTGTTACGCAAAATTTCATAACGAGAGAATATATCGCATAAAAACAGCTACGGACCCTTTACACACCCACGGGGTACTTCATAATTCTTTGAGGGAACAAAAAATGGGAACTAGAGAATCCTATCTACACCCTCCGTGGCGGGGCGCCATCATCAATAATTAGGCCACGGGGAGGTGGCAGCCCCATCGAGGATCAGCGGTGGCGGCTGGATCATGGCCCTACTTGAGCCAGGCCGGAGCTCGAGAACGCGTATATACGTCGTTCGTCTCTGGAGTCAATGGCTTCGGAGAAATTGCTAGACTAGGGGCTGCTGCTGCTAGAGTAGCCATGAAGCGGGAAGCGTCGTCGGCTGGCGCTCCCTCGAGAAACACTCCGGCGGTGACCCTGCATCAAAGACCATGAAGAAAGCGTGGAGGCAACATGCATTACTCAAAGTGGATCCAGGCGCCTTCACCACGGCAAACCAGCGTAACCATGCGAGCCACGGGTCATGAAGATCTTGCGGTGGGGACATACCCTCCTGCTCCGGTCGGCCGGAGCATTGCGTCGACATCACTGCGGCCGAGCTTCGAGAGGCCCTCTCGGCGGCATCACATTGGAGAAAAGAACCGGGAGCGGATCCAAGATCTTGGGAGCATCGGTAGCCCATAGCAGCTTGCCCGTTGATGACCGTGGTTTGAGGAGTTCATGTATTCACTATGTGTTAATGCTTTGGTCATTACTCTATTAAAGGTATATCCCTTAGTTTCCATTAGGACCCCGCTGCCACGGGAGGGGGACAAAACATGTCATGCAAGTTCTTTTCCATAAGCATGTATGACTATATTGGAATACATGCCTACATTATATTGATGAATTGGAGCTAGTTACGTGTACAGCTATGTTATAGTTGTTACATGATGAACGCATCCGGCATAATTCTCCATCACGATCCAATGCCTCTGAGCTTTTCACATATTGTCTTCCACTTATTTACTTTTCGTTACTCTTGTTACAATCACTACAAAAATGTTACTTTTGCTATAGTTTTTACCGTTACTTCCATACTACTTTGCTACTAAACACTTTCTGTGAATACTAAGTTATCCGGTGTGGTTGAATTGACAACTCAACTGCTAATACTTGAGAATATTCTTTGGCTCCCCTTGAATCAATAAATTTGGGTTGAATACTCTACCCTCGAAAAATGTTGCAATCCCTATACTTGTGGGTTATCAAGACTATTTTCTAGCGTCGTTCTTTGGGGAGCATAGCTCTATTCTTTGAGTCACTTGGGATTTATATCTGCTGGTCACTGAAGAACTTGAAAAGGCGAGAAAACAAATGTTATCCCTCAACTCTGAGGGAGGTGAGAACGCCATCTAGCTCTGCATTGATTCACCTTCCATTTTGAGTAAGCTTGCGACGAAACCTGCTTATGCTATTAATTACGATATACGCATGTTATTGATGATGCCATTCTGCTATATGATACTTATGATGAAACTACTTCTATGCTTGATACTCTTTTGCCACTTGGTGAATTTCTTGATGAACAACTTGCTAGGGCTAGAGAATGAAATTAATGAAACTGATAATATTGATGAAAGTGATGATGAAGACTCTCCCCTAAATATGAATTACTGTTGTGCTTTGGCTATGTTATGGATGAAGAAACTGCTAGAGATTTCCTTGCTTGCAATGATAAAGTGATCTTAAGAAATTATTAGCTAAGCTGAAACAAAAAACTTGAATGCTAGGATGAAATATGATCACTTATGCTACTTCACCTATCTTTATTCTTGATAAGGATTATGAATTCTCTGTTGATCCTAAGATAATTACTTTGGTTGAATCTGATCCTTTTCTATGGTATGAATCTGAAACTGTTGTGGCACATCTTACTAAATTAAATGATATAGCTACCCTGTTCACTAATGATGAGAAAACTACGCTACTATTATATCCTTAAATTATTTCCATTCTCATTAAAGGTGATGCTAAGATATGGTATAATTCTCTTGATCCTGGTTGTGTCGTAGTCCCGAGGATATGATTTATTACTTCTCTTTAAATATTTCCGCTCATAAGAAACAAGCTGCTTTAAGAAATATATAATTTTGTCAAATTGAAGAAGAGTCTCCCACAAGCTTGGGGAGGCTTCTCCAGTGTAATGCTTTGCTGATCATCCTCTTAAGAAAAATGAAATACTTGATATCTTTTATAGTGGACTAACGATGCTTCCGGAGACCACCTGGATAGTTGTGATGGTTCTGTTTTCAGGAGAAAGAACACGAGATGAAGCTGAAAGTCTATTGAATAATATGTTGACTAATGAAAATAATTGGACACTTCTAAACCAACTCCTAAGCCAACTCAAAAAAGAAAAGGGTGTTCTGTTTCTCGATCACGAAGATATGCAAAAGAGCAAAGCAATCTATGAAAGAAAAATTATAAAAGCTGAAGATGTGAAAGATCTACCTCCTATTGAAGAAATACATGGTCTTAATTTACCTCCTAATGAAGAAGTACGGGTCTTGATAACCCGACCGCAGGTAGTAAAGGTAAATTCTCTATAAATTTGATGAAGGTGATATTCCTCTTTATAAGTCCGCTGTAAATGCCTAGATGAGTTTGACAATTTTATTGTTAAACAAGAAAACTTCAATGCTTATGTTGGTAGACAATTGAAATACAATTCCGATATGCTTGAACACTTGGGTGATTATATGTCTAGAGTTAAAGGTGAACTTAAACTCATTAGTAAACATGCTTCTATAGTTTACCACTCAAGTAGAACAAGTACTTAAAGCTCGAATGATTTGCTCAATGAATTGAGTAGTAGAACAATGATTTTGCTGTTAGGTAGCTCTTTGGGCTGGTAAAGTGACTCGGGAACCTTTGTATACGAGGGCCACCTTAAAGAATTGAGGATTCTCAAAGAAATAATATAGATACTGGTCCTTCTAAAAGAAGAAAAAGAAAAAATGATGGGGTTTGCATACTTCTAGTGAAGCTGTTGTTGACACTAGAATCCAAATGATATTTCTATTTACGTCAAACACAATCATTAATGAACATGAACCTAGTGATAATGTTAATGATGATGTTCATGTTGATGCTCAACCTAGCAATGATAATGATGTAGAAATTGAACACCATTGTTGATCTTGATAACCCACAATCAAAGAATCAGCGTTATGATAAGAATACTTTGTTGCTAGGAAGCACGGTAAAGAAAGGGAGCCATGGGTTGAGAAACCCATGCCTTTTCCTCTAAACCATCCAAGAAAAGGATGATGAGGATTTTGAGCGCTTTGTGATTAGACATATCTTCTTAGTGTGCGTTTGGTGATATGCTCAAAATGAATCCTGATGCTAAGTACATGAAAGATATCATTACAAATAAAAGAAAGATCTTAGGGCTGAAATTTCCGACATGCTTGCTAATGATACTTTTAAAGGGTGGAATACCAAAACTTGGAGATCGGGACTACCCACTATACCATGCTCCATTAAAAGAAACTATGTTAGAACTGCTTTATGTAATCTTGGAGCGGTGTTAGTGTTATGCCTCTCTCTTTATATCGTAGACTTGATTTGAATAAGTTGACACTCTTTGAAATATCTTTTGCAAATGGCGATAAATCAAGTGCTATACACAGAATTGTTGTGAGAATGTGCATGTTGTGGTTGCAAATGTTACTATTTTACGGACTTTGTTATTCTTGATATACTGAGGGCGGTAGTATGTCTATTATTCTTGGAAGACCCTTTTGAATACTTGGGGTTGTTGATTGCAACAAAGGCAATGCCACTTTTCATGTTAATGGTAATGAGCATCTGATTGCACTTTAGAAATAACCTCAAGTCCACGATATCAATTCTATTGGAAAAATCCCTGGATTATTATTGGGTTTTGAATGTCCTATTCCTCTTTGTTAAGAAGAAATATGATATTCTTATTGTTGGGATGTGCATATCCCATTGAGGTAACTCTAGTGTTATTGAAATTTCTCCGATTCCATGTTATTGAATGAGTTTATTAACAAGACTTGATCAACCTTGTTAGTGGATTCCTTTTGATGAGCATGAGATGGATGAAGTTAAGCACAAACCTGCCCTCTTTTTACTTTCTGTTATTTAGATTAAATAAAGTAAAAAGTAGTATTTTTTCATGCATTTGGAATTATCTGTGCAAAAAGTACCCCGAAATTTTTTTTCTCCAAATGCCTGCCAATTTAATGATTTTTTGGAATATTTGAGAATATTTGGCTTGAGAACCGTGAGGCAAGCACTGGGCACGAGGGTCCAGTGCCCACCAGGCCCTGCCTCATGGGCCCATGGTGGCTCCTCCATATTCCTGCACCCACACTCCTTCTTTCCTCCCAAAAATCTGTAGCTCAAGCACGAGTTCTAGCTCATTTTGCTGCGATTTTGATCTCCTTGCTCAAGCACCTCTTACAAAACTGCTTTGGGATTGTTCATTAGTATGTGACCCTCCATTGGTCAATTAGTTTTGTTCTAGTGCTTTATTCATTTGCAAATTTGTGCTGCCTAGGTGACCATGTTCTTGAACTTGCATGTCAAATTTATATGGTTCCAAGTAGTTCTAATGCATGATATAGTCTCTAGGCACTTGTAGAATTAGTTGCTATCAATTTTTTGAGCTTGGTTCACTTTTATTTGAAGTTTACTAAAAATTTCAGAAATTTTTGAGGAAGAAATATGTTTGGAAAATGTACCAAGGTGGTCCTTCAAAAGGAAGCAAGGACCCAGGCTTTTTAATCTTGGCAATGACGATGAACCACCAAGGGGCAGCTCAGTGCGGGCTTGTAGATGGTGGAGGACTTCATGGATCAAGCAGGAATCAAGGAAGAATTTAACACATATATAAATGCTTGGCGCGATCTTGTGAGCTTGAGGCAGACAAGTGCCGTCGATACCACTATCTCACTAGTTCCTTTGTGAGGAGGTTTGAATTTTCATGAAATCAAATTCTCAAACTGTCTTGTTTGATCTTTCTGAAAATTCTTATACTATGAACTTAGAAGTTTTACAACACAAACTTCCACAATGGGGTAGTACTAGTGAATCTACATAAATATGAATTTAGAGTTTTCATACTAAATATAAGCTGTGAGGGAATCTAGAGACATAGCACAAGCTACCATAGGAGCATTCATTTTCTGCTATACATTATTTTGCTCTCTTCATTGATGGTGCATAAATGGTAAGGATGAAGCATGTGTCATATGTGTCCTGACCTTAGTGTTCTCGGAGTGCTGTGTTGGGAGATACATTATAATTTGGGAGCCATTGTTTGCCGCGTGGGTTTCATAATAATAGATTTAATGGAATTTCTTTGGTGGAATTTATGCATCCTGTTTAGCTAATTTTCTTGGTGTAACGTGCGTGAGGATGATATTGAGTTGCCTTGACTTATTTAGATTATGAGGCTATGGTTCGTCATCGTTTTGTTGAGGAACGATCAGTTCCTCGATTAGACTAATCTTTGACGAAGACTGACCTTCTCGTTGCTCTTCACCTTCTACCTTCTTTGACTTTTCGGGCAAGGAGATATTCATAACCCGGGGAGGCGACGAGTCACAGAAGGAGGGCTGAGATAGCTCGCCTCCAAGATGCAACCCACAATCAATGGCTGCATCTCGATCGACCCCAACTATAACTTTGGATATCCGGGGCCAGTGGCAATAGACCAACAGGCCAAAATCCTAAGCTTGGGAAATGCGTATTTCACCGACATTACATTCATGTTTGCACACTCATTGCTAGATGTGGGTACTCATACCTTTCAACATAATATCCATGCTAGTGTATTTTCCTTTTTATGCTTTCTTCTTGTGTTTTAATAAACCTTAAGAAAAACAAAAAAACAAATAAAATTAGTTGTATTTTAGCTAGTTTACTTTTCATGTTAGTAGTAGTAATTAAAAACCCAAAAAGATTTCTGTTCTTCTTTTGCTGTTGGGAGCTTTCTGTGTAAATAGTTTTATTTCTTTTCTTTCCTTTGGGGAATTGATAGGAAAGACCATAATAAAAATGTTGAAGTGGCTCTTATATGCATTGTTGATGATCTAACCAAGAGTATATTGCCTTGTCTTCACCTGTTTATTAAATGCTTTCATGATTCACTTAGTCAATGCGTGCTATTATTATTATTCACATCGTTCGGTGTTAAGTGAAAGACAATTATGATATATGATGGACTAATTGAGATGAGAAATTTGGTATGAACTAGAAGCCTCTCTTGTTTTGTAAATATGATTAGTTCATGTTCTCGATTCAGCCTATTATGAATAAACATGTTTGCAATGAAAATTAGAATTATAGTTGCTTATGCCATGCAATTAGCTAGGAGTTTATAATGGTTTTAACTTGGTGCCAACATGCTATTAAAATGGTTGTGATGTGGTATGATAGGGTGGTATCCTCCTTTGAATGATTTAAGTGACTTGACTTGGCACATGTTCACATGTAGTTGAAAAAAATCAATAGCCTTCATGATATTTATGTTCATGGTGGATTATATCCTACTCATGCTTGCACTCAATGTTTATTAATTTTAGTGCATGTTCATGATTGTTATAAACTCTCTAGTTGGTAAGCTTCCAGTCTTTTCTAGCCTTCACTTGTACTAGCGGGAATCTTGTGCATCCACTTCCATAAACCCCAAAATTATTCCATATGGGTCCACTACCTTCCTATATCTCGGTATCTAACGTTCCAAATAAATTTGTATGTGCCAAACTCTAAACCTTCATGAAATTCTGTTTTGCATGCTCGAATAGCTCATGTATCAACTAGGGCTTTGTATCTTCCATGCTAGGCGGGTTATTCTCAAGAGGTGGACTCTGCTCCTCACTCACGAGAAAATGGCTGGTCACGGGATGCAGGTCCATGCTTTATGCAAATCAAATCAAAATAATTACAAACGAAACTCTCCACGGGTTGTGTTAGTTGGAGGCACTTCGTTGTTTCGGGCCAGCCATGGATTGATGCTTGTTGGTGGAGGGAGTATAAACTTTACCATTCTGTTTGAGAACCGCCTATAATGTGTAGCATGGAAGATATACTCGCCATCTCTCGGTTGTTATGTTCACAATGAAAGTATACCGCTCAAAATATTATTTATCTACCTTTAAATCGAGCTCTGGCACCTCTACAAATCCCTGCTCACCTCTGCGAAGGGCCTATCTATTTACTTTTATGTTGAGTCATCACCCTCTTATTAAAAAGCACCGGTACGGAAACACGGTGTTTGCATCCATTACTATTAATTTATATTGGGTATGACTATGATTGGATCTCTTTTACCATGAATTACAATGTTTAGTCAGTCCTGATCTTTAAGGTGCTCTGCATTTATGTTTCTTGGTCTCGAAAAGGGCTAGCAAGATACCATCTTGTTATATCATATCACGATTGTTTTGAGAAAGTGTTGTCATCCGATATTTATTATTGCTCACTAGTTGATTATGCCATTTACATGAGTAAACATGAGACCTAAATGCTATTGTGAATATGGTTAGTCATAATCTTTGCTGAAAACTTGAATCGGCTTTACATATTTACAACAACAAAACAGCGAGTTTGTAAAAGTTTTGTTTATCACTTTCAGGTTATCAGAATTGCTTGAGGACAAGCAAAGGTTTAAGCTTAGGGGAGTTGATACGTCTCCGTTGTACCAAAACACTTTTACCATGTTTTGGACTCTAACTGCGCATGATTTGAATGGAACTAACAGGATGGCGCTGTTTTCAGCAAATTGCCATGGTGTTATTTATATGCGAAACAAAAGTTCTCGGAATGACCTGAAACTTGGAGATTATTTTGGAAATGATAAAAATACTGGCCAAGAAATCAAAGCTGGGGCCCACACCTTTCCACAAGGGTGGGGGCGTGCCTGCTGGCCGCGCCCACGCCTCATAGGCCCCTGGGCTCCGGCCTCAACTCCAACTCCATATATTCACATTCGGAGAAAAAAAAGAGAGAAAGATTCATGCGTTTCACGATCACAGAGCATGCAATCCTAAACTCTCTCGGGAGGCTGGTGCAGTCCGTTCGGGCTCGAGAGAGAGAATTCCGTCGCCATCGTCATCATCAACCATCCTCCATCACCAATTTCATGATGATCACCTTGGCGTGATAATTCCATCGTGAGCTTCTTTGAGCGGTGATGGGTTGGATGAGATTTATCATGTAATGAGTTAGGTTTGTTAGGTTTGATCCTAGTATCCACTATGTTGAGATTGATGTTGCTATGACTTTGCTATTCTTAATGCTTGTCACTAGGGCCGAGTGCCATGATTTCAGATCTGAACCTATTATGTTTTCATGAATATATGTGAGTTCTTGATCCTATCTTGAAGTCTATAGTCACCTACTATGTGTTATGATCAACCCCAAGTGATAATAATGGGACCACTCCTGTGATGACGTAGTTTGAGGAGTTCATGTATTCACTATGTGTTAATGCTTTGAGCCGGTACTCTATTAAGGAGGCCTTAATATCCCTTAGTTTCCATTAGGACCCGCTGGGAGGGTAGGACAAAACATGTCATGCAAGTTCTTTTCCATAAGCATGTATGACTATATTCAGAATACATGCCTACATTATATTGATGAATTGGAGCTAGTTCGGTGTCACCCTATGTATATGATTGTTACATGATGAACATAAGCATAATTCTCCATCACCGATCCAATGCCTCTGAGCTTTTCACATATTGTCTTCCGCTTATTTACTTTTCCATTACTCTTTACAATCACTACAAAACCCAAAAATATTACTTTTGCTATAATTACCGTTACTTCCATACTACTTTCCTAGTAAATAGTTTGCTGCGGATACTAAGTTATCCGGTGTGGTTGAATTGACAACTCAAGCTGCTAATACTTGAGAATATTCTTTGGCTCCCCTTGTGTCGAATCAATAAATTTGGGTTGAATACTCTACCCTCGAAAACTGTTGCGATCCCCTATACTTGTGGGTTATCGGTCATCGTAGTACCGCTTGAAAAGTACCGCTTTCCACAGGATAATACGCTCGATAGTAAAAATTACTCTAGTGCTTTGGTTGTGGTAGTATAGTGCGCAGCTCGTGGGTATGGCAGCCTGGTAGTACCGTAGACCCAAGAAAATGCATGTTTAAAAGGAAGAAAAAAGCCGATGGCGGGAAAATGGCAGGCGTGAAAACCGCGTCCACGTCATTGATGAGAATGAATATATTTAAATGTGTAATTGCATACAATAAAAATAGGATCAAGCGTTGTAGGTACTTTATTTCGGAACTCTTACTTTTACATAAAAGATCATTAATTACATCTCCGTAGAAAACCCTGATTAAGAATTCCAACTATCCTATTACATAGGATTGCAACACATGACTACTACAAAATGATAAATAAAATCGCTCCTCCTTCTTTCATTGGCGTCGTGTGTGCTCGGGAGCATTCTTGATCTTCTTCAAGTTATCATGTGTCTTGTTCATTTATATTTGTACCCTTGTACTATTATGAGTAGTCACGTGAAATCGAGTGCAATGTGTGCTTTTTGCATCGGACACCTAATTTGTATGTCGACTTAACCAACATATGCTAGTATGATGCGGCTATCTTAATCAACTTTCAGGTCATTTCATTTTTAACGTGATGAGTCGACTAGCAGAGTCCTTAATACATGCATGCTACATCTTTTATTGATGCATATATGACCATGCATGAGATGATGGTATATGATTTACTCCATGTTATCCTCTAGCATGCATGGAAATTTAAGAAAAGGGGGTTCAATATCAGAACCATCCCATATGTTATGTTGTTTGATTTGATATGTTTGATGATAGAATCTACTAAGCGAACCAGTCTGTGTTTGTTAGGACTAAGCGAGCTAGATGCAATATCCTGGATCACATGCACATACTCTAACCATCAGTGGACAGTATATGTGTGTTGCGCGTAGAATCTACGCTCTAGATTTCATATTTTAGATATGTAGGATTATATTTTTTACTTAACCTACACGCATTCATTTTCTTTTGTGGGCATATTTTATTTTAGTGCAAAATGAGACAACTAGCATTTTTATTATCTCATGTTTACACGTTAGATTTCACTCAGCATATTCTATATGCATTAGAGTATGCTCATTTCATGATCTATATGACAGATGTATGTGATGTTTATACCTCCCTGTTTGTATTACTACTGACGTGGCATAGCATGTATGTCCGCAGTGTAACCAACAAGAGGCCTCAAATATGATTTGGCAAGCACCCGATTTATGCATTTTCATGCACTAGGTATGGAGGTACATGCACAATTTACATGACCTTGTTTTGTGCAACTCAAACGAATGAAGAGTGCATTTTTTTGTAAGCACATACTTATTCTATGATTTTATGTAGCTGGTTATATAGGGTTTGTGTATGTTTCATATTTGTTTTCCCCCGAACTTTGCCTTTGCGTCACTCTCATTTATGATGGAAGGGAAAATATGTCCTCCTTAGTTTGGGTCGCCATGATCAACCAAGGAGTGAAATTTATCCTCTTTGACATAATCGCACTTTGGCTCGTATCATGATGATCAACAAGGCAGAAATGACAAGAAGAAATTATATGTTGTATGCTCCTTGATTTGTATCACAATGATCCGTAAGGAATTTTTGTTGCTATTAAACATATTACACTTTGGCCTGTATCATGATGATCAGCCAAAGCGAAATGTCAAATAGGGCTATATGGATGCTCCTTGGTTTGTATCACAATGATCAACCAAGGACAAATTTTCTTCTCTTAAATATAAGTGCTCTTTGGCTCATTATCCGGTGATCAGCCAGGCAAAATATCAAGATGAAGATATGGAGAATACTCCTTGGCTTATGTCACAATGACCAACCAAGGGCAAATTTTCCTCTCCTAAACATATTACAGCTTATCATGATGATCAATCAAGGCAAAAAATGTCGTGATGAAAATATGAGATATGTTCCTTGGTTACGTATTGCGATGATCAACCAAGGACAAATTTTTTCTCCGAACATAATTGCACTTGGCTCATATCGCGATGATCAGCCAAGGCAAGATGTCAAGATGAGGACACATGGGCACACTCCTTGGTTTGTATCACAATGATCCACCAAGAAAGATGAACATGATGAGAGATATAGGAGAGCAAAGATTAAAGGAAGGAGAATCATGGTGCCCACCTTGTCTACCTTTCTCAGGCTTTTGACGGACGACGGCCTTGCAGCAGCAGTGGCGTGAGGCCAGAGATCAAAATATGAGCAGGAAAGTAGCAGCAGACAGCGGCGCGGGGAAAAGAGCAGCAGTGTGCGACAGCGCAGCGGATCGATCAGGAAAAAGGCAGCAAAGCAGTCCCTTTGGTGCTATTTTGGGAAGGGCACCACTCTCATCCGGCCAGAGGACGTGCCCACGTTCTGGAGATCATGCAGGCGAGGGCCGGGCCCATAGTGGTGCAATCTGTGCGGCCCAGGGGCCCATAAATTTGGGGGCCTCAAAAATGTACATGTCTATTCCTGGGGTGAGCGCATTGGGTTGCATGTAATTGGGCCGCTGCCCACTGCCGCGTGACTTTCTCCGTACGTGAGCCACCAGGCCGCTGCTCGATGCCTTGATGGCTCGACCATTGCTGGATGCCAGCCGCCGGGATGCTGATATAAATCTATATTTAGCATTAGTTCTTCTGCGATGATCATATGACAATGCGCATCCTCCAGACTTCTTGGTTGTACAGGCAGGATGAGGAGTTTTGTCATTACAAATACAGGTTCATTTGCAGATCGTGTGATGGTGAGGTTTCACTCCTACTCATTATGATTTCTATTTTCTTTAATTGGCTTTTGACTGATGATTTGGATTAGCCGTCTTGCGATTGGCACGACTATTAGGCTAATAACTTTGTTGTTTATATCTTTATGTAGGCCTGGTAGTCCATTGCATGCTTTTAATCAAGTGGCTAAGTACGTACATATGTGAAATTTATAATTGCAACATTTTGCTGCATATGACATATTTCAATGGGGCAGAACCCTAATTAGCTAACTTGGCTCATTAAGACATATAATCAATTATTAGGTGCATTATAATACATATACTAAATCTATTAAGATTCCTTTTTTCTGGTTATTTTGAGTTATTTTCGCAGTAAAAATTGGACCAATCAGGATGAGACACACGAATTGAGTGGGGAAGTGGTGGTAGTTTCTTGGCTGCATCTAGCGATTATTCGTTGATCCGGGACATTCAATTGCCTTCACGTCGTGTAGTGCATGTCGGGTTGACTGATTCTCTTCGCGTGAATTGGGTAGCCGTTTACGGAATCTTTCGGCTGCATACCTCCCCTTGGTGCTGTCCGCCGCTGATGTTGTGGCGTTGGCGTTTTGCTTCGTGTGGCCGTGGGTGGCTGGCACGTGTGCATGTCCTAGAGTTCGGCGCCGCTTCTGCCGTGTTTTGGAACACCGATACACCGCCTCGCCTGTATGCTCCTATAAATTCTCCCTCCTATTTAGGTCTCTTTGCATCCATCGGCTCTCGTCGGTGTGACCCGGTCCCGGAGACCGTCTTCCTTCCATACTGATCGCGCACCATCCGCCGTCGTTTTGTATGCCTTGCCATCGCGAGGCCATAGTCCCATGCGCCAATGACCTTGACCTCGAGATGGCGGCGACATGATGAAGTCCACGCTAAAGTAATCGAGGCGGCGGCATCTTGGTGCAGTGCAGGTGCCAGCGTGTGGGAAGCTTCGCCCGTCTGCCGATCAAAGGCTGCGTCGGTCCGGCATTTACTCGATATAGGACCGCGTCGGCAACCATGCGATCATGGCGGGAAGGCGGGCTGTCGGGCGTGTGTTAAACCGTTGTCGAATACGCGCCAATGTAGTTCTTGACACGGTGGCGGTGAATCAGCGCGCGGCTACAGGCTCATCTACAACATCTAGGCTGACTCATTCTCTCCATCCTCGATCCGCGCCGTGTAATGGAGAGCGCCCCGCTGGCCGGGCGACGTCGTCGCGTCACGACTTCCGCCTGAGCTGAAACGCGAAGTTGATCGAGGAGGTAGCGAGTACTCGAGGCGGCGCTAAGAATCACCAGCCACACCGGAAGTTGCTCGGGAGTGGGGTGAAAGAGTACCCAGGCGGCGGACGCAAAGTTCAGGCCAAAGCCGGTCTTGCGTCATCGTCGTGGGAAATTGCCGCTTGGCCCCTTCTATGAGGTGGCATCGCCCGTTCTCCCTATCGCTCCACCTCTGTGTAGCTGCGGTCGGTGAGCGAGCACACAACGGCTTCCTTGCTTTCTTGGCGGTGCTTGTGCGGCGGTGCCGCGGCCACGTGCAAAGGCTATTCAGGACCAAATGGATTGGCTTAGCGAGCGAGCTGCGGCGTTTTAGTGCGGTCTGGACATCTGGGTGGTGCTTTCGTGCACTCGGCGGCGTGTTCATCGCGTGGAGTCGTAGAGGCAAATAGGGCGTCGGTAACCGATTGTGTTCTACCTCCGGCCGGCCAGCAGCGCCGTAGCCCATGGGCATGCCATTGTCGGTTATCAAAACCGGCGGATCTCGGGTAGGGGTCCCGAACTATCGTCTAAGCGGATGGTAACGGGAGACAAGGGACGATGTTTACCCGAGTTGGGCCCTCTTGATGGAGGTAAACCCTACGTCTTGCTTGATTGATATTGATATTGTGGATGTTTACAAGTGGATCTACCAGCGCCATCAAAGTACATTTGCCATGTTGATTTTGTATCGGTCGTGGCGAATACATCCTCACCTGGCAAGTCATCATCTATAGGAGAATCATCTGGGATCGGATGTGCCGCAAGGAAGTTAGCCAAAGCTTGGCCTTTCACGGCCTTTTGCGGTATATATGTGATGTCAAATTATGACAAAAGCATCGCCCATTTAGCTTATCTCCCTAAGAGTACCATTTTACTTAAGATATATCTGAGTGGGTGTGCTCTTGAGACTAAATGTACAGTGTGTTCTAACATGTAGTGTCGCAATTTTTGTGCAGCGAACACCAGTGCGAGACATATTTTTTCCATATCTGGATAGTTGCACTCGGCCCCTACCAAGGTGCGGCTAAGATAATACAGGGAAGTTTCCTTTCCTGCATCACTATTTTGTGCCGGGAGTGCACCTAGTGAAGTAGGCATTGCGGCAGTATAGAGAATTAATGGTCGGTCTTTAATCGGTGCGCCTAAAACAGGAGGATTTATCAAATATTTCTTAATTTCTAGGAATGCGTTTTGCCATGCTTGATCCCATTCAAAAGGGACTCCTTTCTTCATAAGTCACGAGAAAGGTTTGCATCTCCCAGATAAATTTGATATAGACCTCCTAATATATGCTAGGTGGCCTTGGAAACTCTTCAGTTCATGTAAGTTAGTGGGTGGTGGCATCTTAACAATCGCCTTGATTTTACTTGGGTCGATCTGAATGCCATTTTTTGTAACCACAAAACCGAGAAATTTTCCAGAGGGAACTCCGAACGCGCACTTCATGGGGTTCATTTTTAGATTATGTTTTGAAGGAAATATGCCCTAGAGGCAATAATAAAGTTATTATTTATTTCCTTATATCATGATAAATGTTTATTATTCATGCTAGAATTGTATTAACCGGAAACATAATACATGTGTGAATACATAGACAAACAGAGTGTCACTAGTATGCCTCTACTTAACTAGCTCGTTAATCAAAGATGGTTATGTTTCCTAACCATAGACATGAGTTGTCATTTGATTAACGGGATCACATCATTAGGAGAATGATCTGATTGACATGACCCATTCCGTTAGCCTAACACTTGATCGTTTAGTATGTTGCTATTGCTTTCTTCATGACTTATACATGTTCCTGTAACTATGAGATTATGCAACTCCTGTTTACGGAGGAACACTTTGGTACTACCAAACGTCACAACGTAATGGGTGATTATAAAGGAGTACTACAGGTGTCTCCAAAGGTACATGTTGGGTTGGCGATTTGAGATTAGGTTTTGTCACTCCGATTGTCGGAGAGGTATCTCTGGGCCTTCTCGGTAATACACATCATATAAGCCTTGCAAGCATTGCAACTAATAAGTTAGTTGCGAGATGATGTATTACGGAACGAGTAAAGAGACTTGCGGTAACAAGATTGAACTAGGTATTGGATACCGACGATCGAATCTCGGGCAAGTAACATACCGATGACAAAGGGAACAAAGTATGTTGTTATGCGGTTTGACCGATAAAGATCTTCGAGAATATGTAGGAGCCAATATGGGCATCCAGGTTCCGCTATTGGTTATTGACCAAGAATAGTTCTAGGTCATGTCTACATAGTTCTCGAACCCGTAGGGTCCGCACGCTTAAGGTTTCGATGGCGATGTTATATTATGAGTTTATGAGTTTTGATGTACCGAAGGAGTTCGAGTCCCGGATGAGATCGGGACATGACGAGGAGTCTCGAAATGGCGAGACGTAAAATCGATATATTGGACGACTATATTCGAGTTCGGAAAGGTTCGAATGATTCGGTATTTTCGAGTACCGAGAGTTACGGAATTCGCCGGGAGAAGTATTGGCCTTATTGGGCCTGCAGGAAAGAGAGAGGGCTGCCTAGGCAGGCGCGCGCCCCATGGCCTAGTCCGAATTGACTAGGGGAGGCCGCACCCTCCTTCCTTCCTTCTCTTTTCCCTTCCTAGTCTCCTACTCCTACTACTTGGAAGGACTCCTAGTTGACTAGGAAAGGGGAATCCTACTCGGTGGGAGTAGGACACCCCTAGGCGCGCCTCTCTCCTTGGCCGGCCCCTCCTCCTTGCTCCTTTATATATGGGGCAGGGGGCACCCCCGACACACAAGTTGATCTACGGATCGCCTCCTTAGCTGTGCGGTGCCCCTCCACCATATTCCACTTCGGTCATATCGTCATGAGCTTAGGCGAAGCCCCGCGCCGTGAAGTCATATCGTCATGAGCTTAGGCGAAGCCCCGCGCCGGTGGAGCATCATCATCGCCACCACGCCATCGCGGCCGACGGAACTCATCCCCGACGCTTTGCTGGATCGGAGCACGGGATCGCCATCGAGCTGAACGTGTGCTGAACACGGAGGTGCCGTACGTTCGGTGCTTGGATCGGTCGGATCGTGAAGACGTACGACTACATCAACCGCGTTGTTATAACGCTTCCGCTTACGGTCTACGAGGGTACGTGGACAGACACTCTCCCCTCTCGTTGCTATGCCATCACCATGGTCTTGCGTGTGCGTAGGAAATTTTTGAAATTACTACGTTCCCCAACATGTTTCCTAAGACGCTCAAAAACCATTTCAAGGTGTTTCAAGTGGTCTTGTTCATGCTTTGATTTCACAACTATGTCGTCTATTTAGCATTCAACAATCACATATAACAACCCGTCTAAGATGATTGTCATTGCTCGTTGATATGTCGCCCCAGCATTTTTTAATCCGAAAGAAATGACTTTATAACAATATATGCCTTTAGGTGTGTGGAATGCTGTTAACTCTTCATCTTCAGGTGCCATTTTAATTTGATTAGAGCCGGAACAACCATCCATGAAAGAAAATATTTCATGCCCCATAGTAGCATCGACTAGTATTTCAGAGATGGGTATTGGGAAATCATCTTTGGGACATGCTTTATTCATATCCCTGAAATCTACACATATGCATGTTTGACCATTCTTCTTTTTAACGGGTACAATACTAGAGACCCATATGGGGTATTTGACTTCTCTAATGAACCCTGCGGCTATGAGTTTGTCGACCTCGGCTTCTATTTGTGGAAGTATTTCAGGCCGATACTTTCTTTGAGCTTGCTTCACTCGTGTGCGTCATCTCGCACAACAAGGCGATGGACGGCTATGTTTGGGTCCAACCTAGGCATTTCTTCATAAGTCCAAGCGAATACATCTCTATTTGCACGCATGAACTCATGATATTTTAGTTTATTTTCTTGGGACAAATGTTTGCTAATAAAAATTGGATGAGGATCATCAGCCGTACCAATATTTATTTCTTCCAAGTCATCCACGGTGCATTGGTTGCCATCCTCCATTTCTGGAGATGCTTCCGTCATGTCCGTATACTCAGCCGAAGCCATACAAACCTCATATCCTAACCCATGTTTCATTTCTTTTCAAACATGGTCTTTGTGCAGAGCTTCGAGTTGTTCTTGAGATAACACCTTTTCGAATGGTGCTAGCTGTCCCCGGCCATCACATAGGGACGGGCCAGTGGCAATGTCATAACCCATTTGTTGCATCATGTACAAGACCCTGTTATCATACAAAGAAATGGGTAAAGATTCAACAACTTTGTTAAGCACATATATTTGTGTTGTATTTTTATTTTCACTTTCACCAACCTTTGAACGACGCGGCTCTTTTTGGGATTGTTTTATTCTATATTGTACCAAAGGAGGTAAAGGCGTAGGGAAATTAGTACCTTTCATGTCATGGGATTTGTCTATGACACGAAATATTGGGTCACCCTTCTTCCTTTGGTTGCTTGGTATATACTGATAGGTCTTTTTCTTTGACGAGGATTCCGCGACCTCCTTTTCTACCACATTTGACTCGGGTATTTTCCAGGATTTTGGCTTTTGCACCTTATCAACAGGCTCGAAGTAGAACTTTGCATCATCATAGAAAGATTCAACTATTGTGAATGGCTTCTTGTCAGCAAATATTCTGACTGTATCACCTGTCCGATCTATATATTTGATACACTGATGTAAAGTGGATGGCACAACTTGATTCTCATGTAACCATGGGCGTCCAAGCAATGCATTATATGATGTGGCCGCATCAATCACGTGAAACATCACGTATGTGGATAGTGTATCCAATTTTAAAACCAACGAAATGGTACACATTGCTTCTTGCCCTGATTGGTTAAATCCATGTATAATCACGTTAGACTTGCTCAAATCTCCCTTGGAATATTCAATCTTTTTGAGTGTACGCAATGGTAGCAGATTTATAGCTGATCCACCATCTATCATTATGCGATTTATCGGCAATACATCAATTTCTCCAAACATGAGAAGAGGTCTGTTGTGCTTCTTGGGGCCTAACAACATATCCTCATCTGTGAATGTCATATTTAGGACTTCAGATCTTCTACCTCAGTTTGAGATACTTCTACTCTGTAGTCTTCTGGAAACGTGAGTGCTGTGACAAGAGCTTTACGCATATCCGATGAAAGACACAAAGCATCATACACAGAAAGCATAGCTGGTATTTTCTTCAAATGTGCGATTACATCATACTTGACTGGCACCCTACAGGCAGGGTCTGTCAAATCATTTGGAACTGCGTCCTTGCTTTTTGGTTCCTTTCTAGGTGGAGGATGAGGGTCTGCTAATTGACGACCTGATCTAAGATGAACCTGATCAACTTCTAATGGTTCTTCGTCAGGGAAGCATAGAGACTCGCCATCATCCTCGAGCACACCAATAGTGAGAACGTTGAATTCTTCACTTGGTATTCTCATGCGCTTCGTGGTGTGCTGATATATCTTCGGTGCGAAGCGCAGAGGAGGAGCTTCTTCCATCACTGGGGGTAGTACACGGCGTTTTGAGCGCCATGGCCCCCAACCTTGGGCTGCACCATTGCTGAAGGGAATGTAAGCCTCTCCTTTATGCTGATCTTGCGATTTGGCAAGGCCTAGAATTATCATAGGAGAACATCCATATTTGGAAATTAGTACTGCATCATCATAAGTACCCTTCATATTTGAAGATGCAGAACTCACCGCATCATCCTGGAGGGTGGCGACATTTGCTGAAGCCTTTTTCTTTCCCTTTGTCATGCTTTTGAGGAGATCCGCATCAATAGTCCCCTCATCGATCATTTTCTGGATGATATTCTTCACAACAAAGCAATCTTTGAGTGTATGGCCCAAAATGCGATGGTAGTGACAGAAATTTGGGTCATTAAATTTTGAAGCTTCTTCTGGCCTTTTGGGCCTGGGAAGTTCTATTAGACTCAACTCCTTTAAACCAGTGAAAAGGTCATCAATTTCTTCTACAGGAAAAGAATACTCCTTGTTTTGTTGTTCGCTAAGAGTTGGCCTCCTACCAACCTGTGCATCTCGCTGCCCTTGATTCCCTATAGGTGCTCTTCCGGGCTGAAACTGAGGTTTTACCGCCGTTGTCTCCATGGCTTGTGCAGACTTGGGTTTCATCGGAAACTTTTCACGCTGACCACCTTTGTTTGTAGGCTTGTTGAACGTCGTTTTTGTTCGACGAGCGACAAGCTGCATAAAATTTTCTATATCCGTGGATTTTGAAGCTAACTCTTCAAATGTGAGGAGTCTCACTCCTTGTAACTGGACAGCCACTTCCGAGCGGAGATTGTTCATGCACATGCGCACTGCTTCTGGCTTAGTGATTGGCTGTGGGCAATGAAGACTTAGGTTTCTCCATCTATTTATGAAATCAGCCGCCCTCTTGTTGAACCCTTGTTCAGTTTGGGTCAACTCAGTTATGCCCACCATCCTATAAAACTGCTCGATGAATGAGTTTTGCATTTGTTCCCACGTTTTTATAGAGCTTGGAGGTAGCTTGTTGTACCAGGTGAAGGCAGGCCTAGACAATGTCTGTACAAACTGCCTAAGGAGAAGTGCTCCGTTTTTAGCCGTTTTTAGCTGTATCCTGACAAGCAGCAAGGAAGTGTGCTATGTTCTCATGGGGAGATCCACTCCCGTTGAACTTACTAAACTGCGTCTGCCTGTAATTTGTTGGGAAAGGAACTAAGTCCACATCATGTGGGTACGACTTAACATACCCTGGCCTCATCGAGTACTGAGTTTGCATCAACTGCGACTTTACCCCTTCAGCGATCATTCTTTGGATCGCCTCAAGGTTAAGCCCTGCTCCTCCATGTTGGCTGCTAGCACTTGCGCCACCATCCCCTTCATTTCCTTTATTCTGGTTATTGCTCATCTGAATTCGAAGGGCTGCGAGCTCGTCTTCCTTTTGCTGAAGTGATGCCGTAAGGTTGGCCAATTGCTCTTCAACCGAACGAGTTTCATTCGCGGCTAGGACTTGTTCTGTATGCTCTGCACCATGGTGGAGTTCTATCTCATTTTCAGAAGGACAAGGGGTACTGTCCGATGGGGGATTATAAGACCCACCACAGCTAGACCCAAGCTCTTCATAATCTGAACCTTTTTGGCTTCGTGTCTTACGACGAGGACCTTCTACGACAGTTTTGCGCGCCTTCTTCCTCTTGAAATGTGTTGATGTGGAGGATGTTTCGCTGGTCTTGTCTGACGCCGCCCTGACACACCAATTGGCATTGCTTGAAACATTTCCAATGATTTATTCTTGGTCTGCTTACGAGAGGGCCATGGAGACAAGCTCATGGCCACCTCATTTGATGGATTTGATAGCCACTTGTTCACTTTAGCCTGACTGCCCTCATCTGATGGAGCGTGTTCTGCCCCTTGGACTCTGCTTGACCCAGACCTAGCCCGTACTGCCCTTTCTCTTTCATTGTACGCCGCCCTTCTTGAACGGACATGAGCAGTTTGGTTCACATACTCTTGATGTTCAGTATGTTGCTGAATGAACTCTTGGTACTCAGGTCGTTGGGCCAGGGCCTCCGCCAGTCGCATGATGGCGCCACCCTCATCGTTTTGTGATGTGGATGCACCGGGAAGCTGTGACCTTATTGCTTGACATATGCATTTAACAACATATGAGTCATCTGGATTCTGAACTTGGATCTTTGGACGAGTGTTTTTCCATCTCCCCTTGACAGACTTGCTCACATGAGAACGGTGTCGGCTCGCCGCATCTTGATCTATGGCAGCTGGAAGATCAATCCAAGATCGACGGACATTTCTCTGTCGCCGTTGATGTCGCACTGGATCAAACGAACCTTCAAAGGACTCTCGTAAGGTGGGTGCTTCTTCAAACAGAGGAACTGATGCTGCAGATGTTGGATCTACATGGCCTGTTTTGAGGTCACCAGATGTAAGGCACACTCCCTTCCATTCCAGGGAACGTTTTTGCATTATTCCCAAGCGTTCCTCACTAGGTTTATGGGCCAGCGGGGGGACAAACTCAGGAGCATCGGCTCGAAGTATATTCCGAGCGTTGGTGGGACTTCCTGTTGAAGACAACGCTGACGACAATATGACCACAACGCCGCCTCTTTTCCCAGGTAGCTTGGAGTTGGGTGTCTCCACCATCTTCTCTTTTCCCTTGTAAACAAGTGGCGGAAACTCGGATTTCTCAAACACCACTTTCTTTCCCTTGTCCTTGGACTGCTGGCGGATGGATGGCCCTGCTTCAACAATCTTTCCTTTCATTACTGACACTGGAGCATGAGTAACCCCTCTTGCAGAACTCTGAGCAACCCTCTTTCTAGCAGCCCTCATTTTCCTCTTTGCAGACTTTGACAAAACAGGTGTGAACCCCTCCATTGGTGGAGAAGTGACTTCTTCTTGATCTGGTGCAACTGGAGATGCAGCAGTAGTCTTCCAACTTTCACTTAGTGAGGTCACGGTAGGACCAATTGGCACATCAAGCCAAAGGTCACCAAAGCGAAGGGTCACAAACTGCTGCACTTGGCCCTCCATACCTTCAAAATAAAGAAAACCATATATTAGTTTTCTTTGAATTTTTTTGTATATGGGTACATAATCTTTTATGCTTTATGTACTATGGGAATTCATATGTTGCAATCCTATGTTGGAATTCAAAGATGAGGGAGAAATAGGTCCCCATGGGCGTGCGAGAATCTGATGACGGAAAATGGCGGGCGTGAAAACACGCGTCCACGTCATTGATACAGAATGAATATATTTAAATGCATAATTGCATACAATAAAAATAGGATCAAACATTGCAGGTACTTTATTTCCAGAACTCTTACATTTACATAAAAGATCTGTTAATTACATCTTCGTAGAGAAAACCCCTGATTAAGAATTCCAACTATCCTATTACATAAAATTGCAACACATGACTACTACAAAATTATAAATAAAAATCGCTCCTCCTCGCTGTCATTGACGCTGGTGTGCTCGGGGGAGCATTCTTGATCTTCTTCAAGTTATCATGTGTCTTGTTCATTTATATTTTTACCCTTGTACTATTATGAGTAGTACGTAGAGTACGAGTGCAATGTGTGCTTTTTGCTTCGGACACCTAATTTGTGTAGTCGACTTAACCAACATATGCTAGTATGACCATGCCGCTATCTTAATCAACTTTCAGGTCATTTCATTTTAACGAGTGATGAGTCCACTAGCAGAGTATCCACTTAATACATGCATGCTACATCTTTTATTGATGCATATATGACCATGCATGAGATGATGGTATATGATTTACTCCATGTTATCCTCTGCGCATGCATGGAAATTTAAGAAAAAGGGGGTTCCAATATCAGAACCATCCCATATGTTATGTTGTTTGATTTGATATGTTTGATGATAGCATCTACTAAGCGAATCAGTCTATTTTGGTTAGGACTAAAGCGAGCTAGATGGAATATCCTGGATCACATGCATATACTCTAACCATCAGTGGACAGTATATGCGTGTTGCATAGAGTCTGTACGCTCTAGATTTCATATTTTAGATATGTAGGATTATACTTTTAACTTAACCTACACGCATTCATTTCCTTTTATGGGCATGCTATATTTTAGTGCAAAATGAGACAACTAACACTTTTATTATCTCATGTTTACCCGTTAGATTTCACTTAGCATATTCTATATGCATTAGAGTATGCTCATTTCATTATCTATATGACAGATGTATATGTCATTTGTACCTTCCTGTTTGTATTACTACTGACGTGGCATAGCATGTGTGTCCGCAGTGTAACCAACAATAAGCCTCAAATATAATTTAGCAAGCACCCGATTTATACATTTTTTATGCACTAGGTATGGAGGTACATGCACAATTTACATTGTCTTGTTTTGTGCAACTCAAACAAATGAAGAGTGCATTTTGTAGGCACATATTTATTCTACGATTTTATGTAGATGATCATCTAGAGTTTGGGTATGTTTCATATTTGTTTTTCCCCGAGCTTTACCTTTGCGTCGCTCTCATCTATGATGGAAGGGAAAATATATCCTCCTTAGTTTGGTTCGCCATGATCGACCAAGGAGTGAAATTTATCCTCTTTGACATAATCGCACTTTGGCTCGTATCACGATGATCAACCAAGGCAAAAATGACAAGAAGAAATTATATGTTGTATGCTTCTTGATTTGTATCACAATGATCCGCCAAGGAGTATTTTTGTTGCTGTTAAACATATTCGCACTTTGGCCTGTATCATGATGATCAGCCAAGGCGAAATGTCAAGATGGGGCTATATGGAGAATGCTCCTTGGTTTGTATCACAATGATCAACCAAGGACAAATTTTCTTCTCTTAAATATAAGTACTCTTTGGCTCAGACACGATGATCAGCCAAGGCAAAATATCAAGATGAAGATATATGGAGAATACTCCTTGGCTTGTGTCACAATGACCAACCAAGGGCAAATTTTTCTCTCCTAAACATATTCGCACTTTGGCTTGTATCATGATGATCAGCCAAGGCAAAAATGTCGAGATGAAAATATGTGAGATATGTTCCTTGGTTCGTATTGCGATGATCAACCAAGGACAAATTTTCCTTTCCTGAACATAATTGCACTTTGGCTCATATCGCAATGATCAGCCAAGCCAAGATGTCAAGATGAGGACACATGGGCACACTCCTTGGTTTGTATCACAATGATCCACCAAGGAGAAAGATGAACATGATGAGAGATATAGGGAGGAGCAACAAGATTAGAGGAGAATCATGGTGCCCACCTTGTCTACCTTTCTCAGGCTTTTGACCGGACGACGGCCTTGCAGCAGCAGCAGCAGCAGCGTGAGGCCAGAGATCAAGAATATGAGCAGGGAATGTAGCAGCAGAGCAGCAGCGGCCGGCCGGGGAAAAAGAGAGCAGCAGTGTGCGGCAGCGCAGCGGAGCGATCAGGAAAAAGAGAGCAGCAAGAGCAGTCCCTTTGGTGCTATTTATAGGAGGGAGCACCACTCTCATCCGGCGAAAGGACGTGCCCCCGTTCTGCATGCAGGTTGTGGGGGATCGTGGGATGGTGGAGCTTCCTCCCTTTTATTTAATCTATTTCTTTAATTAGCTGTTTGTAACGCCCAGATAATCATGCTACAGTAATCCCACGCTAATCGTGCCATGACACCTCGGTTACTGTTGCTATTCTCGTAATAATTCGAAACCGTTCGAAATTCAAATTCAAATTAATAATAACAATAAAAGTTTTCAAAAATTAAAACAAAAATGTTCGGTGGTGGCCGAATATTACAAAGGTAATTATGGTGCAACAAACACATGTTTATAAAATGGCTCAGTGGTTTAAAATGATTTAAACAGAAAAGAAAGTAAATTAAAAAAAACTGTAAAGAAGAGCAAAACTGAAAAATAATTATAAAAAAAGAAAAGGCCTAAAGCTACACTGTGCACTGTAGCCCATCGCTACAGCACACAGCCCAGCCCACCTACGGCCATCCCCAACCTCCTGTTCACCCTCGTCACCGTGGAGCACGCGTGCCCGCACACGCCTCCGATCTCCACACGTCGTCCATCCGGTAACTTCGCGTGAGGATAAGAACACCCCGAGCCCCTCCTCTTTGTGCTGGACGAACCCTAGGTCACTTAGCCCTCTCCTCTTCGTCGCCCCCATCGTTTTGGTGCACACCTAACGGAGTTGTCTCCGCCTTGTCGACGTTCTCGTGCCTCGAGGCCTCCTCGTGCCACGGGAGGTTGTTCGGGAGCTCCACCGCGTCAACACACGCCGCCCCTGCCCTTCTACACGAGCCCGGATCAACTACATCGCCGGGATCGACGCATCTACCTCGCCAATGGCCGCCGCTGCCCCGCGCCCGATCTACCTCACCGGAGCTCCTCCGCCCCGTCGGACGCGTCTTCCGCCTTCCCTGTGAGCGCCACACCCATTCCCTCGTTTCCCCTCTGTTCGCCGCTCTGTGGCGCTGCCCAAATTCCGGCCGATGGCGCGCCACCACGACCGCGCCACGCTCACGCGCCGAGCCCTGCGTCCTGGCCGCCCAGTGTGCGCGCTCGGCCGCCGGCCACGCCCGCGTACGCGTGCTGCGCTCCCACGCGCGCGCGAGGCCGCACCCCTGCTCGCCCGCTGGCTCCTCCCCGTGGTCGCGCCTTCGTCGTGCTTGTCGATGTCGCCTGCTACTGCTTGTGCCGCTGCTGTGTCCTTGCTGCTGCGTACTGCCGATGCGTGCTGCTATTCCTGCCGCTAGGTGCCCCCTGCTGCTCTCGTACTGCTGCTGCCACTAGGTGCCGCCGCTGCCCGCCGTTGCCTGCTGCTGCTGGCCACGGCCATGGCCGTGTGCGCCAGTGTGTGTGCGTGATGTGTGCGTAGTTGTGTGTGTGTGAGCGCGTTGTGTGTGTGCGCATGTGTGTGGATGAGGCTGATCCTGGTTAGGTAGGTTAGCTAATTAGTAGTTAGGCTAAGTAGTGGTTAGGTATAGTGTAAATGACACGTGGGACCACCCTAGTTAATTACCATTTTATTGAACAAAATACAATGACACACAGGACCCACTTACACTATTTATATGTTGACCAGTCAACCTTTGACTGGGTCAACCCAACCCCACTGGCCCCACTGTCATACTCACATGCTAGGGTAGCACGAGGTGACAAAAGTATATTCTGTTTTTAATTTCGAATTAAATTAAATCCAAGAAATCTAGGAAATGATTAAATCTTTATAAATTAATATAAAATAATCCGTAACTCGGATGAAAAAACTTTGTACATGAAAGTTGCTCAGATCGGCGAGACGAATCTAGGTACGTAGTCTGCCTGCTCGCCACGCGTCCCTAGCATAGTGAACCTGCAACAATTCACCTCCGGTTCATCTGTCTGCGAACGCTAAACGCGGGATACTTTCCGGATGTTTTCCCCTTCACCAAGATCACCTACTACTGCGTTAGGTCACCTCTAGGACCGCAGATTGCCATGCTACGCTTTGTGATACTTTGATTGCTCTGTTATTTATTGTGTTTCCTCCGTTACTTATTTCCTAGAGACCCGAGGCTGCCGATTTAACCCCCAGATTCGACTACGGAGTTGACGACCCTCTCTCTTGCCGAGCAACCAGTCAAGCCCCCTTTGATCACCAGATATTGCCTACTCTTCTCTATACTGCTTGCATTAGAGTAGTGTAGCATGTTCTTGCGATTACTCTATCTTTGCACGCATAGCCTGTCCTTGCTACTACTGTTGTTACCTTTACCTGCTATCCTACTGCTTAGTATAGGATGCTAGTATTCCATCTGTGGCCCTACATTCTTGTCCGTCTGCTGTGCTATACTATCGGGCCGTGATCACTCGGGAGGTGATCACGGGTATATACTTATACTTATACATGATACATGTGGTGACTAAAGTCGGGTCGGCTTGTGGAGCACCCGCGAGTGATTCACGGATTGGGGGCTGAAAGGACCTTTGTCCCGACGGCCCTCTGGATGGATCTTTGTGGCGGAGCGACAGGCAGGTTGAGACCGCCTAGGAGAGGTGGGCCTGCCTGCTCGGGCGTTCGCGGATACTTAATACGCTTAACGAAGTTCTTGGTATTTGATCCGAGTCCGCCATTTGGTCTATACGCACTAACCATCTACGCGGGAGTAGTTATGGGTATCCCGTCGTGGTATCACCAAGCACTTCTTGACGCCAACGATCGAGCGGCGCGCTACCGGATTGGAACGTAAGCGGCTCTTGTATTAAGGGGCTAGTTACGCTTTGGCCGCCAGTAACGCGGTGTGCTAAGGCGATGGGCCCGCACCCGCGGCGCTTTACGTTTAGACAGGCGTGCTGGCCTCTTTGTTGTGCCTAGGTGGGGCTGCGACGTGTTGATCTCCCGCGGCCGGGCATGACCCAGGAAAGTGTGTCCGGCCAAATGGGATCAAGCGTGTTGGGTTATGTGGTGCACCCCTGCAGGGAAGTTAATCTATTCGAATAGCCGTGATCTTCGGTAACAGGACGACTTGGAGTTGTACCTTGACCTTATGACTACTAGAACCGGATACTTAATAAAACACACCCTTCCAAGTGCGGATACAACCCGGTGATCGCTCTCTAACAGGCGACGAGGAGGGATCGCCGGTAGGATTATGCTATGCGATGCTACTTGGAGGACTTTAGTCTACTCTCTTCTACATCTTTGCAAGACGGAGGCTGCCGAGCGTAGTCTTCGACGGGATTAGCTATCCCCTCTTATTCGGCATTCGCAGTTCAGCCCATCGATATGGCCCTTTACACATATATATCCATGCATATGTAGTGTAGCTCCTTGCTTGCGAGTACTTTGGATGAGTACTCACGGTTGCCTTGTTCCCCCTTTTCCCCCTTTCTTTACCCGATTGCTGCGATCAGACGATGGAGTCCAGGAGCCAGACGCCACCGTCGATGACGACTACTACCCCTGAGGTGCCTACTACTACGTGCTTCCCGCCGATGACGACCAGGAGTAGTTTAGGAGGATCCCAGGCAGGAGGCCTGCGCCTCTTTCGATCGGTATCCCAGTTTGTGCTAGCCTTCTTAAGGCAAACTTGTTTAACTTATGTCTGTACTCAGATATTGTTGCTTCCGTTGACTCGTCTATGATCGAGCACTTGTATTCGAGCCCTCGAGACCCCTGGCTTGTATTATGATGCTTGTATGACTTATTTTATTTTTTTAGAGTTGTGTTGTGATATCTTCCGTGAGTCCTCGATCTTGATCGCACACGCGTTATGCGTGTATGATTAGTGTACGATTGAATCGGGGGCGTCACAAGTTGGTATCAGAGCTGACTGCCTGTAGGAATCCCCCTTTCCAACTCCTTGGCCGAAGTCGAGTCTAGACATTCAAAACTTCTACTAACATGGCTGTGTGCCTTACGGGCCCACGTCGCCATTGGGTGGTAGTAGGATCTTTTACTCCTTGACCTATACTCTGGGACTCTGACATCTCTTCTATTCGGGTTAAATGATTTTGCTAAAATCTAACTCTAGGTTGTCGTTACCACTTCCTGCCGGAGACCCCTTTAATACGGATGATCGACTGCTTCAACAGAAGATTCTGACAATACTCTCGGATGTTCCCTCGATACTTTGTGCCATCCCTCTTGCAATTCCATTCCATCGATAAACCCCAATGGATAATCAAGTACACTTGCCATTCATGCAATTACTCCCGCTGATCTTGTTATTACAAGATACCCGAAATTCTCTCTAATGTTTCGAGAATACATTGTGCCTACTGCCTTGCAGTTCTTGCCACATGAATATCCCTACGGATAATTTCTCGCCCTTGTCGAGTATCCGCCATCCCCGCTTGATTCGGTACTTCACAAAAGTCTTCGTAATACCGCTCGTTCTTATGAAAATCCTCAACAGCCTAATGCTCTTGAAATTCTTGCTTGCTAGCATTAAGGTTAATCCAATAAGTCCGTAATCTTATTGACATCCTTTGTCATTATCATATAGAGTCTACCGATTCGATATGTTGCGGATGTTGGCAATCCTCGGGATTTATCCTTCCGCCCGAGACATCATTTTAAACATTAGTTGGTTCTCACCAATCGGATTGCCATCGATTGTACCCCTAAGCATACACAACTTATCTATCCTTAATCTGAGTGTTTGCTTCTGATCCCTTGATCGGAAATCATAGTTCTTTTGCATTTGGGCTTTTAATTAGTCAGTTGTTTCTATAGTATGATCTCCTTGCATTGTTTCTTCCTCTGGTTGAGTACCGATACTCACCCCAGATCCTTTGTTGGATTTTATCTGACAATGTCCTTCATATTCAAAGAACCTCACGAAGTTCTTTCCCAGATACATAATGCCTTTGGTAGTTGTATCCTCTACTTTTGTCAACCATGCTCTACTTTTGAGTTTGTGTTATTTACTCCTGAAGTTCATGGTATATGTTCTAAGATGCCCCTATGGGTTGAACCTATGCTTTCCTTAATCTGTGTGAACTCGGAAGTTTTCGCGGGTCATACTCCTCTGGTATTTCACCAGGTAGGTTTTGACACTGAAATCATTTTTATTTAGAGCAGTGAATGGAAGGTTATACCTTGAAGAAGTGGGAGTCGACCTTGAACTTGTGTTCATGCCCATGGACACGATGTAGATCTTATCGTTAAAGCTTCTCTTAAATTAATTATTCCTTTGGTATAAGTTCATCTCATATCAGGGATCTGGCCTTTTGCAATCGTGGTTCCGACCATGTTCTCTTTTAAATACCATTTCTCGTGCAAGTTTTAGCACTTGTCTTCTGTAGAGCAATACCCCAGTCCAAGCTCTACTTTGATTTGTCGTCGAGTATTACCCCTCGGTATCTCAAGATTATCACGAACTGCATAACTTCTTATGAGTTCTCCATCAAGTACTACATTCTCACTGATTCCAATTTTTCACGGCTCTAAGTCATTAAACACTCAAGGGCACCGATAACTGAATCGAGTCCGATCGCGATTCAACAACTCTTAGTAATCTTCATTGCTTACGAGTTTGTACTCGATCGTGTCATTCCTAGCCCGATCGGCTCATTATCGAGCTAATTTTAAGCGTGCTACCCGGTTCTTAATCCTGGAGCACAACCTTCGATGATGAGCTAAGCTTATGTCGATTTCCTCGTCTTATCATTCCACTTTGAACAACAAGCTTGATTCCGAGTTGGTGTTGTATCCGTGGTTCAAATAATCTTTTGCTGCATCAGTCCTTTTACTTGATGTAGTGGAGGTTCGATTACTTCTCCCTGGAGCCTCTCGACAAAATTTGTCGTGATCATCATAAACATTTTGACTCCTTCCAGGTTTCCAATTGAATTCATGATGAGAAATACCATCCTTGTCCTCGATGAATTTTATTGTCATCGACCACTTTATTGCCTTCCCACCAACACAAGCTTGTTCGTGTTTGGTGTTATACCTTGAGTTCCTTGCTATCCAGCAATTGTTCTTCTTTACCTTGGAACATTACCATCTCTTATGTCATCAATGTTGTGAGAATTTCACCACATCTTAAGGATTTGTGGTGCAGTGATGCTTCTCGCCATCACCATTCTTTTCTTGGTCCCGTGTTGAGTGAACTCACAGTAAATTTAATATCTCTAGCAACCCTATTGCTTGAGTTATTGGATAATAATTCCAATTTAGTGTGTTGGTTGCTCAATCGCCATTCCGACGTTGGTCGTGCAACCCAACCCATATTTCGGTGCACCTTCGGTCAATGTTTAATTGTGTATGTTTTCCTCCAAAGATACATCATTAAGTCATTTGATCCGCTAATGTTATCTCCTTCACATAACTGTGGAAATCCGTCTTTTGGAAATCTCAATGAATTGTCATTTGAGTCAATCAGCCACCTCCTCACCTCTCCTTGGTTTAATGATGAACTCTTGTTTTGGAACTCGCTTCCATAATTCTTTTCCCGAGAAACTTACTATGTCGTCTTGTCAAATTGTGTTGCACCTTTTCTTCTCAGGCATCCTGAGTCTGAGGTATCCTAACACCGACCAGATCTGAATCTCGATCAGATATGATGGTTGGAACGTATTTCCAGGAGTTATAACATCTTTACATGACCCGGTAAGGTGATGTCATGCCTAGCACACCTGGCCGGAGGCCCTATTGTTATAGTTTCCTTTTCAACAAGGTTATCCATTCTTCCATGAGGAAATTGTAAGACTTATTCTATAAGTTATTCCTGATGGATCCTTCGTGTATCCAGAGTCTGACCTTTGCTTGAGGACCTTGCCAATGCTACCCCGAAGCATGTCTGTGGTACTCCGATTTTCAATAAGAGCATTTGAAGAACAATGCTAACTTTTCTTTGTGCATTATCCAAACACCGTTGTATGGGTAAGGTCATGAAATTTCTCTCCTCTTATCTAAAGGGTTTTCTACTTTATATCCTGTCTTGGATATCATCCTCTGCTTGACTTTGGGGAGGATATACCCCTGATATATGTGTTTAAACACATTTTCCTTTCCGTTGTTTTGTTCAAACTTTCTTATAATCTACTTAACTGAGCAGTGGTAATTCCCTGCTTAGGTAAGCACCTCGTGGTACAACTCTGCCAGTAAGACCCTGTTACTATTGTTGGTGACATTTCGGTAACCACCGATGGACGAGAACTTTGCCTATTGGTCCGCCTTGTTGCAACGAGCAGGAAAATGGTTCTCTTCGTCCCTCGCCCTTGGTACCAACGTTGTTGCCGACATAAGCGACATGGTACTCTCGACATGCCTTGCTATCATGACCGTGCAAGATGTCACTGCTCCTATTAAAAAAAACCACATGGTGGGCCCATAACCCACAGTTCCACAGGATCGAAACCTGACTGTCCTATACACCCCCTATTCCCAAAGTTATTCCTCGCGTGGCCTCGGATGTAATTCACGGACACCGCCCTAGTGATCTATTCTGGTATCAGACGCAATACTTACTCTCGCTACTCTGAACCCCTTTCTCACTCTGGTTCAGACTTCAAGCAACTATCTATCCGCTTGGAACCTCTTATTGTACCTTCGTACCTTACTCTCGATGTATTTCATATGTTCAACTCGAGAGATAATCTTATACTCATTCATGGGTTAACCCCAGATTGTTTCCCTCAAAAGCATTATGTCATAGTGAGCTGCCCCTTATCCTTTCGTAAGTACGATGGAGTTCCCGAAGAAATGATGACAAGTTTATCATGATGCATTGGAATAAAGAATTGAAGACATCAACGAAAGGGATTAACTTCTTCGAGAAGATCCGTTAGAATATCGTAACCAAAACTTTCCCCCTTACACCACCCCTTAAATCTCGGGACGAGATTTCTTGTAGTGGAGGAGATTTGTAACACCCGGATAATCATGCTACAGTAATCCCATGCTAATCGTGCCATGACACCTCGGTTACTGTTGCTATCCTCGCAATAATTCGAAACCGTTCGAAATTCAAATTCAAATTAATAATAACAATAAAAGTATTCAAAATTAAAACAAAATGTTGGTGGTGGCGAATATTACAAAGGTAATTATGGTGCAACAAACACATGTTTATAAATGTCTAAATGGTTTAAAATAATTTAAGCAGAAAAGAAAGTAAATAAAAAAACTGTAAAGAAGAGCAAAACAGAAAAATAATTATATAAAAAAGAAAAGGCCTAAAGTTACACTGCAATCGTAGCCCATCGCTACAGACACAGCCCAGCCCACCCACGGCCATCCCCAACCTCCTGTTCACCCTCGTCACCGTGGAGCACGCGTGCCGCACACGCCCAATCTCCACACGTCGTCCATCCGTAACCGGCGTGAGGATAAGAACACCCCGAGCCCCTCCTCTCTCTTTGGACGGATTAACCCTAGGTGACTTAGCCCTCTCCTCTTCGTCGCCCCCATCGTTTTGGTGCACACCTAACGGAGTTGTCTCCGCCTTGTCGATGTTCTCGTGCCTCGAGGCCTCCTCGTGCCATGGGAGGTTGTTCGGGAGCTCCGCCGCGTCAACACACGCCGCCCCTGCCCTTCTACGCGAGCCCGGATCAACTACATCGCCGGGATCGATGCATCTACCTCGCCAATGGCCGCCGCTGCCCCGCGCCCGATCTACCTCACCGGAGCTCCTCCGCCCGCCGGACGCGTCTTCCGCCTTCCCCGTGAGCGCCACACCCATTCCCTCGTTTCCCTCTCTGTTCGCCGCTCGTGGCGCTGCCCAAATTCCGCCGATGGCGCGGCCACCACGACGCGCCACGCCACCGCGCCGAGCCTGCGCCCTGGCCGCCCGGCAGTGCGTGTGTTCGGCGCCACGCCACGCCACAGACGCGTGCTGCGCCCCACGCACGCAGCGAGGCGCGCCGCCGCTCGCTGCTGGCTCCTCCCGTGGTCGCGCCTTCGTCGTGCTCGCCGATGTTGCTCACATCTGCTTGTGCGCTGCTGCGTCCTTGCTGCTGCGCATCTGCCGATGCGTGTTGCTATTCCTGCCGCTAGGTGCCCTTGCTGCTCTCGTCGCCGCTGCCCGCCGTTGCTGCTGCTGTTGCTGGCCACGGCCATGGCTGTCTTGCGAGAGTGTGTGTGTAGATGTGTGCGTAGTTGTGTGTGTGTGAGCGCGTTGTGTGTGTGCGTATGTGTGTGGATGAGGCTGATCCTGGTTAGGTAGGTTAGCTAATTAGTAGTTAGGCTAAGTAGTGGTTAGGTATAGTGTAAATGACATGTGGGACCACCTTAGTTAATTACCATTTTATTAAACAAAATACAATGACACATGGGACCCACTTACACTATTCATATGTTGACTAGTCAACCTTTGACTGGGTCAACCCAACCCCACTGGCCCCACTGTCATACTCACATGCTAGGGTAGCACTAGGTGACAAAAGTATATTTCGTTTTTAATTTCGAATTAAATTAAATCCAGGAAATCTAGGAAATGATTAAATCTTTATAAATTAATATAAAATAATCCATAACTCGGATGAAAAACTTCGTACATGAAAGTTGCTCAGATCGGCGAGACGAATCTAGGTACGTAGCCCGTTCGTCCGCCACGCGTCCCTAGCATAGTGAACCTGCAACATTTCACCTTCCGCTCATCATGTCAAAACGCAAAACGCCGGATACTTTCCGGATGTTTTCCCCTTCGCCAAGATCACCTACTACTACGTTAGGTCACCTCTAGCACGCGTATTGCCATGCTACGCTTTGTGATACTTTGATTGCTCTGTTATTTATTGTGTTTCCCCTCGTTACTTCTTTCCGGTAGACCCGAGGCTGCCGGCGAACCCCCAGATTCGACTACGAAGTTTGACCCCTCTCTCTTGCCGAGCAACCAGGCAAGCCCCCTTTGATCACCAGATATCGCCTACTCTTCTCTATACTGCTTGCATTCGAGTAGTGTAGCATGTTACTGCTTTCAGTTACTCCTCTACTGCTGCATAGCCTGTCCTTGCTACTACTGTTGTTACCTTTACCTGCTATCCTACTGCTTAGTATAGGATGCTAGTATTCCATCTGTGGCCCTACATTCTTGTCCGTCTGCTGTGCTATACTATCAGGCCGTGATCACTCGGGAGGTGATCACGGGTATATACTTATACTTATACATGATACATGTGGTGACTAAAGTCGGGTCGGCTTGTGGAGCACCCGCGAGTGATTCACGGATTGGGGGCTGAAAGGACATTTGTCCCGACGGCCCTCTGGATGGATCTTTGTGGCGGAGCGACAGGGCAGGTTGAGACCGCCTAGGAGAGAGGTGGGCCTGGCCCTGTTCGGCGTTCGTGAATACTTAACACGCTTAACGAGTTCTTGGTATTTGATCTGAGTCTGGCCATTTGGTCTATACGCACTAACCATCTACGCTGGAGTAGTTATGGGTATCCCGGCGTCGTGGTATCAGCCGAAGCACTTCGTGACGCCAGCGACTGAGCGGCGCGCGCCGGATTGGAACGTAAGCCTGCTCTTGTATTAAGGGGGCTAGTTCGCTTTCGGCCGCCCTATAGCGTCAGGTGTGCTAAGGCGATGGGCCTGCACCTGCGGCGCTTAGGTTTAGACCGGCGGCTGGCCTCTCTGTTGTGCCTAGGTGGGGCTGCGACGTGTTGATCTCCAGCGGCGGGCATGACCCAGAAAGTGTGTCCGCCAAATGGGATCAAGCGTGTTGGGTTATGTGGTGCACCCTGCAGGGAAGTTAATCTATTGAATAGCCGTGATCTTCGTAACAGGACGACCTGGAGTTGTACCTTGACCTTATGACAACTAGAACCGGATACTTAATAAAACACACCTTCCAAGTGCCGATACAACCGGTGATCGCTCTCTAACAGTAGGCGAGGAGGGGATCGCTGGTAGGATTATGCTATGCGATGCTACTTGGAGGACTTCAGTCTACTCTCTTCTACATGTTGCAAGACGGAGGCTGCGAGCGTAGTCTTCGACAGATTAGCTATCCCCTCTTATTCTGGCATTCTGCAGTTCAGTCCACTGATATGGCCCTTTACACATATATATCCATGCATATGTAGTGTAGCTCCTTGCTTGCGAGTACTTTGGATGAGTACTCACGGTTGCCTTGTTCCCCCTTTTTCCCCTTTCTTTACCCGATTGCTGCGATCAGACGATGGAGTCCAGGAGCCAGACGCCACCGTCGATGACGACTACTACCCCGGAGGTGCCTACTACTACGTGCTTCCCGCCGATGACGACCATGAGTAGTTTAGGAGGATCCCAGGCAGGAGGCATGCGCCTCTTTCGATCGGTATCCCAGTTTGTGCTAGCCTTCTTAAGGCAAACTTGTTTAACTTATGTCTGTACTCAGATATTGTTGCTTCCGCTGACTCGTCTATGATCGAGCACTTGTATTCGAGCCCTCGAGGCCCCTGGCTTGTATTATGATGCTTGTATGACTTATTTTTTTTTTAGAGTTGTGTTGTGATATCTTCCCGTGAGTCCCTGATCTTTATCGTACACGTTTGCGTGTATGATTAGTGTACGATTGAATCGGGGGCGTCACACTGTTGACTGAGATTTGGACGGGCTTGGTCTTGCGATTGGCCGCTACGGGCTAAAACTTTATTTATTTAATCACCCATGTGGGCCTAGGCATAGTCCATTTGCATGCTTTTAATCAAGAAGTGGCCTACGTGCATGCAGCCTTGTATTGGAATTATAATTACGCTTGTTTGCTACACGTAAGCATATTTCCAATGGGCGAGGGCCTAATTAGCTAACGGCTCATTAAGACATATATGGTGTGGGTGCATGCATTAATTATTTTCTATAGGCAACTCAAAATCTAGCATCCTATGTGATTTGAGATGGATATGCTGATAGAATATGACACGTATATACTTCATTGGTGCTATACATTTTTTATGCATCGCAATGATATTTTGCAGAATATGCTGATAAAATACAACACAGGTACATTTTTTATGCATCGTGATTATGCTAATGAAATACGACATGTATATTCATTAGCATGATACATTTTTATGCATCGCAATGATACTTTACATTATTGACGTGATGAAGCCAACATTTAGAATATGATCGATATTTTGGCAATATCAGTGCCCTTGTGACCATTTTAAGTTTGCATCGGCCAACTGTCGCCACTCGTGGCGTGTGTGCGTGCTAATTATAATTTCATGAGTAAATGAATTTTGCAGCTATAAGTGACACTTTGTTTATTTATCTATTTTTTGCGACCGCTATATCATACCGAGCGACCCAAAATTCACCATAATCATTTCCTTGGTCTATTCGGCAATTCGCCATTTTTTATATAATTTGCCTTTATCATATTTTGATCATAGATATCACTTTGTACTTTACTTCGACGAAATTCCGTGTCAACAACAGCCTATGCAATGCAACCTTCAAGCAAACGGACACACCAAAGAGCTAAACCATGAGACAACACACGCAAGCTCGGCATGAAGAAAGAAAGGCAAAAGACAATAAGGATTAAACAGACAATACAACCTCTCCAAAGAGAGGGCGGTGGCCGGAGCCACCTATGTTTGAGTCAATTGGTATGTCACCCCGAAGAATTATCCTTGGGCCCGTGACCGAAACTCGTCCTTGAAGCACAAGTACCATCAACAATGGCTAATGTGAAAGAGTTGATCAATTTATGAATAATGGGGGGAGGGAGAGTCCATTGAGAGAACAACACTCCCCCTATGTCCATGCCTACACCTAAACAAGATAACAAGTTGAGTATGGTGGGGTGTGCAAGGGTTCAAGCAACATTTCTCGAATCAATGATATTTAGCTCATGCCTTAACTTGCGAAATCTTGCTTAATCCAAGGGCTTCGTGAAAATATATGCAAGGTTATCATGAGTGTTGACATAGTTGAGCTCGATCTCCCCTCGCCTAATGTGATGCTGGATGAAGTGATAACGAATCTCAATATGCTTCGTCTTGAAGTTTTGAAACAGGTTAAGAGAGATCTTGATGGCACTTCCATTGTCACACCAAAGAGGCACTTTGTCACAAATGACACTGTAATCCTTCAAGGTTTGCCTCATCCATAGAAGTTGTGCACAACAACTACCGGCGGCCACATACTCCTCTTCGATGGACGAGAGAGACACACAACTTTGCTTCTTGGAAGACCAACTCACCAAAGAGCAACCAAGGAATTGGGACCCTCCGGAGGTGGACTTCCTATCCACTTTTTCTCCCGCCCAATCTGAGTCCAAATAGCCCACAAGGTTGAAGTTAGATCCTCTTGGATACCATAAGCCAAAGTTTGGGGTATGAGCCAAATATCGAAAGATTCGCTTGACCGCCACAAAGTAGCTTTCCTTAGGTGCGTCTTGAAACCGGGCACAAATTCCCACACTCAACATGATATCCGGTCTAGATGCACAAAGGTAAAGCAAGGAGCCAATCATGGAGCGATATACCTTTTGATCCACCGCTTTACCATTGGGATCTATGTCAAGTTGGCATTTGACGGGCATTGGAGTGGAAGCCGGCTTGACATCACTTAGCTTGAATCTCTTGAGCATGTCTTGAGTGTATTTGGCTTGGTTGATGAAGGTTCCTTCTCTTTGTTGCTTGACTTCAAAACCGAGAAAGAACTTCAACTCTCTCATCATAGACATCTTGAACTTGGAGGTCATGAGTGCGGCAAATTCCTCATTGAAAGCTTTGTTAGGGGAACCAAAGATAATATATCAACATATAGTTGGCACACAAACAACTCCCCTTTTACCTTCTTAGTAAAAAGAGTGGGGTCGATTTTCCCAATTTCAAAACCACGATCTTGCAACAACTCAGTAAGGTGGTCATACCACGCACGTGGGGCTTGTTTAAGGCCATAGAGTGCCTTATCGATTTGGTACACATGATCAGGAAAATAGGGATCCTCGAACCCGGGGGGGGGGGGGGTTGTTTGACATACACCAACTCATTAATAGGACCATTAAGAAAAGCACTCTTCACATCCATTTGTTGTAACTTAAAGTTATGATGAGAAGCATAAGCAATTAACAAATGAATGGATTCAAGGCGAGCAACGGGAGCAAAGGTTTCACCGTAGTCGATACCCTCGACTTGGGAGTAGCCTTGTGCTACCAAACGAGCCTTGTTGCGAACGATAATTCCATGAGCATCTTGCTTGTTCTTGAAAATCCACTTGGTTCCAATGACACTATGGTTCCCCGTTGGCCTTGGAACCAATCTCCACACCTTGTTGTGCTAGAAGTTGTTGAGTTCTTCATGCATGGCATTAAGCCAATCTGGATCCTCGAGCGCCTCATAGACCTTTTGGGGTTCAACACAAGAGAAAAATGCGTGATGTTCATAATAGTTTGCTAATTGTCTACGAGTGCTTACCCCCTTCCTTAAGCTTCCAAGCACATTTTTCATGAGATGATCTTTGGTGGAGAGCTTGGATGCAATCTTAGCGGCACGACGCTCCAATTCCTCCTCAGGAGTGAGTTGAGGAGTGGAAACTTGATCATCTTGAGCGTCGTCTTGAGCTTGTTCTTGATCTTGAACTAGCTCGGAGGAGAGAACATGATCTTAGGCATCACTTGGTGATTCACCACCATATTGAGGTTGATCTTTCCCATGATCTTGTTCATGGGGTTGAGGGCCTTCACTTTGTTCTTCTGAGGCGTATGGGTCTTGAGTTGGTGATGGTTCCACTTGAGTGGAACATTGTCCTTCTCCTTCGGCCACAAGGGGTGTTGGAAATATGCCCTAGAGGCAATAATAAATTAGTTATTATTATATTTCCTTGTTCATGATAATCGTTTATTACCCATGCTATAATTTTATTGATAGGAAACTCAGATACATGTGTGGGTACATAAACAACACCATGTCCCTAGTAAGCCTCTAGTTGACTAGCTCGTTGATCAACAGATGGTTTTGGTTTCCTGACCATGGCCATTGGATGTTGTTGATAACGGGATCACATCATTTGGAGGATGATGTGATGGACAAGACCCAATCCTAAGCCTAGCACAAAGATCGTAGTTCGTATGCTAAAGCTTTTCTAATGTCAAGTATCATTTCCTTAGACCATGAGATTGTGCAACTCCCGGATGCCGTAGGAATGCTTTGGGTGTACCAAACGTCACAACGAATCGGGTGGCTATAAAGGTGCACTACTGGTATCTCCGAAAGTGTCTGTTGGGTTGGTACGAATCGAGGCGGGATTTGTCACTCCGTGTAGCGGAGAGGTATCTCTGGGCCCACTCGGCGGGACATCATCATAATGTGCACAATGTGACCAAGGGGTTAATCATGGGATGATGTGTTACAGAAGCAGTAAAGAGACTTGCGTAACGAGATTGAACAAGGTATCGGCATACCGACGATCGAATCTCGGGCAAGTACAATACCGTTAGACAAAGGGAATTGTATACGGATTGATTGAGTCCTTGACATCGTGGTTCATCCAATGAGATCATCGTGGAACATGTGGGAGCCAACATGGGTATCAGATCCGCTGTTGGTTATTGACGGAGAACGTCTCGGTCATGTTCGCATGGTTCCCGAACCCGTAGGGTCTACACACTTAAGGTTCGATGACGCTAGGGTTATAGGGAATAGATATACATGGTTACCGAATGTTGTTCGGAGTCCCGGATGAGATCCCGGACGTCATGAGGAGTTCCAGAATGGTCCGGAGGTAAAGATTTATATATGGGAAGTCCTATTTTGGCTACCGAAAAATGTTCGGGGTTTTTCGGTATTGTACCGGGAAGGTTCTAGAAGGTTCCGGAGTGGGGCCCACCTGCATGGGAGGACCCACATGAACGTGGGTAGTGGGGGCAAGGCCCCACACCCCTGGTCAAGGCGCTCCAAGATCCCCCCTTAGAAGGAATAAGATCATATCCCGAAGGGATAAGATCAAGATCCCTAAAAAGGGGGGATAACAATCGGTGGGGAAAGGAAAGGATGAGATTTCTTTCCTCCCACCTTTGCCAACGTCCCAATGGACTTGGAGGGCAATAAATAATCCCCCTCCACCCCTATATATAGTGGGAGGCGCATGGGAGCTGCACCCTTCCCCTGGCGCAGCCCTCTCCCTCCTCCAACACCTCCTCCTCCTCCGTAGTGCTTGGCGAAGCCCTGCCGGAGAACCACGAGCTCCATCACCACCATGCCGTCGTGCTGTCGGAGTTCTCCCTCAACTTCTCCTCTCCCTTGCTGGATCAAGAAGGAGGAGACGTCCCCGGGCTGTACGTGTGTTGAACGCGGAGGCACCGTTGTTCGGTGCTTAGATTGGAATCAACCGCGATCTGAATCACTGCGAGTACGACTCCTTCATCTGCGTTCTTGTAACGCTTCCGCTTAGCGATCTACAAGGGTATGTTGATGCACTCTCCTTCCTCTGTTGCTAGATTACTCCATAGATTGATCTTGGTGATGCGTAGAAAATTTTGAATTTCTGCTGCGTTCCCCAACAATAGCATCATGAGCTAGGTCTATTGCGTAGTTTCTATGCACGAGTAGAACACAAGTTGTTGTGGGCGTTGATTTTGTTCAATATGCTTACCGCTACTAGTCCAATCTTGTTTCGACGGTATTGTGGGATGAAGCGGCCCGGACCGACCTTACACGTACACTTACGTGAGACAGGTTCCACCGACTGACATGCACTTGTTGCATAAGGTGGCTAGCGGGTGCCAGTCTCTCCCACTTTAGTCGGATCGGATTCGATGAAAAGGGTCCTTAGCAATTGACATATCACGTTGTGGTTTTGCGTATGTAAGAAATGTTCTTGCTAGAAACCCATAGCAGCCACGTAAAACATGCAAACAACAATTAGAGGACGTCTAACTTGTTTTTGCAGGGTATGCTATGTGATGTGATATGGCCAAAAGAATGTGATGAATGATATGTGATGTATGAGATTGATCATGTTCTTGTAATAGGAATCACGACTTGCATGTCGATGAGTATGACAACCGGCAGGAGCCATAGGAGTTGTCTTAATTTATTGTATGACCTGCGTGTCATTGAACAACGCCATGTAATTACTTTACTTTATTGCTAAACGTTAGCCATAGTAGTAGAAGTAATAGTTGGCGAGACAACTTCATGAAGACACGATGATGGAGATCATGATGATGGAGATCATGGTGTCATGCCGGTGACGATGATGATCATGGAGCCCCGAAGATGGAGATCAAAAGGAGCAATATGATATTGGCCATATCATGTCACTATTAATTGCATGTGATGTTTATCATGTTTATGCATCTTATTTTCTTAGAACGACAGTAGTAAATAAGATGATCCCTCATTAAAATTTCAAGAAAGTGTCCCCCCTAACTGTGCACCGTTGCGAAATTTCGTCGTTTCGAAGCACCACGTGATGATCGGGTGTGATAGATTCTTACGTTCACATACAACGGGTGTAAGCCAGATTTACACACGCGATTCACTTAGGTTGACTTGACGAGCCTAGCATGTACAGACATGGCCTCGGAACACAAGAGACCGAAAGGTCGAGCATGAGTTGTATGGTAGATACGATCAACATGAAGATGTTCACCGATGATGACTAGTCCGTCTCACGTGATGATCGGACAAGGCCTAGTTGACTCGGATCATGTAATCACTTAGATGACTAGAGGGATGTCTATCTGAGTGGGAGTTCATAAGATGAACTTAATTATCCTGAACATAGTCAAAAACCCTTTGCAAATTATGTCATAGCTCGCGCTTTAGTTCTGCTGTTTTAGATATGTTCCTAGAGAAAATATAGTTGAAAGTTGACAGTAGCAATTATGCGGACAGTAGAAGGCTTATGTCCTTAATGCACCGCTCGGTGTGCTAAACCTCGAACGTCGTCTTTGGATGTTGCGAACATCTGACATAAACGTCTTGATAACTACGTGATAGTTCAGTTAAACGGTTTAGAGTTGAGGCACCAAAGACGATTTCGAAACGTCACGGAACATATGAGATGTTTCGAGGGCTGAAATTAGGATTTCAAGCTCGTGCCTACGTCAAGAGGTATAAGATCTCCGACAATTTTCTTAGCCTGCAAACTAAGGGAGAAAAGCTCAATCGTTGAGCTTGTGCTCAGATTGTCTGAGTGCAACAATCACTTGAATCGAGTGGGAGTTGATCTTCCTGATGAGATAGTGATGTTTCTCCAAAGTCATTGCCACCAAGCTGCTAGAAGCTTCGTGATGAACTATAACATATCAGGGATAGATATGATGATCCTTGAGCTATTCACAATGTTCGACACCACGAATGTAGAAATCAAGAAGGAGCATCAATTGTTGATGGTTAGTGAAACCACTAGTTTCAAGAAGGGCAAGGACAAGAAGGGGTACTTCATGAAACGGAAAATCAGTTGCTGCTCCAGTGAAGAAACCCAGGGTTGAACCCAAACCCGAGACTAAGTGCTTCTGTAATGAGAGGAACGGACACTGAAGCAGGATTACCCTAGATACTTGGTAGATGAGAAGGCTGGCAAGGTCGATAGAAGTATATTGGATATACATTGTGTTAATGTGTACTTTACTAGTACTCCTAGCAGCACCAGGGTATTAGATACCGTTCGGTTGCTAAGTGTTAGTAACTCAAAATAAAAGCTACGGAATAAGCGGAGACTAGCTAAAGGTGAGTGACGATATGTGTTGGAAGTGTTTCCAAAGGTTGATGTGATCAAGCATCGCCTGCTCCCTCTACCATCGAGATTTGTGTTAAACCTAAATAATTGTTATTTGGTGTTTGCGTTGAGCATAGACATGATTGGGTTATGTCTATCATAATGTTATTCATTTAAGGAGAATAATGGTTACTCTATTTATTTGAATAAAACCTTCAATGGTCTTGCACCTAAAAGAATGGTTTATTGAATCTCGATCGTAGTGATACACATTTTCATGCCAAAAGATATAAGATAGTAATGATAGTACCACTTACTTGTGGCACTGCCATGTAAGTCATATTGGTGTAAAACGCATGAAGAAGCTCCATGTTGATGGATCTTTGGACTCACTCATTTTTGAAAAGTTTGAGACATGCGAACCATTTCTATTGGTGTATACGCATGAAGAAACTCCATGCAGATGGATCGTTTGGACTCACTTGATTTTGAATCACTTGAGATATGAAAATCATACCACATGGGCAAGATGACTGAAAATCCTCGTTTTCATTAAGATGGAACAAGATAGCAACTTGTTGGAAGTAACACATTTTGATGTATGCAGTCCAATGAGTGTTGAGGCATGCAGTGAATATCATTATGTTCTTACTTCACAGATGATTCGAGTAGATGTTGAGTATATTTACTTGATGAAACACAAATCTGAATTATTGAATGGTTCAAGTAATTTCAGAGTGAAGTTAAAGATCATCGTGACAAGAGGATAAAATGTCTATGATATGATCATAGAGATGAGTATCTGAGTTACGAGCTTTGGTACGCAATTAAGACATTGTGGAAATTGTTTCACAATAAATACCGCCTGGAACACCATAGTGTGATGGTGTGTCCGAACATCATAGTTGCACCCTATTGAATATGGTGCGGAGGTAAAGATTAATATATGGGAAGTCCTATTTTGGCCACTGGAAAATGTTCGGGATTTTTCGGTATTGTACCGGGAAGGTTCTAGAAGGTTCCAGAGTGGGGCCCACCTGCATGGGAGGACCCACATGAACGTGGGTAGTGGGGGCAAGGCCCCACACCCCTGGTCAAGGCGTACCAAGATCCCCCCTTAGAAGGAATAAGATCATATCCCGAAGGGATAAGATCAAGATCCCTAAAAAGGAGGGATAACAATCGGTGGGGAAAGGAAAGGATGGGATTTCTTTCCTCCCACCTTTGCCAACGCCCCAATGGACTTGGAGGGCAAGAAATAATCCCCCTCCACCCCTATATATAGTGGGGAGGCGCATGGGAGCTGCACCCTTCCCCTGGCGCAACCCTCTCCCTCCTCCAACATCTCCTCCTCCTCCGTAGTGCTTGGCGAAGCCCTGCCGGAGAACCACGAGCTCCATCACCACCATGCCATCGTGCTGTCAGAGTTCTCCCTCAACTTCTCCTCTCCCCTTGCTGGATCAAGAAGGAGGAGACGTCCCCGGGCTGTATGTGTGTTGAACGTGGAGGCACCGTTGTTTGGTGCTTAGATCGGAATCAACCGTGATCTGAATCGCTACGAGTACGACTCCTTCATCCGCGTTCTTGTAACGCTTCCGCTTAGCGATCTACAAGGGTATGTAGATGCACTGTCCTTCCTCTCGTTGCTAGATTACTCCATAGATTGATCTTGGTGATGCGTAGAAAATTTTGAATTTCTGTTGCTTTCCCCAACAAGGGGTTCCTCAATGGGTAGGATAAAGCCAATACCCATTCTTCTTATGGCTTGGGGAGGAATTTCATCACCTACATCACAGGTACCACTTTGCTCCACTTGGGAGCCGTTATTCTCATCAAACTCCACATTACATGTCTCCTCAATAAGTCCCATGGACTTATTGAGGACACGGTAAGCATGAGAGTTTGTAGCATAACCAACAAATATGCCCTCTTGAGCTCTAGCCTCAAATTTAGACAAATGAACACCTTTCTTGAGAATGAAACACTTACACCCGAACACCCGGAAGTACTTGAGGTTGGGCTTGTACCGGTGAGAATCTCATATGGAGTCTTGTTCAAACCCTTGAGGAGGTAGAGCCGATTGGATGCATGCCACGCGGTGTTGATGGCTTCGGCCCAAAAGTTGTATGGAGACTTGAACTCCGCCATCATGGTCCTGGCCACATCCATCAAAGTCCGGTTCTTCCTCTCTACTACACCATTTTGTTGAGGGGTGTATGGTGCGGAATATTGATGCTTGATTCCCTCATCACTAAGAAACTCATCCAAGGTGTAGTTCTTGAACTCGATGCCGTTGTCACTTCTTATTGTCAAGATCTTTGCATTGTGTTGACGTTGGGCTTCATTTGCAAAGTCAATGACGGTTTGTTGGTTCTCGCTCTTCCTCTTGAAGAAATATACCCAAGTGTATCTTGAGTAACCATCCACAATCACCAAGCAATACTTCCTGATAACGCACAAGTATAGGGGATCGCAACAGTTTTCGAGGGTAGAGTATTCAACCAAAATTTATTGATTCGACACAAGGGAAGCCAAAGAATATTCTCAAGTATTAGCAGCTGAGTTGTCAATTCAACCACACCTGGAAACTTAGTATCTGCAGCAAAGTGTTTAGTAGCAAAGTAATATGATAGTGGTGGTAACGGTAACAAAAGTAAAGGAAGCAAAAGTAATATTTTTGGTGTTTTGTAGTGTTGTAACAGTAGCAACGGGAAAGTAAATAAACGTAAACCAGTATATGGAAAGCTCGTAGGCATCAGATCAGTGATGGATAATTATGCCGTATGCGGTTCATCATGTAACAGTCATAACATAGGGTGACGCAGAACTAGCTCCAATTCATCAATGTAATGTAGGCATGTATTCCGAATATAGTCATACGTGCTTATGGAAAAGAACTTGCATGACATCTTTTGTCCTACCCTCCCGTGGCAGCGGGTCCTAATGGAAACTAAGGGATATTACGGCCTCCTTTTAATAGAGAACGGAACAAAGCATTAGCACATAGTGAATACATGAACTCCTCAAACTACGGTCATCACCGGGAGTGGTCTCGATTATTGTCACTTCGGGGTTGCCGGATCATAACACATAGTAGGTGACTATAGACTTGCAAGATAGGATCAAGAACTCACATATATTCATAAAAACATAATAGGTTCAGGTCTGAAATCATGGCACTCGGGCCCTAGTGACAAGCATTAAGCATAGCAAAGTCATAGCAACATTAATCTCAGAACATAGTGGATACTAGGGATCAAACCCTAACAAAACTAACTCGATTACATGATAAATCTCATCCAACCCATCACCGTCCAGCAAGCCTACAATGGAATTACTCACGCACGGCGGTGAGCATCATGAAATTGGTGATGGAGGATGGTTGATGATGACGACAATGACGAATCCCCTCTCCGAGCCCCGAGCGGACTCAGATCAGCCTCCCGAGAGGTTTTAGGGCTTGGCAGCGGCTCCGTGTCGTAAAACGCGATGATTTCTTCTCCCTTAATTTTTTTCTCCCCGAAAGCAAATATATAGAGTTGGAGTTGGCATCGGAAGGTCTCTAGGGGGCCCATGAGGTAGGGGCGCGCCCTAGAAGCGCCCCACCCTCGTGGACGGGTGTGGGCCCCTGGTCTTCATCTTTGGCGAGGATTTTTATTATTTATTGTAAGATATTCCATGGAGTTTCAGGTCATTCCGAGAACTTTTGTTTTCGCACATAAAACAACATCATGGCAATTCTGCGAAAACAGCGTCGATCCGGATTAGTTCCATTCAAATCATACAAGTTAGAGTCCAAAACAAGGGAAAAGTATTTGGAAAAGTAGATACGACGGAGACGTATCAACTCCCCCAAGCTTAAACCATTGCTTGTCCTCAAGCAATTCAGTTGACAAACTGAAAGAGAAAGAAAAACATTTACAAACTCTGTTTGCTCTTGTTGTTGTAAATATGTCAAGCCAGCATTCAAGTTTTCAGAAAGATTATAACTAACCACATTTGCAATAATTACGAGGTCTCATGATCACTCATATCAATAGCATAATCAACTAGCGAGTCATAATAATAAATCTCGGATGACAACACTTTCTCAAAATAATCATAATATGATATAACAAGATGGTATCTCGCTAGCCCTTTCTAAGACCGCAAAACATAAATGCAGAGCACCTTTAAAGATCAAGGACTGACTAGACATTGTAATTCATGGTAAAAGAGATCCAATCATAGTAATACCCAATATAGATTAACAATAATGAATGCAAATGATAGTTGTGATCTCCAACTAGTGCTTTTAATAAGAGGGTGATGACTCAACATAAAAGTAAATAGATAGGCCCTTCGCAGAGGGAAGCAGGGATTTGTAGAGGTGCCAGAGCTCGGTTTTGAAATAGAGATAAATAATATTTTGAGCGGTATACTTCCATTATCAACGTAACAACTAAGAGATGGCGATATCTTCCATGTCACACACATTATAGGCGGTTCCCAAACAGAATGGTGAAGTTTATACTCCCCCTCCACCAACAAGCATCAATCCATGGCTTGCTCGAAACAACGAGTGCCTCCAACTAACATCAGGTCCTAGGGGGAGTTTTGTTTGCAATTAATTTTGATTTAGTTTGCATAAAGCATGGATTTGGGCATCCCGGTGACCAGCCATTTTTCGTGAGTGAGGAGCGGAGTCCACTCCTCTTGAGAATAACCCGCCTAACATGGAAGATAAGGGCAGCCTTGGTTGATACATGAGCTATTCGAGCATACAAAACAGAATGTTTATTTGGAGGTTTAGAGTTTGGCACATACAAATTTACTTGGAACGGCAGGTAGATACCGCATATAGGAAGGTATAGTGGACTCATCTGGAATAGCTTTGGGGTTTAAGGGATTGGATGCACAAGCAGTATTCCCGCTTAGTACAAGTGAAGGCTAGCAAAAGACTGTGAAGCGACCAACTAGAGAGCGATAACAGTCATGTACATGCATTAAAATTAATAAACATTGGATGCAAGCATGAGTAGGATATAATTCACCATGAACATAAATATCGTGAAGGCTATGTTGATTTGTTTCAACTACATGTGTGAACATGTGCCAAGTCAAGTCACTTAAATCATTCAAAGGAGGATACCACCCCGCTATACCACATCATAACCATCTCAATAGCATGTTGGCACGCAAGGTAAACCATTATAACTCATAGCTAATCAAGCACGGCACAAGCAACTATGATCTCTAATTGTCATTGCAAACATGTTTATTCATAATAAGCTAAATCAAGAATGATGAACTCATCATATTTACAAAAAAAAAGAGGTCGAGTTCATACCAGCTTTTCCCATCTCAGTCAGTCCATCATATATCGTCATAATTGCCTTTCCCTTGCACGACCGAACGATGTGAATAATAATAAGAGTGCACGTGCATTGGACTAAGCTGGAATCTGCGAGCATTCAATAAATAGGAGAAGACAAGGCAATATGGGCTCTTGGTTAAATCAACAATAATGCATATAAGAGCCACTTCAACAATTTAATTATGGTCTTCTCCTACTGACCCCCAAAGAAAAGAAAAGAAATAAAACTATTTACACGGGAAAGCTCCCAACAAGCAAAAGAAGAACGGGAAATATTTTTGGGTTTTTATTTTTAATTACTACTCCCTCCGTCCCATAATGTAAGACGTTTTTTGTTACTACGCTAGTGTCAAAAAACGTCTTACATTATGGGACGGAGGGAGTACTACTACAGCAGAAAAATAAACTACTACTAATTTTTTTTGGTTTTTTCTTAAAGTTTATTAAACACACAAGAAGAAAGCAGGAAAAAGAAAATAAACTAGCATGGATATTACAGTGAAAGAGTATGAGCACCGACATCTAGCAATGAGTGTGTGTGAACATAAATGTAATGTCGATGAGAAATACGTACTCCCCCAAGCTTAGGCTTTTGGCCTAAGTTGGTTTATTGCCGAGGATAGCTGGCGGATACCCGTAGGTGTAGCTGGGTCGATCATGACGAAGAATAGTTGGGGTCGATTGTGACGAAGAGGACTCGACCGCCATTTGGCCGACAGCCATCTCTGGATCCCAAGAATAAGCAGTTGTCGTGGAGGCTCATCTTGTGGTTCCGGTTCGGGGCTGGTGCAGGATTCGGTGAGGCTTGAACGGCAGCCCTCAGACGCGAGATAAAGTCCTTCAAAATTAAACAAAGAAGGAGCAGGCAAGGTAATAGTTTCAGGATAATGTTTATGAAAGAATAATTTATATTTGAGCTCTCCATCCCGGCCCTTAACAATAAAATTATGCGCTAGCATACTCTTATAATCTAGATAAGCACTGGGCAGCAATTTTTCTTCTTTCTCATGAAGACTAAAGGGGATGTTAAAATGTGCAGCGAGGCGTGAAGCATAAATGCCTCCAAAAATGGGGCCCTTAGTATGGTTCAGAGTTAACCGTCTAGCAACAATTCCGCCCATACTAATAGTGTTGTCGTGGTATAAACCATGGAACAAAACGATAATATCAGGAACACTAAGGTTTCCACAGTTTCCACGACCAATCAAGCAACGACTAGCAAATATGGCAAAGTAGCGTAAAACTGGAAAATGTATGCTAGTGATTCTTGCATCAGAAGCCTTCCTGGTTTCTCCCATAGTGATAGTGTTAATAAATGATTCCACTTCATTACGGTGTGGTTCATCTAAGGTACCCTCAGAGGGTATTTTGCAAACCTTGCAAAATTCAGCTAACGACGTCTTCTTAACAACGTCATATAAATGGAACTCTACCGAAGAAGGTGATTCCTTAGGGAAAAAGTAGAAGTTTTGCACAAAAGTATTTGTGAGTAAGAGATACTGATGACGTTGGTCGCGGAGGAAGTCGGTGAGGCCGGCATTCTCAATTAATGAATAGAAATCCTCATAAATTCCGGCTCTTCTCAAGAAGTCATCGGAAGGCCATTCACACGGCCGGACCTCTGCGGTACGAGGCAAATTATATTTGGGCCTCTGTGCTTCTTCATTTTGTTTCTCCTTTGAGCTTCGGCTCGATGAGCCCCTCAAAAGTCTCTTCATTATTTTCTGAAATAATCTGAAATTTCTAGAAACTTCAAACAAAAGTGAACCAACTTCAATAAAGCTGATAGCAACTACTCCTACAAGTGCCTAGAGCCTATATCAAGCATTAGAACTACTTGGAACCATATAAATTTGACATGCAAGCTCAAGAACATGGTCACCTATGCAGCACAAATTTGCAATGAATAAAGCACTAGAACAAAAACTAATTGGACCAATGGAGGAGTCACATACCAAGGAACGATCTCCCAAAGCAGTTTTGCGAGGGGTGCTTTGAGCAAGGAGATCGAAAATCACAGCGAAGAGGGCTGGAACTCGTGCTTGAGTTGGTTTTTCGTGTTTGTGGGAGGAAAAAGAAGAGGATGGGTGCAGGAATAAGTGGAGGAGGGCCACCCTGGGCCCACGAAGTGCGCGCCTAGGGGGTAGGGCGCACCCTCCACCCTCGTGGCCGGGTGGCAGCTCCCCCCGCGGTGATTTTTGCACCATAAATCCTCAAATATTCCCGAAAAAATCATATTAAATTGGCATGTCATTCTGAGGACTTTTATTTTCGAGATATTTTTATATTGCACGGATAAATCAGGAAACAGACAGAAAAATACTATTTTTACTTTATTTCAACTAAATAACAGAAAGTATAGAGAGGGTACAGAAGGTTGTGCTTCTAGTCTCATCCATCTCATGCTCATCAAAAGGAATCCACTAACATGGAACCGGAGAAATTTCGAATAACACTATGTTACCTCAACGGGGATATGCACATCCCCAATAATAAGTATATCATATTTCTTCTTGACAGTAGGAAGAGGAAATTCAAAACCTCCAAATATAATCGATGGAATTTTTCCAATAGAGTTAGTACTATGAACTTGAGGTTGTTTCCTCGGAAAGTGTACCGTTTGCTCATTACCATTAACATGAAAAGTGACATTGCCTTTGTTGCAATCAATAACAGCCCCTGCAGTATTAAGAAAAGGTCTTAAAGAATAATAGACATATCATCATCCTCGGGAATATCAAGAATAACAAAGTCCGTTAAAATAGTAACGTTTGCAACCACAACAGGCACATCCTCACAAATAACGACAGGTATAGCAGTTGGTTTATCAGCCATTTGCAAAGATATTTCAGTAGGTGTCAACTTATTCAAATCAAGTCTACGATATAAAGAGAGAGGCATAACACTAACACCGGCTCCAAGATCACATAAAGCAGTTTTAACATAGTTTCTTTTAATGGAGCATGGTATAGTAGGTACTCCTGGATCTCCAAGTTTCTTTGGTATTCCACCCTTAAAAGTGTAATTAGCAAGCATGGTGGAAATTTCAGCCCCGATATCTTTCTTTTATTAGTGACAATATATTTCATATATTTAGCATAGGGCACTACAAAAAAATACACTTCCGTGATGATACGTGCGACACCCCCGATTCAATCGCACACTAATCATGCACGCAAATGTGTATGATCAAGATCAGGGACTCACGGGAAGATATCACAACACAACTCTAAAACATAAATAAGTCATACAAGCATCATAATACAAGCTAGGGGCCTCGAGGGCTCGAATACAAGTGCTCGATCATAGACGAGTCAGCGGAAGCAACAATATCTGAGTACAGACATAAGTTAAACAAGTTTGCCTTAAGAAGGCTAGCACAAACTGGGATACAGATCGAAAGAGGCGCAGGCCTCCTACCTAGAATCCTCCTAACTACTCCTGGTCGTCGTCAGCAGGCTGCACATAGTAGTAGGCACCTCCGGTGTAGTAGGAGTCGTCATCGACGGTGGCGTCTGGATCCTGGGCTCCAGCATCTGGTTGCGACAACCAGGTAGAAGGGATAGTGGAAAAAGAAGGAGAAAGCAACCATGAGTACTCATCCAAAGTACTCGCAAGCAAGGAGCTACACTACATATGCATGGGTATATGTGTAAAGGGGCATATCGGTGGACTGAACTGCAGAATGCCAGAATAAGAGGGGGATAGCTAATCATGTCGAAGACTACGCTTCTGGCAGCCTCCGTCTTGCAGCATGTAGAAGAGAGTAGATTGAAGTCCTCCAAGTAGCATCGCATAGCGTAACCCTACCCGGTGATCCCCTCCTCGTCGCCCTGTTAGAGAGCGATCACCGGGTTATATCTGGCACTTGGAAGGGTGTGTATTATTAAGTATCCGGTTCTAGTTGTCATAAGGTCAAGGTACAACTCCAAGTCGTCCTTTTACTGAAGATCGCGGCTATTCGAATAGATAAACTTCCCTGCAGGGGTCACCACATTACCCGACACGCTCGATCCCTCTGGTCGGGCACACTTTCCTGGGTCATGTCCGGCCTCGGGAGATCAACACGTCGCAGCCCCACCTAGGCTCACAGAGAGGTCAGCACGCCGGTCTAAATCCTATGCGCGCAGGGGTCTGGGCCCATCGACCATTGCACACAAGACGTTGCGTCTGTGCGGAAGCAGACCTAGCCTAGCGAGCGTTCGATCCTATCCGGCGCGCGCCTTCGACACGACGTCAAAAGAGCTTCGGCTGATACCACGACGTTGGTTGCCCATATCTTGTCCCACGTGGCGGTTAGTGCGTATAAGGTCAACGACCCAACTCAGATCAAATACCAAGATCTTGTTAAGCGTGTTATTAAAGTAACCGCGAACGCCGACCAGGGCCAGGCCCACCTCTCACCTAGGTGGTATCAACCTGCCCTGTCGCTCCGCCACAAAGTAACAGTCAGGGACCGTCGGGAACCCAGGCCCACCTCTACCGGGATGGAGCCACCTGCCCCTTCAGCCCCCATCTCCAAACAGTATCATAAGTAATGTAATAGTATAAAGTATATAGTATATGCCCGAGATCACCTCCCGAAGTGATCACGGCCCGATGTCTGACATGGCGATTTGACAAGAGTGTAGGGCCACTTATGGAATACTAGCATCCTATACTAAGCAGTAGGATAGCAGGTAAGGGTAACAACTGTAGCAACAATGACAGGCTATGCAGCAGAATATGATTAACCGAAAGCAGTAACATGCTACACTACTCTAATGCAAGCAGTATAGAGAAGAATAGGTGATATCTAGTGATCAAGGGGGGGCTTGCCTGGCTGCTCTGACAAGAAGGAGGGGTCATCAACAACGTAGTCGATTGGGGCACCAGCAGCGGCGTCGGTCTCGGTGTCTACCGAAAAGAAGTAACGGAGGGGGAACACAATAAATAACAGAGCAATCAAAGCATCACAAAGCGTAACATGGCAATACGCGGTGCTAGAGGTGACCTAACGCAGTAGGAGGTGATACCGTCGAAGGGGGGAAACATCCGGGAAAGTATCCCCGGTGTTTCGCGTTTTCGGACAGATGAACCGGAGGGGGAAAGTTGTGTGGTTGCTATGCTAGGGATGTGTGGTGTACGAACGGGCTGCGTATCTGGATTCGTCTCGTCGTTCTGAGCAACTTTCATGTACAAAGTTTTTCCATCCGAGCTACGGTTTATTTTATATTGATTTTAAAAGATTTAAATCACTTTTAGCATTTATTTAACTATTTTAATCCAACATTATCGAGCAGTGCCTCTCGGCGTCGGCATGAGTCAGCGATCAGCAGAGCGTTGACTGGTCAAGCGACGATGTGGGTCCCGTTCATCGTTATTTGTTTAGTCTAATTGGGGTTTAACTAATCTAATTACGGTTTAATTAAACTAACTAGATAATTAGATTAATTAAATAGGATTAATTAACTTAATTAATTAATTTAATTAGTATTTATTTATTTTATTCATTTTGTAAACCTTTTTTATTTTTCGTTCTCGGGGCTTGGGCCCCGTTAGTCATTGGCCCGAGGCCATACAGGGGGAAGCAGGTTCTGGTGCGCCCGTTCGGGCGCACGCCTAGGCACTTGAGCATGGGCGTGGCGGCCACGGCGGGCACCGTGCCGGCCGTGGATGGGCGCAGGGCGCAGCGATGCGGGTGCTTTGCCGGAAGGGCGCTATGGCTCGGCGCCCGGCGCCACGACCGCAGCCAATGGCGTGGGGCGCAGGCGGGACAGCGGCGGTGGCGAGGCCGTGGGCGCGTGTGTTCTTGCTGGGCGGTCTTGTGGCCGTGGGGTGGAGGACACGGCTTGCGGCGGCGATGGCGGGGCTGCGCCGTTGTCTAAGCGCAGCAGCGCGCTGCTGCGTGTGCAAAGCGTCATGGCGGAAGTGCGGACGGCGCGAACGCAGCGGTTGCGGGCTGCTGGCGAGGTGCGAAAAAGGGGCGCGGCGGGCGCGACGCAGAACGCGAGGGGCGGAGCCCGGGGCGCCACGGCGAGCAGGGAGGCGTGGTGGTCGGCGTGCGGCAGAGGAGAGACGGAGGGTTCCTCACCCTACGTTGCGAGGATCGTCTTGGCGAGGGTCGATGGCGCTCTTTGGGGAGGAGGATGGGGGCGATGTCGGCGTGGAGGAGGCAGGCGGCCATGGTGGTGGCTGCACGGCGGCGAGAGGAGATAAGGACGGGCGGTCCGGCGGCGGCACCGGCGAAGCAAGCGGCGGGGGCGTCTTGCGGGCGGCGGGGTCCCCAGGTGGCGGCGTGGGGGATCGGGGAGTGGGTGTAGTGGGGCTTGGGTTTGGGCGCCTGGGGGTTAGTAGAGGGTTAGGTGGGCGGCCGGTTGGATGGCCAGTGGGCTGAGGCCCAGCCAGTGAGGGGGTCTTTCTTTTCCTTTTGTTTTGTTTTATTTTCTGTTTTGCCTTTTCTTTTATTATATTACCTTTTACATTTTAGATTATTTTCCTATTAATTTTAGTTTTAGTAAAACATACGTAGCATCTAAATTAGTATTTCAACTTAGTCCATAGTAACAAAAGTATAGTCCTCAAATAAATTAGTTTGACATTTTTTAATTACAAAAGGTATTTCAATAATTGTTTTTACGGCTGTTTCACCCATCTTATAGTATTTAAACATTTTACAAAGGTGTGGCTTCCCCACCATAATTACCTATGCAATATATGGTTCACTCCGAACATTTTAGTTTTAATATTTGAAAACGTTTATTGTTTGCTTGATTTTGAATTTGAATTTGAATCGGTTCCGAACTAACACGAGATTAGCGACAGCAATCGAAGTGATGTGGCATCATTAGCAGGGAATTACTGTAGCTAAATATCCGGGCGTCACAATACATGTTTGTCATAGTAGGTCGCGTTTTTTGTCATGCATGTACATCCATGATAAATTTATGACAGAATCAAGATAGTCATACTGTCTTTGTCAGAGAAGTGTTCCATGACATTACCAAAATTATCATCACGGAAGTGTCCACTTCCATGACGATAAATCGCGGCGTCACGGAAGTGCTTTTCGTCAAGGGTGACCGACGTGGAATCCACCGTAGCGAACGCCGTTAAGCTATCGGGTCGGGTTTTGGATCCGATAACCCGTTAACAGCCCGACCAATGGGAAATTTCCATGTGTAAAATTCTTATTGGCGGACGAAACACGTGTCAGCTCGTCAGTGGGTCAGATAGGCGCCTATGATACGTCGACACGTGGTACGTCCCAACAGAGGCCCATTCCTGTGAAAAGGCCGGCCCGTTTGACTTGGTCAAAAGCTGGCGGGTCGGCCCATGGAAAGCCTGTTAACGGCATGTTCACATATAGCCCATTTACAGCCCGCTAACCCAAGGCCCGTTACGCCCTATTCGAATTAGGCCCAGTAGCGTCATCTGGGCCATCCAATATGATTCCAGCCCGTTTTCACTTCGGCCCATGTATGGCCCATGGCGTCTTCGGCCCATATGAGGCCCTATGTAACTCTTGGCACATTAACGGCCCGTGGTGGCGGCCCGTAATGAATAGTGTATCACTTTACACCCATTAACGGCCCGTGGTGGCGGCCCGAAGAAAACGATGTATCACTTTATACCCATTAACGGCCCGTTATTCCGTTGGGCGTTTCAGCCCATGTCATCTTCGGCCTTCTCGAGCCCATTTATTCTTGGGCTATTTTCCAAAGATTCGTTTACTTACGGCCCGCATTGTCATTTTCTTCTTGTGGGCCAAATTCAGCCCGTGGTTCTGATCGGCCCGTTTGTGGTCCGTTATCACGTTGGGCGTTTTCATAGCGTCATCAAATACGGCCTATTAACGATGGCCCGTTATGGTCGGCCCATGAACGGACGATTCCAACTCTAGCCCGTTTATGGCCAGAATGCGGTTTGTTTGGCCCATGTTTGGCCAATCGATCATATGGCCCGTATAAGGCCCATTGATGATATGGCCCGTAGAAGGCCCATTGATGATACGGTCCGTAGAAGGCCCGTTTTCTACGGCCCGTAGAAGACCCATTGTTTCTACGGCCCGTAGAAGTCCCACTGTTTCTACAGCCCGTAGAAGGCCCACTGTTTCTACGGCCCGTAGGAGGCCTAGTGTCACTATAGTAAATATTAGCCCGTGGTTATTCTGGCCTAGTTTTAAAAAATAGGTTATTGCAGCCACTAGCAAACCGCAGAAAAAGAACTGCACTGACTACAAGCAAACAAATAAACAAGACAAAAGGAAATAAATAAGCAAGCAACTTACACTAGGCTATCACGGCAATTACACATATTACATCTACTGGGCATCAAAGTTCGCCACCAGTGCAAATATGGGGAACACAACAGCATATAAATGCCGCAGCAAAACAAGTCCAGAATTGAAACCACTTCAGAAGAGCTCAAGAAACAATATCCTGGGTACCCATAATGCTGGCAAGATGCTTAGCAAGCTTATTAACTTTCTCTTGTTTGGTGCTTAAGTCCTCCGGTAGCTTGTTGTTGCACGGAAAGTATGCATCTGAATTATCGGGGACTTCCTCAGTCCTTGACTTCTGTCGCATAACATCGATCGATGTCTTTCAACTTGAAGTTGAGACTCAAGAAGCCGAACTGATTCAGCAACGAGTTGAAGAGCTGGTGCGGCGAAGATGGTAGCCGATAACTCAAACACTACATCAAGACAGGACTTTGGGGTTGTCTCAGTGTCTTCAATATAGTTTTTATCACAACTTCTGGTGGTATCTATACCTTTCGAGACCAAGCCCTGCTACAATTCATTGATGGCTTTCTTGGAGACCAACATGGATGTCTCACTATCTTGAACCTTATCTGCATTACTTCCTTTACCATTGCATAACAGGGTACTCTTCTCCAATATTTTATCCGCGTTCTAAAAGAGAAACAAACAAACACATCTCAGGTTTACAATGTAGTATATGAAACTCATTTTGGTAAACCAGTTCAGTAGTAAGGTGGACAGGATAACAACATGAAACAAACATATATCTATGTAGTATGGTCACGGTATGGTCTATATCATTCTAGTTTATGTTGCCAAATCAAGATAGATACAGTTGAATCATATCTATTTAAGACAAAGCAACATATAGAGAATATAAGTGTGGAAACTACACAGCAATAACAACACTTGTAATGTGCATGGCATGTGAACATAACTGTTTATTCAATTGAAACTGAAATCAACATAGAGCAAGTTACAACAGCAAACAGCCAAACACGTTGAAGAAACAGGTTTAAAACATACATTGCGCCATTGGAGTTTCAATTGCATCCTTCAAATTTGAAATTAGTTGGTATCGAAGAATCTGTGATGCAAGAGCAAAGTAGTATGAACCATAGCTACGGAACCCGACCCGAGAACAATTTTTCTTACGCTTTAAGCGTTGACTTGGGTTGGAGTGGTGGTCCTCGTGGTTTGGGCACTGCAGTTGCCTTACTAACTGCTTTCGTGTTTGGGTGCTCTGTGGTGGAGGCGGTCTTGTGTCAACAGGGAACCAGGTGTCTATCTGCTGGGGTTGGGGTTAGAAGGGTGTAGCTGGTTCTGTGTCCAAGCTGGGTAGGGTACAATTTGCATGAGTGTGGGTTATGTGTGGTGGGGCTGGTTCTTGGGCAAGTACAACCGTGGTTCTATCTGCATCGACAGTAGCACGATCATTTCAAGACCGTGTTTTACTCCCAGAATCTGCCATCACTCCTCCAATTGAAATGGCTGATAAACAAGAAAAGTAATTGAATGTATAGACATTGTAAGATAGCAGTGCAATGGATAGTAGGGAAGAAAACAGGGCATGAAATAATTCACATTTATGTTGTCTAAGCAAACAGAATAGCAGGACATAATTTCACATATATGATGGCTAATTAAACAGGATAGCATGACACAATTTCACATATATGATGGCTAACTAAACAGGATAGAATGACATACTTCAAAATATGATGACTATGTAAACAGGATGACATGATATAACTATACGATGTGTCTATTAAAGTGGTTGGCATGCCATAAATCACAAACATGCCATCGATGGAAACATGATGGCATGATATAATTCATGGATAGAATGACATAATTTAAAATATGATGACTATGTAAACATGATGAGATGATATAACTATCTTATGTCTTTAGAAAATGGGTTGGCATGCCATAATTCAGATACATGATGTCTATGTAAACATCATGGCATGACATAATTCAAATATATGATTTATATACCAAGGAAGTGTGCAGAGGGCAATCGCATATATGATGGCATTCAATATTGTGTATATGATGTAAAAACTAAGCATTGCAATACAACATATGCATTATATGAGTAATATAACCCTGCCAAGTTTGAGCATACACCTCAGGGGGATAATAGGACTGGTCATCTGCCTCTGAATCATCCTATGAAGAGCTATCTGTAACCAGCAAGATATCTACTTCAGCAGGTAGCATTGTTTGCTCTGAAGACCTTGTTTTCTCTCCAGATTTCTCCATCACCAATTCAAATGGCTGATGCACAGGAAGAGCAGTTGAATATACAAACATTGTCGACAAAAGCAATGAGAAATACAAAAAAAGGACGGCATGATATAATTCACATATATGACGCTTGCCTAAATAGCATGGCATTGCATAATTCACATACATAATGCCTTGCAACAAGATAACATTGCATAATTCACATATATGATGTCTTGCAACAAGATGGCATTGCATAATTCACATATATGGTAATTAGACACTAAACAGGTGGCATTCACACAAAGCATGTCTAAACTAAGCAAATGACATAACAATGCAAGATACCATACGCACGATATGAGCAACATAACCCTGCCAAGTTAGGGCATGCACCTCGGGGGGGATATGACTGGTCATCTGTCTCTGAATCCTCCTCTGAGGAGCTATCGGTAACCAGCAAGACATGCGCTTCGTCAGATAGCATTGTCTGCTCTGAAGACCTTGTTTCCACTCCAGATTTTTCCATGACCGTGCCAAATGGCTGATGCACTGGAAGAGTAATTGAATGTACTAAAATTGTTGACAAATTTAACACGTAATAAAAAATGATGGCATGATATAATTCACATATAAGATGACTGGCTAACCAGGGTGGCATTGCAAAATTCACATATATGATGCCTGGCTAGACAAGATGGCATTGCATGATTCACATATACGATAAAGAAACTAAGCAGATGGCATTAACACAAAGCATGTCTAAACTAAGCGGATGACATCTTTAATGTATCTGATAACAAGCAAGGCGCCATATGCATGATATTACCAACATCAGCATGCCAAGTTAGAGCGAAGACCTCATGGGGGTAAATAGGAGTGGTCTTCTCCTTCTGAATCCCCCTCATAATAGTTATCTTCCTCTTGATTACGATCCGAAATGGGTAGAGGGGGGGCTGCCTTTGCGCCCACCATGGAACGACGTCTGCATGAAATTTTATTGCCACGCAAGGCTCGTCCCCTTTGCTCTACATGATCAGTTCCATTGTGTACAATAACTGGCATGCATAGGAATAAAACATAGTGAGATTATGTAAGGAGTGCATGCACAAATCCAGAGTGATGGTAGCAAAGCGTGGATAGACCCAAAACCAATGATAGCGAGCGATAATAGCTTTAGTTAAAAATACAGATAATGGCTCCTTTAATGTTTGTTTGCACCCAACATGAAACTCATAGTAGACACCGGAGATTAACCAAATAGTAGACAGATAGTACTGATTGCTGCCCCAATATGTACCCCACAACCATTTAAAAACTCAAGTTTCAGCATTAGTTTGGACCCGACTCGGAGTCTAATAGGTGAACACGACGATAATGTAGCATGTCATCATATTAAGCAACGCATAACGTAAGCAGACATGGAAGAGTGTGACCTCTCTTGCGGACCCGTGTAGTCCTCAAGGTCATCTGCTCAGTTGATGATGGTAATGCAGTTGCCGTGGCTGCCGACGGCGGGGAAGTAGATCTGAGGCTGCGAAAGACAGTCTGGAGAGCGGATCCCTGCTGTGGTGAACCCTTCCTTCGTTGGAGCAGCTGAGCTGGGGTGGAACACGGCGCCGCAGGAGCAGGACAAACCACACAAGGTTTTATTTGACACATATCTGTAACAGAAGTAATTGAGTAATGGCTTGTTTGAATTTCATGCATGATGTAGATGTTCGTTTCATTCTTATAGTTCATTTCATTCAAAATCATCTAGTTTTTATAAGAAAGCTAATCTATTTTAAGATTCATGGAATTGTGTGTTGTAAGACATAAAGTAAAAACAAATAATGGCAAATCATGTAGAAAAACATTTGGGCAATTCGATATGGAAGATTCTAGAACAAATAAGAAGTGCTTGTGTTTTGATGTTTGTGCATTATGCTTAAGTTCAACCATGGAGTCTTCTAGATTATACATGTGGCGAAATCTGGTGGAATCTAGATGATATCCAGCGGCGATAGTGCTCAAATTTGCCATCTTTGGACCATCGGATTCGCCTCATCCAACGACCATCTTTCAAAGTTAAAGTTACCCCCAACAATATAAAAAATATAAAATATAATATATATAGGGGTATAGATATAGATATGTGATGCAAAGCGCCCATCATCTCCAATTAGAATAGTGTGTCCATGCACGGATGCGGCGTGGCCAAATGATATACGCCATTGGTATCTCAAATTCAAATCAATCGACCTTGTTCAATGTGTATACATTACAACATGCTCGTTTCCAAACCACACCTGTGAGATCTCCGTTATATTCATGCATGCATGGGTTTCAAACATCAGGATCTCTTATTCAAATATTTGAATTCAACTTTACATTGATTATGACCTCACCTATTACTATTCTTTTACACCCACAGTAGTCTTCTCTTTATATATGTACCACTAACTTTCTCTGTGCATGCATGCACACACACTACCGATCGGCATTATCCATCATGCATGCAATCTTCTTCTTCATGGTCTCCCATGAAGGCACACACCAACACATCCCCTCTCCATCATATCGGGCATTCTTTATCTCTCAGCGTGCATCAAGCGATCGATGTTCCTCTATGTATGTGTGATATAGCTAGGCTTTCATAGTTTTCCACACAAACCGATCAATCGATATATCGTGAGGTTTCACCCTCTTTCCACGTCCACATCGATCAATCTATACCTCTCTATATAGGATTAACATATATAGCTAATACACCACATTAATTATATATCAACATCCCCCTCATCATCCATGCCTTCGCTTCATCTCTCGAGCGCGTGCACAATGTCAAAGGCAGGCGATGAAGGCCACCCCCTCCCCTAACATCACTATATATCGAGGCTAATATGAATGTGATCATTAGACAATTGCTGCTAAAATGGTTTAAGTTCATGAATTGACCCTCCTCGTAAAGGATTAGCAATGCTTGGCCCCTAGCTCATTTATTTTTCATGGCTCCCACTTGCGCAACAAGCTTGCGTGTTACGCCCTCTCTCTAAATATTGATCTAGCACTTGTGCATTCCTTCATAGTCTCCCTCCACTCGGCCCCTCGCACCATCTTCTAGCCCCCCAGGATTTTGCCATATGTACAATCTAGCGGACTCCATGGTTGAACTTAAGCATAATGCACAAACCTCAAAACAACGATGGTTCTCTTTTGTTCTAGAATCTTACGTATCATAACTGCCCAAACTTTTTCTAGTTGAATTGCCATTATTTGTTTTACTTTATGCTTTACACGCACAATTCCATGAATCATAAAATAGATTAAGGGCTTCTTTGATTCAAAAGGATTCTAAAATTTTGGAGGATTCTAATCATTAGAATTTTCCTATCTTGGTTGTTTGATTAGTAGGATTGTAAACCATAGGAATTTTTCCATATGATTCATTTGCACTAGATTTCATAGGAAACATCCATCCACTCAAACCTCTTTGAAATAATTCTGCGTTTTTTCTATGCACAATCAAACACTCGTACAATCCTGTAGGATTCAAGGCGACATTCCACTATAATCCCATGTTTTTCCTATTCCGCGTTCTTAGCTTTTTATAAAACTAATTTATTTTGAATGAGATGAACTATAAGAATTAAATGAAGGGCTACATCGGCATATATGACTCGAGCTTACATGCTATAGTGTGGTATTTATTCATAATTTGGTTGCAAAATCTGATCGTGCAATGCCGTGTACCTTACTAGTACTTGATATGTGCAAAACCGTAAATTAGAATACCAATGGCACGCTACACGTGTCTCTCTTACAGTTCATGAAGCCACGTGGCACATGTGGAGCGTTTCGCGACCTCCTTGCGTGGATTAATCAAAGTGACGTCTTGCTTGGTTCGAGGAAGAATGTACTCGTCCTCCACGAGCCATACTAGCGGTACATGCACGAAGCGTAGATGTGCACGCATGCCCGCTTGCACTCATTCCCTCGCGCGCTTTGCGGAGTACGAGCGGGCGCAATTTTGTACCAAGATCCACCCATGTGATAATTTGGCGTGTAAAGTCATTCACTTCATTGATGGTCAATTAATACAGCGCATGCAAATTGAGTGGGCGTCTTGAGGCGGAAGAAAGACATTATTACTCCCTGCGGCATCGAGTAGTTAAACCGTGGGTTGCTAGTAGTACTTCCATTGGTCTCCTTAGTATTTTGTGCCAATTTTGGGTAACATAATATTTACGCATTTGAGCAGTGTAGTACTTGAAATTTATGTTCCGCTAAACTCGCCGGGGAGCTGTTTGACCTCGAAACCAAAACCATCAACTAATCTTTACCTTGTTCCCATCACATTGAAAGCTGTTCACACCTACTATACGTACCAAACCTGAGCGTGTTCCCACTATGCAGGTATTAGTACTAGTGCTAGTATAGGTTATAAAAGGGAACTACCTAACGATAATTACTCTACCTTTCCTCCTCATAAGTGCTTCTTCTTCGTCCGTCGTTGACATGGCGGTGGCAGAGCTCTAGGTGAAGAACTACTCGTAGCAAGGGAGGCGGCAACCAAGGCTGCGGAAAAAAGAGGGCTCACCTGCCAGAGGCCTCGAAAGATCTCTCACAGGCGGCGATGGCTCCCACGGCGCCCTAGCGCGGAGGCAAACATGCGAGCGCAGCGAGGCTGGATCGTTATCCCTCGGCGGCATGCCCGATCAGCTCAATAAGAAGAAGAATTCATCAAAGGCTTGATGGAGTTGTTGAAGGAGAGCCTCGGCGACATGCCCGCTGAGATCAATCAGCGGGGAGTTGACGCCCGGCTTGGTGATGCTGCTAAAGAAGAGCATTGCCTCGGAGAAAAGCGACCGGCGAAATCCTGCGACCGGGAGGACAATGCGAAGCTACGCTCGAGATCGACCTGTTGAAGGAGAAGAGCGTCGGTGGAAGAAGCTGCATGAGAATAGTAGTTCCTCGATGAAGGTCTGCAGGCCCTCGTCATGAAAGCAGAAGGAAGAGTTGGCGAAGCTCCGCATGAGCCCGGTTCTTTGTGAATGTCGTAATATGGTCATTATCGGTGTCAAAACCGGTGGATCTCGGGTAGGGGTCCCGGCTGTGCGTATAGGCGGATGGTAACGGGAGACAAGGGACACGATGTTTTTACCCAGGTTGGGCCCTCTCGATGGAGTAATACCCTACTCTGCTTGATTAATATTGATGATATGGGTAGTACAAGAGTAGATCTACCACGAGATCGGAGAGGCTAAACCCTAGAAGCTAGCCTATGGTATGATTGTTGTTAGTCCTATGGACTAAAACCCTCCGGTTTATATAGACATCGGATAGGGTTAGGTTACAGTCGGTTACAATGGTAGGAGATCTACATATCGTATCGCCAGCTTGCCTTCCACGCCAAGGAAAGTCCTATCCGGACAAGGGCGAAGTCTTCAATCTTATATCTTCATAGTCGAGTCCAATAGCGGTGATGAGTTAAGCTGTCCGGACACCCCTAATCCGAGGACTCCCTCGTTAGCCCCACAGAACGGGGCTTCAATGATGGCGAGTGGCGTAGCGCATATTGTCTTCGGCATTGCAAGGCGGGTTCCTCCTCGAGATACTTCATAGAAGGTTTTGAACACAAGAGATAGTGTCCGGCTCTGCAAAACAAGTTCCACATACCACCGTAGAGAGAATAACTTTTCCACAGATCTGCTGAAGTATTCAGTAGCGTGACATCACTGCTGCGTCCGGGCCTTTATAAGAATCGTTTTTACTATTCCACCTTAAGCGGCGTTTAGCGAGGCGGTTTCATGGTATGTCTTATCAAAGCGATTGTGCCCCCTTATTCCGGGGTCCCCATCAATCTGGACATGGGTAACCCATCAGTGCCATTGATTCTGGCGCTTGGGAGATCAGCGGGTTTTACTAAATTGGCGGGGCCGCGCATAGCTTTGTCAGTCCATATAAGGGATAAGGATCTGCCTTTTCCTCTCGCCTTCTTCCTCCTTTGCTCATCCATTTCCAGCACTCAAGGCTCTAGCGCCCAAATCCGCACATCCACCTCAACCTTCTCCAACTATGTCCGAGGCGGGAGCCAGGTGGATGGCCTCCTCCGTCACGGAGGGCATCACAAAAAGCTTCAGGGAGGCGGATACTTGTCCGGCGACATCACGCAAGCTACGATGCGAGCAGCTCATTCCACCCTCGGGCCCCATGAGAGGTGGTGTTCCTCCCCACTTCCTCCATGAACTAGGGTTTCCTCTTGACCCATTTGTCCAGGGGCTCATGTTCTCTACTGGCCAGGACTTCCCACGATCATGCCACAATTTCATCCTCAACATCTCGGTGTTCATCGTCGTGTCGAGAACCTTCCTCTGCATCCAGCCCGCACGGCTTATGGCTGAAGATCTTCAATGTCGGGCCGAAGGTAGTGGGCGGCCGTAAGAGAGTCTTGGAGGTGCCATGGTTAGCAAGATGTCCAAGTCCTATAACTCAAGGGCTCCTTTGTGGAGACCATAAAGGTGTGGCAATCGGGGTGGTTCTACATCACCGACCATGCGACTCTCAATGGTAGCGGCCCGAATTTCGATCTGGCTTCCCCACCGGCTCACATCATGGAAAAGACGGGCACTGACGTGAGGGGGATTCGGACGAGCTGTCATGGGACTCCAAACCTGCGTCCGAAACACAGTGGACAAGAATCTCGGGCTTGTCGGCGTAATCCGGTGATCCTCATCCATGGATTCTCCCATGCCAACAACGGGCCTTCAAATTGTGGGAGTTCGATCCTGCCTGAGACCTCAACCACGAAAGGCTCTTTGACACTATGTGCGAAGATGCACGGAAGAGTGCTATTCAAAAGCGCAGAGGCTCCCACATCGCTTCTAGAAGATCGCGGATTCAGCTAGCATGATCAAGCCCGCGGGGAGTTATTTTACCCTTTATGGGACTCTTTTTCATAGTTTGACTCTGTCTGGGATCTAAAACTCCCTAACCTTTGGCAGGGACTGGCTGAAGACGTCCAGACAGATTCTTATCGCGGCCCCTTTACCGAAGACCAGCCGGACGCCGATTGATGGGGCTTACGGCTCCGGCCTATCCGCATGTGGTGCGGAGAAGAAAAGCCGAAGAAAGGCGAGGAACTCGAAAGAGCTCGGCGCCCGGTCTTATCGGACTCACCTGGAAACAACTCTGGCGGAATCCTCCTCTGAGGAAGAACATGGCGGCGCCTCCATCGACGGGAGAACACCGCCTTTATTATGAGTGTGGTGATCCGACCATGGCCCCTTCATAAAGTTCACGGTGTCATCCGCCAAGCGGGCTGGTGACCGCTAGTGTGGTACCAGCCTTCTAACGAGGCTTTGAGGTAATATGTAAAAATATTACCGCATAGGCGGTAGCCCTGATGCTTAGTTTGGTGTTGGAAAGAAAAGCGGGACTAAGGATCTAAAAGATATCTGTGAGTCTAACATAAGTATGTCAATATGGGAATCGAGGCTCTTGCTCTTGACCTCTGCCTTGCTTGCACTGCGGAGGTCAATGCATTGAAGCGAGCCTCGGCGGTCGAGCAGAGCTCGGCCTTGCCAAAAGCAGCTCGAGGACAAGGAAGGTAAGTAATACCTTATTAAAGAAATACCTTATAGAAAGGATTTGGTTGCAAAAATGACAGGAATAACATGGGTATTGTAGGGGCCACGAGCGAGGTGGCGACCACTGAAGGAAGGCGGTGTCCATGACCGAAAGCAGCTCATGACATGGGCGCAGCAGCGAGAAGAAGGGGAGGCGGGTGGCGGAGTGCGGCAAGAGCTCCAGGCTCTCGTGGAAAAACACGAGAGTTTGGGCGTGACTCGAAGACTCGAGTCGAGCTCGCCTCGGCTCTTGAGAGTGCCAAAGCTGCTAAGGCGAAGCCCAAAAGCCCTCAAGAAATTGAATCATTAAAGAAGATAGCGGCGGGTAAGGCATTCTTTATGCAAAGCAAGCATGTGAAAGTGAATTACCTATTACTTACCCGATTCGGAGCTCTCCGGGAGCATTCGCAGATCTGCCCGTAGTGTATACGATCTGCCGCGTTCTACAGCGCCAAGGAGGGAGCTCGGCGGAGAAGGTGTTACGGTCTCGGTATCTTTGAGGCGGACATCCGGTGCCCCTAAGCGACCAGCTGAAGCAGCTGGTCGAGCTCCTAAGGTCGCCGAACAGGCCATGAAGGGCCTCATAGTTGGTGTGGCCATTGGAAGCCATGCACAGGAGCTACTTTGGGCTAGTGCGGTGCTGGTGGGCCTTTGTCCATGGATTGAAGTCATCAAGCGCTCCGTCTGCATTGAAGGTGCCCGTCGGGCCTTGCCCGTGCTAAAGTGCCTTGGGGCAAGCTGGATGCGGAGAAGCTTGTGACGGACGAGGCCACCGAAGGGCAAGGAGCATCATGCGCCGAAATGTACTATGAGGCGTCTGAAGGGTGCCGCCGTATAGCGGATGAGTGCTCCAAAGATGTAATTTTGAATAGACTCGCATTTGTTATCTGTCGCTGAAAACTTGTTCATATCGCTAAGCAGCGCATTAATTTAAAATATTACCTTACATGCGGCCGTTTATCAAATTTGAGAGATGGCAAGTCGTTGGCTTCAGCCCCCATGCCACAGTCTTTGGGGTGTTGGGATAAACTTGGCGCTCTTGTTCCCATTCTTGGGTCCATCGAGAGGCGCTCAGCATAGCGAACAAGGCAACGGACTTATAATGCTTGAACACTCTCCTTAGCCATAGAATTCTATAATTTTAAATTTGGTGAAGCCCCTAGTATTCGGAAGACCGAGTTGAGGCGCTATCACGCCTTGGCGGACAATGCGGTTCCTCGCTCTAAGCGGCATAAGTCTTTAGGGACCGAAAAAACCTCTCGAACAGCGACCGGCTCTCGCCCTATCATGGCGGTCAGTTTAGCTTTCTCCTTTGAGGTGCTCAACCCAGCTCAGCAGAGGCACAATCGCGGTGGTTCTCCGGTGCTACCTTAGCGATATAGCGGGCGTAAGGTACCAAAACATGGGGCAGGCAAACCCAACTATTGACCCAAGACATGATTGAACCGATGCATATAATGCTATAAGTTAAAGGTGCCGCACTTGTGAAAGTGTTGGACTTATCACACCATACTTTTGGGGTACTTAAGCCCTGGTGTATTAGCCGTACCAAATTATGCAGTTGCGCAATGTCATAAATGAACATATATAATGGGAAAGAATGCAATAATAGGCAAGAGCTATATATTGGTTATTAAAAAAAGCTGCAAATAAAAGCGAGCGATACAAATTGTGCGATAAGCAAGGGATGGGACTATTTAACATGTCCCCCTCCGAGGGTAAGCTGCGGGATGGTATGTAAAACAGGTATAATGCTCGTAATAGAGACCACACTGGACACTCGGCGTAGTTTCTGCTTCCTGGCTGTTGCATCGTGAGTTGGTAGCGAATGCGGACAGGGCTTACGGAGAAGCGAGTCTGAAAGTAAGAAAAAAAAAAAAAAAAAAGAATGACACAATCGGGGCCCACAGTGCGGTTGAGCCGCGTGCAGGCGTCCGTGGTCGTGCCCTCCCTTATGCCCATGGTATCTCGGGCGTAGTTATGTGCAGCGTAATCTTGGCCGCAATTTCGCGAGGGCTGGGGTTGGGGCGGATTACTCTGGCGATGCTTGGATCGTGCGGCGGTCTTGTTGTAGGTTACTCGGTAGCAGCGGTGTCCGGACGTTTAGTGGCGGACTCGAGAATTGCTGTGAGAGGCTGCTTTGCACCTCCGCCCGCGAGAACGCCGTGTGCTCCTCCGTTCGGAGAAGGCGTTCGGTGTTTCCATTGACCGTGATTACTCCTCGAGGGCTGGCATCTTGAGCTTGAGGTATGCGTAGTGCGGCACCGCATTGAACTTTACCAAATGCGGTTCGTCCAAGCGATGCGTGATAGCGCTGCGGAGCAGGACTATGTCGAAGATTAACTCTTAAGCCGGAAGTTATCCGGGGATCGAAGACCACTTGAGTGTAGCGAGCCTGTACAATTGGCCTCTACACCGGTATGGCGCCTTTAAAGGTCGTCTTTGTGGGTTTAATCCTTGAGGGTCTATGCCCATTTTGCGCCTTGTATCTGATAAAGCGAGGTTCAGGCTGCTACCGCCGTCCATCGGGACTCTAGTGAGGTGAAATCCGTCGATAATTGGGTCAAGAACCAATGCGGCGAAACCGCCGTGGCGGATGCTAGTGGGGTGGTCCCTTGATCAAAGGTGATCGGGCGGGAAGACCATGGGTTGAACTTGAGGCGGTGGCTCCATCGCATATCGTCCCTTAGTGCGCTTCCGCTCCCTTTTGGGTATGTGGGTTGCGTATATCATGTTCACCGTCCGCACTTGTGTGGGAAAGCCCATACATCCTCTATTGTTGGTGGCGGGGCTCTTCCTCGTCATCGCTATACAGCCCCTTGTCATTGAGTTGACACTTAACTTGCTGCTTGCTTGAACACCCAACAATCCCTGTTGGTGTGGTTGGCTGGTTTTCGGGGTGCCATGTATCGCTGGCGATGAGTATTCGGTCCAAGTTGGGCCGGGCCACAGGTATTTCTTTTGAATGGCTTCTTCCGCTGACGGGTTTAGAGCCTCTGAATCCGGCATTGACTGCCGTATCTTCATCATTATCGCCGTTAATGCGGCGCTTGTTCTTATTGCGACGCGACCTGCCATTGCTGTCCTTGGTATCCGAACTACGGGGTTTTGGTCAAGTTGTTGCTTGAGCTAGCCAGCTGTCCTCTCCAGCATAAGCGGGTCATGAGTGTGGTGAGGGCTGCCATGGATTTGGCTTTTCCTGTCCTAGGTGCGGGCTAGCCACTCGTCGCGGATGTTATGTTTGAAGGCTGCAAGGGCCTCTGCATCCGGACGATCAACGATTTGATTTTTCTTGGTTAGGAACCGTGTCGAGAATTGTCGGCGATTCTTACGGCTGCTGAATTATGGCTAAGGTCATCGGCGTCGGTGGTGCACATATGTGCCTGGAAGTTATCAAGGAATGCGGCTTCAGGTCCTCCCAACAACCAATTGATTCTCTGTGGCAAGCTGTTGAGCCAATGCCGAGCTGGTCCTTTAAGCTTGAGTGGGAGGTATTTGATGGCATGTAGATCATCACGCATGGGCCATGTGGATATGGAGAGATAGTCCTCGATCCAAACCGCAGGATCTGTGGTACCATCGTATGATTCGATGTTTACGGGTTTGAAGCCCTCGAGTTTGATGATCCATTACTTCATCATGAAGCATAGTGGGTGTCTTGGCGCCTCTGTATTGGGCTATATCACGGCGTAGCTCATATGAGCTTTGTCTCTTTGTTCGGACCGGCGGAGTTCTTTGTATCGGCGTGGCGGTTATCATCACGTGTCGTTGGGCGCCCAGCGATCCGTAGATCGATCTTGTTTGCCTTGCCTTGTCCTCAATATGTCTACATAAGTCGGCGCGTTTCCCGTGCCTTGGTACTTTTGGCGGCTTGAGAGTGCGGCTTGAATGGAGGTCTAGAGGCCTCTCTGTCGCGACCACAGGGTGGCGGTCGGCCGCATCATGCTTTGGTGATGTAGGTTTGGGTGCTGCTTCCTCTAATTGGGGTAGCAGCCTGCGTTTGGGGTATCTCTTGGAGGCGTTGAGTTCATACTCTTGGCTGCAAGGACTTGAGTCCATCTGTCGACTAGCAAGTCTTAGTCAGCTCTAAGCTGCTGCTGCTTTCTTGAGGCTGCTTGCCGTGGCCATAAGCCTGCGTTTGAAAGCGCTCCTGTTGGCGGGATCCTCGGGCACGACAAATTAAATCGTCGTCGAGGCTTGCCTCATCTTGGAGGGAGGCGCATAATTATCGTCCTCTACCTCTCTTTCTGCCGCCTTGTCGTGCGGACTTGCTTCTCCCTCCTCTGCGCTGAGTCTGCTTTGGAGGGTTGTCTTCAACCTTTGTCCAAGGGTGTTATTATCTCCGTGCTTGGAATCACCGTTTTCTTGTGGCGGGATTTAGGCGGCGCTTGCGTTGCGTCGGCGTTTGGGTTGTTTCTTGGAGGGTCATCCTCCGTTGTTCCATCGCCATTCCCATCTTTTGGGATGTCCACCATGTATATGTCATATGGCGAGGTGGCCTTCCGGTGCCTATGGCGCTGGGTCTTGGTAAATCTCCGGCATCGTCGTCCATACCGTCGATGTCTTGGTCGAAGTCGAGCATGTCGGTTAAATCATCGGCGAGTGGCTACAAAGTGGGTGGTGGGTGGGCGTTGAATTTCTTCGTCGTCGCATCCCAACCTTCTGACCGTAGTCCGGCGGAGCTCTCTGATAAAGAGAGACTTTAGTGAATTCAGGATGTCGCCAAAGGCGAGTGCTGAAAGATGTCATGGCGATGAACTCCATGACCCGGCCCAATGGATTCGATTAGCGGTAGCGGGAGGTTGGTCCGGAAAGAGTCCGGCACCTGGAGTCTGAGCTTCGCAAGGACAGGGATGGTGTTTGGCTCAATCGCCGTAGAGATTTCAGCCCCGGCGGTGTCCAACCAACCGTCCTCGATCGGAGAACTCGGCTCGGATTAAGTCGGGCGAACACTAGTCACGACCTCAGAACCTTGTTGGTGATGAGCTAGATCATACCCATCGAGGCGGTCACGGCGCGCTTAGCTGTGGCTCGAATCCGTCGAAGATCAAGTCTCCGCGGACATCGGCCGTGTAGTTCAAACTTCCAAATCTGACTGATGGCGGGGCGTAGCTTCGATCTGCTCCGGATGGCCAAGCGAATTGGCCCTTGATGCAAAGCCGCCCGAATCTGAAGATCTGTCCGGGGAGAAAAGTCTCACCCTGGACTGCGTCGTTGCTGATGATTGAAGGAGCCATCAGGCCTATAGGTGACGACACAGAGGAACTCTCAATGAAAGCACCAATGTCGGTGTCAAAACCGGCGGATCTCGGGTAGGGGTCCCCGAGCGTGCGTCTAGGCGGATGGTAACGGAGACAAGGGACACGATGTTTTACCCGGTTGGGCCCTCTCGATGGAGGTAATACCCTACTCCTGCTTGATTAATATTGATGATATGGGTAGTACAAGAGTAGATCTACCACGAGAGAGGAGAGGCTAAACCTAGAAGCTAGCCTATGGTATGATTGTTGTTAGTCCTCACGGACTAAAACCCTTCCGTTTATATAGACACGAATAGGGTTAGGGTTACAAGTCGGTTACAATGGTAGAAATCTACATATCCGTGTCGAAGCTTGCCTTCCGCCAAGGAAAGTCCTATCCGGACAAGGGAAGAAGTCTTCAATCTTGTATCTTCATAGTCTAGGAGTCAGCCAAAGATGATAGTTAAACTATCAGGACACCCCTAGTCCGGACTCCCTCGGTCCAGATGATGATGAAGAATCGCGTGAAGAAATGCGCGTCAGACACAATGATGAAGATGGCGGAGGAAGCGCTGAGAGATGGAGGTCATGGAGGCGATGAAGAAGCATTTATGACTCCTGACGAATTAGATCATTTGGGGTGATAATCTTCCTTCTTCTTGTGTTTCATCTTTTTGCTTGGTGTTTAAGCACACCGTGTCACGTTCTCTGCGAAGCATGGTAGAACAATGGTTTTTAGGGAATGAATAGAACAATGCTAACAATGAGATGAATAGCAAATTAGATCATTTTTATCGCCATATGCCTTTGGGCTGCCGTGTTTGTGCTCCTCCGTCAGATACTACTCCGGTGGAAAACTTGAGTATACGTGCGGTTCTTTGCTCCTCCTCGATCGGTCGTTGGTGCATTTATCTGAGCAGTCAAATCACAAGGCCCGCCTTCCGATAGTAATGAGCCGTCAAATCACAAAGGCCCTCGCCTCTCGTGAAACCGATGCGGCTTGAATGAAGGGTCTAGAGGCCTCTCTGCCGCGACCAGGGGTGGCGGTCGGCGCTTCATGCGCTAGTGATGTAGGTTTGGGTGCTGCTTCCTCTAATTGGGGTAGCAGCCTGCGTTTAGGGTATCTCTTGGAGGCGTTGAGTTCATACTCTTGGCTGCAAGGACTTGATCCATTGTCGACTAGCAAGTCTTAGTCAGCTCTAAGCTGCTGCTGCTTTTCTTGAGGCTGCTTGCCGTGGCTATAAGCCGGCGTTTGAAAGCGCTCTGTTCGGCGGGATCCTCGGGGCAGACGAATTAAATGCGTCGTGAGGCTTGCCTCATCTTGGAGGGGCGCATAATTATCGTCCTCTACCTCTCTTTACTGCCCGCCTTGTCGTGCGGACTTACTTCTCCCTCCTCCTGCGCTTTGAGTCTGTTTGGAGGGTTGTCTTCAACACTATCCGGGGTGTTATTATCTCCCTGCGGAATCACCGTTTTTCTTTGTGGCGGGATTTAAGCGGCGCCGCTAGCGTCGGCCTTGGTTGCTTCTTGGAGGGTCATCCTCCGTTGTTCCATCGCCGTTCCCATCTTTGGGATGTCCACCATGTATATGTCGTATGGCGGTGGCCTTCCGGTGCCACATGGTATTTGGTTCTTGGTCGTCTCCGACATCGTCGTCCATACCGTCGTTGTCTTGAGTTGAAGTCGAGCATGTCGGTTAAATCATCGGCGGTGGCTACAAAGTGGGTGGTGGATGGGTGTTGAATTTCTTCGTCGTCCGCATACCAACCTTCTGACCGTAGTCGGCTAGGGCTCTCCGGATAAAGAGAGACTTTATTGAATTCAGGATGTCGCCAAAGGCGAGTGCTGAAAGATGTCATGGCGATGAACTCCATGACCGGCGCCGTCAGTTCAATTGGCGGTAGCGGAGGTTGAGTCCGGAGAGAATGCGGCACCTTAGAGTCACGGTCTTTGCAAGGACAGGATTATGTTGGCTCAATCGCCGTAGAGATTTCAGCCCCGGTGGTGTCAACCAACCATCCTCGTCGGCGAGATCGGCTCGAATCAATGTTGGGCGGACACTAATGCAGCCTCCGGGACCTTTGTTCGGCGACGAGTTAGATCATGCCCATCGAGATAGTCTGGGCGCTTGGCTGTGGCTCGAATCCGTCGAAGATCAAGTCTCCGCGGATGTCGGCCGTGTAGTTTAAACTTCAAATCTGACTGATGGCAGGCGTAGCTTTCTATCTGCTCGGATGGCCTAGCGAATTGGCCCGCGGTGCAAAAGCCGCGAATCTGAAGATCTGCCGGGAGAAAAGTCTCACCACGGACTGCGTCGTTCTTGATGATTGAAGGAGCCATCGGGCCTATAGGTGATGACACGGAGGAACTCTCAATGAAAGCACCAATGTCGATTGTCAAAACCGGTGGATCTCGGGTAGGGGTCCCGAGCTGTGCGTCTAGGCGGATGGTAACAGGAGACAAGGGACACGATGTTTTTACCTAGGTTGGGCCCTCTCGATGGAGGTAATACCCTACTCTGCTTGATTAATATTGATGATATGGGTAGTACAGAGTAGATCTACCACGAGATCGGAGAGGCTAAACCCTAGAAGCTAGCCTATGGTATGATTGTTGTTAGTCCTCTGGACTAAAACCCTCCGGTTTATATAGACACGGATAGGGTTAGGGTTACAGTCGGTTATAATGGTAGGAGATCTACATATCCGTATCGTAAGCTTGCCTTCCACGCCAAGGAAAGTCCTATCCGGACAAGGGGCGAAGTCTTCAATCTTGTATCTTCATAGTCTTGGAGTCGGCCAAAGGCGATAGTTGACTATCCGGACACCCCTAGTCGAGACTCCCTCGATCGTGGAGCAGATGATGAAGGATCGCGATAGAAATGCGGCGTCACGGACACAATGATGAAGATGGCGGAGGAGGCGGCATGAGGAGATGGAGGTCATGGAGGCGATGAAGAAGCATTTATGACTCCTGACGAATTAGATCATTTGGGGTGATAATCTTCCTTCTTCTTTTCCTCTTGTGTTTCATCTTTTTGCTTGGTGTTTAGCCACCGTGTCACGTTCTCTGCGAAGCATGGGTAGAACAATGGTTTTAGGGAATGAATAGAACAATGCTAACAATGAGATGAATAGCAAATTAGATCATTTTTATGCCATATAGCCTTTGGGCTGCCGTGTTTGTGCTCCTCCGTCGCGAGTACTACTCCGGTGGAAAACTTGAGTATACCGTACGGTTCTTTGCTCCTCCTCGATCAGGTCGTTGGTGCATTTATACGAGCAGTCAAATCACAAGGCCCCGCCTTCCAGTAGTAATGAGCCGTCAAATCACAAAGGCCCTCGCCTCTCGTGAAACCGACCAAGCTAGACTGCCCCGCCCTCTAGCCTTTTAAAAAATGTATACTTTTGTACAACAGTAGTATCGATGGATTGCGCCATGGAGCAAAACTTCAAATTAAAAAAAGGTGGTACATATAGAGAGCGCTTGTCACCAAATTATGCATATAGTACTATTAAAAGGCTAGTCACAATAATGGTGTCCGGCACAACCCACCCTCAAATAAAACTAAGAGGGTGCTTGGATCGTTTTAGTCCCATGACTAAAAGTAGTGGGACTAAAACATGCTAGCCTCACCCATGCTTGGATCCAAATACTAAAAAGGCTAAAATCAAGTTAATCGCATTTATTATCCTCCAGACCCTCCAATCTAGAATTACATGGTGTTAAATGAGTAGAGAGGACTAATCCACATTTTAGTAGGGGTACCCTGACTAAAAATTTAGTCTCAAGACTAGTTTTAGCCCCTCTTTAGTCGGGGTGCTTGGAACTTTAGCATCTTAAAGAGACTATTTTAGTCGGACTAAAATAAGTCCCTTGGATCCAAGCACCCTCTAAGCATCTTGGAATTCTTTGACAAAACTAAGCACCTGAAATTCTTTGACAACTAAACTGCTGGGTATATGATGTTGGCCATATATATTATGCGTATATAATGTGAAGAAAGCGAGTGTTAGTACTATACCAACTAAAAGATGAAATGTAAGAAATACTAGTATGTACTCTTGAAGAGTTAAAATAGCGAGAAGAAACATAACATAGTTACTGCTTTGGGGCTCAGCACAACACACCCCTCAAATTAAATTAAGCACACCTGAAATTAAACTTTGCAACTATTACAGTAGACACTGCATTAGAACCACCATGAGCAACGGCACTGCCACCTTACTCGGAGTCCTCGTCCACGTCCTCGACTTCATCCTTGTCCCTCTTCCTCTTGGCTGATACTTCTTTGCTTGAACCGCACAGTTGGTTGTTGCTCTTCATCCAACCCTTGTAGATATTGAAGCAAAGGTAGCCATCCATTGCAGCGTAGTGGATGTGGTCTATATCTAGTACATTCCGCTGCCATGCATGATGATGAAACATATAATGAGGTTTCTCCGGTTTATCGTCGAAGGATGAACCATGGCTCTGCCGAGTCAGCGTGAAGGCTGAAGAGGACACCGGCCGATTCTTACGGAGGTCGAAGGTGTTGCCTACAGCGAGGCCTATCAACGTGAGGACTTCTTTATCGTTACCAAAGTCTCTGATGTGAATTTGACTAGGTTGCTCTCGAGGAAGTTCTTAAAATCCGGCACTCAGCGTCGGCATGGCATATGTGGTAGACCAAGCAAACTTTATGTCATAAACCTGGATCACGGCGGGCTTCTTCCTCTCTTCGTCCTTTAGATCCTTCTCTCGTCCGGGACTGTGGTGTACTCAACATCTAGCCCAGCGACCCTCATCATCTGAGTTTTCAAACATGCGTCACGAAGCGAAAGGCATCCTTTCACCGTCGCGGAAGAAGCGGGTGTAGATGACGTCGAACCCATCGCCGGTGATGGTTCTAACCTTGTACTCACCGCTGACCGTGGAATTTGGGGCGCCATGGATTTGGGAGGAGGGTTAGGATTAGTGGAACTGCCGTAATGTGAATGGGCGGGGACGACTAGGAAGCGAACGCCGTAGTATTGAAGGGCGTCGCGGGGCGAGTAGGAAGAACTGCTAGCATGCGAATGGCAGGGTAGTGGCTTTCCATTCTCCATGATCACGGGCTTCGAGAGCCCTTGGATCTGAGATCGAGCAGTTGCATGGCGTGATTCTATACCTATGGGTGAATATCCTATCACGGAGGTTATTACGCAAATTTTCAGCAACTTAGCATCGACCGTTTGATCTCAGATCCAAGGGCTGCCCGACAGCCCGTATCATGGTCGCGCCGACCACGACCGTTAAATGTCGCCGCCTGTGTCGCGCCCTTGGAGATTTAACACGGTGCGTTAGGCTATCGATGTTGGCATGTCATACATAGTCATCACTTAGTCACTCATACTTGAAAGTGCAACTATCCCTAGGTGGTTTGGTAATTCATAACAACATATAGCTCATTGAGCTAATGCTATTCAAGACAAATATTTCAGGAAAGCTCAATGAATGGCATGGCATGGATGATGAAAGTGGATCCTCAAAATATCAAGGACAAAGGTTGGCTCAAGCTCAAAAGCTCAAGACTCTACATTTTACATTTTAGTGATCCAAGATCACATTGAGTCTATAGGAAAAGCCAATACTATCAAGGAGGGATGAGGTGTTGTAATGAGCCTCTTGCTTCATGTGCTTAGTGATATGCTCCAAAACCCTCCACTACTTTCTCACATCCACATATGACCTAAACCCAAAGTCAAACTCGGCCCTACCGATTCTTTCTATCCGTATGCCACTGAGTTTAGTTGTCATAGCCCTGCCACAAACCCTAGGCAAATCGGTCTCGCCGATAGGGATCTCGGTCTCACCGAGATGGGATTATAATCTCTCTGTTTCCCTTCGTAGCGTTTGGTCTAGCGAAGTGGCGATCGGTCCCACCGAGATTGCAATGTAAACTCTCTTTCCCTTCGTAACTTTTCGGTCTCACCGAAAGAGTGAATCGGTCCCACCGAGTTTACGACCAACTCTCTGGTTAGCTAATTACCAATATCGGTCTCATCGAGTTTGTGTGTCGGTCTCACCGAGATTACGTTATGCCTAACCCTAATCATATCGGTCCTACCGAGTTGCATGTCGATCCACGAAAACCCTAACGGTCACTAGGTTTACTAAATCGGTCCGGCCGAGTTTGATGATTCGGTCCCACGAGTTTGGTAAATTGTGTGTAACAGTGAGATTTTGTGTGGAGGCTATATATACCCTCCACCTCCTCTTCATTCGTGGAAGAGCCATCGAGAACAAACCTACACTTCCAACACCCGTTACGAGATAGAACCACCTACTCATGTGTTTAGGCCAAGATATTCCATTCAAACCACAAGAATCTTGATCTCTAGCCTTCCCCAAGTTGCTTTCCACTCAAATCTTCTTTCCACCAAATCCAAATCCTGTGAGAGAGAGTTGAGTGTTGGGGAACTATCATTTGAAGCACAAGAGCAAGGAGTTCATCATCAACACACCATTTGTTACTTCTTGGAAGTGGTGTCTCCTAGATTGGCTAGGTGTCACTTGGGAGCCTCAGAAAAGATTGTGGAGTAGAACTAAGGAGTTTGTAAGGGCAAGGAGATCGCCTACTTCGTGAAGATCTACAGCTAGTGAGGCAAGTCCTTAAGTGGGCGATGGCCATGGTGGGATAGACAAGGTTGCTTCTTCGTGGACCCTTCGTGGGTGGAGCCCTCCGTGGACTCGCGCAACCGTTACCCTTCGTGGGTTGAAGTCTGCATCAACGTGGATGTATGATAGCACCACCTATTGGAACCACGACAAAAACATCCGTGTCTCCAATTGCATTTGAATTCTCCAAACCCTTCCCTTTACATTCTTGCAAGTTGCATGCTTTATTTTCTGCTGCCTATATACTCTTTGCATGCTTGCTTGAATTGCATGAAGATTGCTTGACCTGCTCAAAGATAGCTAAAATCTGCCAAAGTCTAAAATTGGGAAAAGGTTAAGTTTTAATTGGTCAAGTAGTCTAATCCCCCCCTCTAGACATACTTCAAGGTCCTTCAAGTGGTATCAAAGCTTTGGTCTCCATTTGCTTTGATTTCCATAGCTTTGGAGGTCATAGCCTTGGTTTCACAACCTAGGAGAGTATGGCGTCTAGCGAGAAATTATCACCGTGGAGGTTCTTACTTTGATGGGACTAATTTTGCTAGTTGGAAGCATAAGATGAAAATGCATATTCTCGGACATAACCCGCCGTTTGGGCTTTTGTGTGTATTGGTTTGCAAGGTGAATTCTTTGATGGGAAGAACCGAACCGTGAAGCTAAGCGGAAGAGGTTAAAATGCTGCAACACAACGCTCAAGCTTGTGATATCCTCTTCAATGGCTTGTGCCCCGAAGAATTCAACAAAATCAGCCGTCTTGAGAATGCAAAGGAAATTTGGGATACTTTGATTGATATGCATGAAGGTACCGACTCCGTCAAGGAATCCAAGTTGGATGTGCTCCAAAGTCAGCTTGACAAGTTCAAAATGAAGGATGGTGAAGGTGTCATTTGAAATGTACTCTAGGCTTGCTCTTATCACAAATGAGATTGCCGGCTTAGGAAGTGAAGAGATGACCGACAGATTCATCATCAAGAAGATCCTAAGAGCATTGGATGGAAAATATGATATCGTGTGCACATTGATCCAAATGATGCCAAATTACAAAGATCTCAAGCCAACGGAAGTCATTGGCAGAATTGTTGCTCATGAGATGTCACTCAAGGATAAGGAGGAACTTCACAACAAGTCAAGTGGTGCTTACAAAGCCTCATGTGAAGCCCCACATCATCAAGCGAGAAACAAACCTTCAATGAAGAATTGAGCTTAATGGTGAAGAACTTCAACAAATTCTACAAGAGTAGAAACAAAGAAAAGCTCCAAGTCAAGGTCCTACAATGACAAAAGATCTTCTAGTCGAGGCGCAATTGCTACAATTGTGGGAGACCGGACACTATTCCATGAGTGTCGACACCCTACAAAAGAATAGAAGATTCTCCCAAGAGAAGAAGTAGAAGAAGAATCACCACCAAGAGAGAAGGAGTAGAGATGATCGTTATGAGCGAAGACCCTCACGAAGAAGCAAGGATTAGGAAAGGAAGGACAAGTCCTCAAGAGCTACACAAAGCGAAGACATCAAGCTCATGTTGGTGAATGGGTATCCGGCTCCGACTCGACAATCACTCAGAGAAGCTATCACTCCGACTCTGAATACACTCAAGATGAAGGTGTTGCCGGTCTAGCACTTGTGTCAACCAACTCCTCGACATATTTGAATCACCAAATGAAGGAATTGGAAGATGCTTCATGGCCAAAGGTCCTAAGGTAACACACCCAGTATGTTGATTTTAATAGTGATGAAGATGACTTGTTAGGTGATGATGATTTACTTATTGACAAGCTGTAGTGATGAATACTATGATGAAGCGTCAATTAATCATGCTAATCAAGATGAAACGAATGACAATGATAAGGAGAAGATTGAGCGTCTAACTAAAGAACTAAACACTCTTAACTTAGCTCATGAAACTATCTTGAAGATCGCCGAGAACTTTTAAGGGCTCATGAGAAGTTACGCTTTGAAAAGCTCAATCTTGAGCAAGAGCATGAGTTCCTAAAAGCGATCAATGATGATCTCCGTAAGAAAAGTTCTTCTTATATTGCCAGCGTTTACTCTTATCTACTTACATGCCTCGGTCAAGTCTAGTAACAAGAACAAGAAAGATTCTTCTTCTAGTAGTAACAATAACAATGCTAAACCAAATATTGTTGCTTCTAGTAGTTCTCTTGAGTCCACTAATGATTCTCTTAGCCAAGTTACACTTGAGCAAGAAAACAACTGATTGAAGGAATTATAGAAAGGTGTATACAAGAGTCTTGCAGGGAGTAAGCAATTTGAGGAAATTATGCGCATGACAAGGAAGGCAGGAAGAATCAAGGTGCTGGTTTTGAGCGAAAGTTCAATGCCAATGGAGCTGAGTGGGAAGAAGATCAATACCCCAAGGCGAAGTTTGTTCCTCAACAAGAGAAGTATGATCCTACTTCCTTCAAGGAACACAAGCACAAGATGATCTTCCACCACAAGACCACAAGAACAAAGGCAAGGACAAGCTTCAAGAGGATATTGATGCATTTGAAGAAGTACCTAAGGCCTTGGTCAAGTGGGTTCCCAAGACTACGTCAAGTTCTACTTCATCAAGCACAACTACTACACCAAGGATTCCCATCAAGATGATATGGATCGAAGAAGAAGAACTAGAGAGTTCTTGAGGGTGACTCAGCCAACATTTTCACTCATATCATTATGGCAGGACAAGTGCAACCATCTTCCATATCTTGCACTAGTTCAAGGAGTCACAAACCCTCATGTTGGTAAGGCAAGGGACAAGGTAACCTAATGTTTTCATGGACATCATTTGGTGTGTGCATCACTCTATGTCTATGGATATTCTTGTTTGTTCCTTGTGGGACTAACCCATGTGCGTATTGAAAGTGCAACTCACTCCAAAGGATTGCTCCAAAAGATCTACATCAACATTGAGCATCCACATCTTCAACACCTACATGAAGTCATCATCGACAAAACCCAAGGTTAGTTTATCCCTCTAAGGGGATCTCACATCTAGGGGAGCTTCACTCTAAGAATTGAGTCAAAGCAACTCTAATGATGTGAACACATAAATGCTTTATGTAAAAGTGGTAACCCAGTTGAGCTTAAGCGATGAGTATGACCTATGATCAAATGTTTTCATTTGACTCCTAAGTCAATATTTAAAAAAAAAGGCTAGCCAACTCACCTCAGGAGGCTCTCCCGATTGGGCCTTCGTGGGCCATCGGATCTGCCCTTCTGGCGTGTCCTGGCCGTCGGATCTTCACCTCGCTCTAACAGATTTTTCACCTTGTGGTCGTTTTGAGTGGCTAATGACGAGTGGGCTCGTCTCGCGTGCTTGTTGGTTGGGTTGGCGGTGGCCACGTGCATGAGGTTTTGGCCGATCCGCAGCCCGCACACACATCCCAGCCAATCCATCCTCGCCTCGTCCCACTCCCTTCCAGCCACCACCCAAACCCTAGCCCCTTTCCCCTCGATCCCCACAGCCTATCCGCCTCCTCCATCCCTCCTCCTTGCCTCGCCACAGCCTCCAGCTCGGAGCCTGCGCCGCCGCCTACTATTCCTCGCTGCCCCTCTGAGCTCGGTGGTGGGATAAATGGGCAGGGAGGTGGGCGATGAGGCTACTCCATCCACCAGATCGCGCGCCCTGCCCAAATCCTCTCTGCGTGTGCCACACCCAATCCCGTCCTCGCTCGTCTCGTCCCATGGCCAGCTCCCCATCCTCCTGCGGTTCCCCTCCCTTTCTTCCTTCTCCTCCCTCCACGACCGTCGCCTATCTCCATCCACGTCCTCGTTGCCCACAGCCTCTCTAGGAGGCTCGCCCTCCGTCTTGCAAAATGTCGAGGCCGGACACGGAGGAGGAAGAGGAGATCCGGGGTCAGGCGGTGGCTCGGTCGATGCAAGGTGTGACGAGCCGATGAGTGTGGGTGGTCAATACTCTGATCGCAGCTTTAGTAGTTACGCACATGTCAGCAGCGCATCGATGTCACGCCAAGGTGAGCTTCTCTCTCTCTCTCTCTCTCTCTCTCTCTCTCTCTCTCTCTCTCTCTCTCTCTCTCTCTTCTCTGAACTTGTACAACCTTGCATAAAAATAGCTTCTCTTTGGCCGTGTGTTATTTGGTGATTTTTGCTCCATGTTGTTTCCCTTGATTAGGTTCGAAGATGATTGTAGAGATTAGTCAATTAGTATTTTTTGCTTTGAATAAAACTGTGTATAGAGATCATGTTGCATACACTTAGGATGCATACAATCATTTCTGAGTTCAAGCGGGAGAAAGTACTATCTTGCATGCTTGAAATTGATAGGAGCTCAGCCTAAATGTCGATGTTCTTGAAGAAATACACGGAATCTAGGATGGAGAGGTTAGCATGCTTACTCCATGTGTAATAATTTCAGAACTCACTGTATCCTCGACATCACAAATCTGCGCATCACCTTTCAGCTCTGCTGACTCCTTTTCTATGATATATGATGGCACGTTTTATACGCATTGATGCACGAGAAAGTTCCATATGTTTAATCACCAACCAGGTATACCATATTTTAGAAATCTTGATAGGTTATAGAAATAAAAATCTTTCTGATTGCCAAGAGAGTTCGTTATGTAGCTTTGAATTATTTGGTTTAGATAGAGATTCGATTACCGCGATGTCGGCCTTTACTTTCTTGATAATGAATTGAATACAATAATTATTTGGTGTCAAATGATGCTAATAGTTTTAAGAATACTGTTTGAAAGAATTAGTCAATACGCTTCTGTTGTGGTGTCTGTACATTTCAAATTGAATACAATGGTGATTCTACTTATGCGCAACATTCGAAATTTTGATTACTAAACAAAGGACACATATTGTAGTGTCATTGTGGAAGCACTAAAAGTCGACAGTCTGCGAAGCTTTGTTCATCGTTGGAGCCTATTCTTGAAGAGTTGTGAGTAGAAGCACTTATTATACGGTCTGTTGACTTATTTGATGGAACACGTTGATCATTCTGTTCTACTATATTTTGCGAATAGGTAGCGAAGAGGTAGGCGTGCTTTGGCTAAGTTGGGTCTGGTAGAATTGAAGGAAGGTACAAAATCATAAACTTGTTTAGCGTGGTGATACTCATGGGATGGATTTATACGGGATTTTGAATTTACGGAGATGTGGTTTAGCCACCTTGGTGAGATACAATACTAGTACATAGTGAAAACAGGTCCTCTCCCAAAAGAATAGAAGGCCACGATGGGACAAATCTTCACTTCAATTGAAGCGGGTTGTCTCTCCACTCTTTCTTGGTGGAGAAGTAGAGAAGGCGGGCGGGGGCAACTATACATGTTGTGTTCTTTGGATACCAACCTTGGTTGTGTTGTCACTTGGGACCTTAATCATGTGCAAAGCTGGATGTTCTTGTGCTTGAGGTGATTTCAATAAAGAGGAAGATGAGGTTGGACAGAAGAGGAGTTTGAAGGTCATATTGTCAAGGCCTTGAAGGAAAAGACCTCTCTTGGTGGTGACCTTGGTGACTCTTAAAGAAGGTGTTGGAACCATAGGGAGCTTATCTTCTTGACAACTCCATTTGGATAAGAAGCAGGAAATTCAGACTTGGGCTCGGGGTTGCCTCTGTTTTTTGAAGGTATTCATGTTAGGGAGGCGAAGGCGAGCTTTTCTTGTTAAGGATCATAGGGGAATGTATGTGTCCATACATTGTTAATTTGCTCATCTTGTTAAAAGTTTCAAGCGTTGAGTAGGCTGATATTGTATTTTGTAGTGTACAAAAACACTACCCTCCTGCTTTGAAGGATGATGTTTGGAGATTAGAGAAGGTTGGCGAGGATGGTGCATTCCACAAGAAGTTAAATGGAGCGGAATCTATCTGAGTTGAAGATTTTCTTGACTTCTTGTTAAGGATCAACGAGAGGTTGCAAAGTGTAAGTTCTATTATGCTGTTATCGGTTTGTAATTTATGGAGTTTGGTTTATCTTACGCGCTCTTGTCTCTGTAGATTCTTGGCGGTGGCATGTCAAATAAGATGTGGGAAAGCCTTGTTGAGCATGCAAAGACTTGTGTCTTAGGTGGAAAGCATTATATATATTATGTGAATGATTCAAGAAATGTCGGTGCAATATTCAATAACATATATGAGTTCTTTGGCTCGATTCTTGATGATCAGTTCATTTTAGCTGAAAATCTCACGGACAACGGAAGGTTTGCATATTTATTTATGTGTTATCGAATAATAAGTCCGATTACATATGCGGGCCTGTTAAATATTTGTAAAATTCATTGGTGTTGTAAGGCTGAGATTTGGTATAGCGAACAAGTTGTTACATGAGGCGCAAACTTACATTACGATGTACGATAGCGATGTATCACTCGGACTGGCCTGCGTTCAACATGTTCACCGCACATCCAGGTCCTTCCAGCAATACACATAAATACACAGATTTCTCTAGCTAAATTTCAGTACTACACTTTCATTGGATACCAAATAGACCAGTAAGATGCATTATATAATTTGCAAGAGGTTACATCAATTTAGAATTCTTTAAGCGTTGCTAAAGATCTACATATTGTAGCATAGTTTTCTTGTGAAACAAAAGCTCTTTTTACGATGCAATTATTAAATTGTACTAGTAGTTTTCTTGCAACTTGTAGTAGTAGTTTTTCTTGTCGAAACCAGTCCTTTCTTTGTACTTGTTGATCTTTTTAGTTGGAGTTTTCCAGCCAATTCAGGATTTTGTTTTGCAACATTATAGACGATGCATGTCTTTTATATTGGCTCGGATTGCAAGCTCTTCTTTACATTGGCGACACATATGACCTACAACATTGAATCGGTTGTATTTTTGGTTGAATTTCAAATCAAAAGTCTTTAATTACGATTTCAGTTCTTCTTTAGTTAGCTTGGCAATCAGTTAACTATCCAAGTACAGCTTACTAAATGACATGTGTTGTCATGAATGAAAGCGGTCTAGTCCAACCCGTCGTTGTTTTATTGGGTCTAAAATTTGGTGAACCTGAACTGAAGTTTAGCTCATCCTCATTTGACAAGCAGATACACACACAATGCAGAATATATATTCGTTCTTGAATGATATACTATGTATATACCTTCATCCACTTTGTCGATCACCGGTGCTTTTTGTTGTTGTCGGCAACATCATAGGTGTCGGCGAGAATGACGGAGAAGGAGACATTGTCGATCACGGTGCTTTTTGTTGTTGTCGGCGACATCATGGGTGTCGGCGAGAATAGCGGAGAAAAGTGGGAGAAGCGAGGAGCTGCTCGATCGCGTTGGCGCCGGTGAGATCTTCGGCATCGCGAGCGGACATGCCGGCATTCACGTTAGCCCGGATCAAGAAGGCAATCCTGCCTCACTTGCTTCCGGTCTTTCGGTGATCAAGTCATACGCTATGTGGTCTATGACCTCGTCATCATCGCGTCCCTCATGTACACGCGTTGGTGCGGTTCCCAGCACTCCGAGCATGCAATAGCTGGCGCTGTCCGCTCTCTTTGGGTCATCTGAGCTGCGTCATGAGCGGCATCTGGGTGATCGCATACGAGTGCGGCCACTATGCCTTCTCCGACTACTTGCTGCTCGACAACATGGTCAGAAGTTCATTATCATCTTGTCTAGCATTGCTATTATTCTGAACCTGGTCTGGCCTCAAAATAAACTAAAATTCGGGAGTTGTTGGTCAAACAAATAATTCTACATGTTTGGATACTCAGTTTTCCGCACTTTAGTCATCTGTATGGTTTGTGTTCATGAATAATCAGTGGCTGGCATGATTTTATATTTGCACCGTTTGAGTGTTGATTAGAGTAGGCCTACATTTTTTAGTCAAAGTGTTTTTAGGTTACTTTGTTCTTTCAGTTTTCTGTCGATGGTTTGTTCAATTCATTATGCTTGGGATTTGTTTGGTGTCGGACCTTAAAGCTGATGCAATAATGCATGAACTATATTTTGTCCTTCATATGCCCAAGGCACAGTTCTCAAATTTTGATTCTATAAATGACTACATGAGGAGAGTAGAGAATATGACAAAGTTAGATGAGATTTGTAGTGAAAAGATTTGTTTCTTTTGTTTACCTACATATCTTGGTTGCATGATTTATTCTTTTGCTGGATGTTAGAAATCCAAATACCCTTAATAGGAAGCTTGAAAGTCCGGTTTTACGATGGTGAGTTATGTGTGGTTTCAGGGTTCTGAGATGCCACAAGGCTTGCCTAACAAGGATGGATTCTACGAAAGGAAGGCTTCCCAACCAAAAGGTGGTTCTTTCTTACATTAATTGTTTGATCCTCTATTTTATTTATGCAAAAAAATGCTATTGCTTATGTTCGGTGACATCTGTACCTTGAGTTCTTGATTTTGCAATTCACTAAAGATTTGTTCATCACAAACTCTATTCATTGAGAACTTTACGGATATGCTAAAGCTTGCGCCTTTGAGATTTGTTGTTGAGTTAAGCGCTACGGTTGTGCAACTCCATGTAGTTTTCTAATGTGTCAACAAACTGAAAATTGTTGATCCTTCTCACTGCAGATCGTTTCATGAGCTCGGAGACATTAAAAGCCTTTATTAGTTAGATGTTCCAATTCTTGTGTACATGAAGGTACATGGTGGCTCATGAAATAGATGCACTAGCTCAATCATCGAGATCTGGTGATGTAATGATGTAGCTAGGCTTTAGTAATGTACTAATTATATATTGCATGCGAATATATGTTGATTTAAGAGAATAGGAAAAGACCCAATACGGTGTTGCAATGACCAAAACAAACAAAAGCGAAGATTACAGTCATGGATCTTCACATCCGAGATAACCAAGGGAACTTTTTATTTTGAAATGCAATGTACCTCTTACATTACATAGACATGCAGTTAGTTTACGGCAGCCGATGAGAATGAATACAACCATTTGTTCCTTATGCGGCATATGTATTTGCTTTGTCCTCTGCTTACGATAAGGCAAGGCAGATCAAACCAACATAGCAATCCTCGATACTTCATTATATTACGAAAAACACCGATTTTCCGTGTCGAGGTAGTACTATGTCCAATCGATGCTTTGTACTACATGTTCCGCTGTATACCCTCACAATATTAGGCATTTGCATTGTCCTTTGCTTAGTTTGTTCATATGGCATTTGTTTCTTTTCAGTTATAACCACTTTTATTTCTGATTGAACCCATCCATTTGTCTTATTTTCATTTATTTCTTAAAAGTTCTTTACGAAAAGATGTTGCCTTTCGGTTGTATATTCATTCTCTTGATTTCATTTGTTTCTCATGCAAGGGTTCTCTCAAAAGTTATTTTTGTAGGCGGGAATGGCCCGAAAAGGTCATCTGGGACAAGTGGAAGGAGGAAAGCCATCGTAAGATCGATAGTAACTTGCCTCCGCTCTAACAAGAACATGTTCGAACATTGGAACTATTCAATTCAAACTTCTAGATGTCTATGTTAGGATGTAGGACTTTGTCCAAGCAGAGATATCCCCTACGATATTTTCATGAATACTTTCACACTTTTTTACGTGAAGTCTGCCGATTTTAATAAAATCCCTATGTTTAAAAACAATATAATTGAAAATGGTGTCTTTTATTTTTAACTACGATAGTGACCTCTTTTGTTTTCTATGTAACAATCATATGCATAAATAGTTGAAAGTGGTGTATGAGATGGCGCATTTTAGCTCATTTTTACCATGCACCTAAATAATTTCTAAAACTTAAAATATATTAAAAAAGCATAATGGTTTCAAAACAATCCGTGTTTGAATTTTTACCTTGGGCCATTTGGTCCTATGTTGTTCGAATAAGATAAGATAATATGCATGCTCAAGTATATATTTTCAAAGATAAAGTATCCTTCATTTTCATCTTCAAGGGTTTGAATTAGTACCTAAGTGGTTGCTAAAACCTACTTATATTAAAGTTAAATATTTTCAAAACACTTCAAGTTGACATGGTATTTGTGCTTTCTCAAACATAAAGTTTTTGAAAAATGCAAAATATTTCAACAGCACATGGTTTCAAATGGGGCTCTCGTTGGGTAAAATTTGTTACCATATGTGCTTGCCCACAAGTAAAACAACTAAACCATGAATTTTCTTTTCAATGTGAACATGTATTTAGTGTGTCTCTACTCCAATTTTCAAGCACATGTCGAATACTTTCAAGCGCATTACCATATTTTCAATATAGCATGGTTTAACAGATGAGCTTTCTACTATCAATATTGAATATGTCTTTGCAAAATGAAACTATTTTCACCAAACAACATGGCTTTAAGCGGTCTCTGCGCCATTAGTGCAATGGGTCAACTATTGCTGAAAAAATACAACCATGCCAACTTTGCTCTCTCATCATAGTGGCCATATTTCAAACTAAACATATTCATATTATGCAAAGTTTCCCTTTTCCCAGACTATTATTTAACAACGTAATAAACATGTTTAAAAAATAGCATGATTTAGTTGAAGGTTCTTGCAGCATGAAATTATTTTCATCGACAACATGTCTTGACAGGTCTCTGCACCATTTAGGCATTGGGTCATCTAGTACTCATATATAGATGACCTAGTCATGCCAATTGTTTGGTAGATGCTAGAATTGGTTGTGCATGCTTTGTCACATATTTCATTTGTCATTTTATTGTGTGAGCATGTTGGTTGCATATTTTACTCATTCGAGGACATCCACTTGTTGTTTTGATTGATTGGCTTCCTTTTCTTTGGCCAAGTGGATGGACAAGAATGCCTAAGAACCTTCTCTAGCTATCTATGCTTTTCTCGTCTCAAACTCTATTCATGCTACATCACAAAATTTGATCAAGTCAGATTGAACCACTACGTGTGAGGAGCACTCGGAGTCCCTGATTAGACATAGACTTAAACTTCGAAACTTCTTCGTGATTTTCGGTCGACCGATTCCTCCATTTCGGTCATCACGAGATCACTAAGTCGATCTAGCTTTTCAATCTCGGTGCAACCGATTTGAACTTCGGTCACATCGAGTTCTGTAACGATTCTTGATTATGCATCTCGGTGCCACCGAGTTGTTCCACTCGGTCACACCGACAGTGACGGGCTATATATACACACGGGCAAATTTTGGAAAACTTTCTCCAAAACTCCTCGCCCGCGCATAGCTCGCTCTGCCTACTAGGTCTACGGATCGTCGACCTCGTCGACAGCCGCCTCCTGTCGCTGGTCTCCGCCACCGTCAACGGAATTCTTCTCCGCCGTTGCCGCCGTAGCAAGTTCACCGCCCGAACTAGGGTATGAACTCGATCACGAGTGCTATCCTCGTCGATTCTCGGCACATTGTGTTAAGTAATGCATCTTGCCACGATTGAAACACTTCTATCAATCAAAATGATCCTTAGAATAGGTGTGATTCAAAAATTTAGGGTTAGGTTTCATGAAACCATCTCGGACCCACCGAGTTGAAAAACTCGATCCACCAATTTGGCTAACGCCATTGCACTAGTAAGTCTCGGTCGTGAGAATTACAAATCGGTGTGACCGATTCTAGAACTTTGTGAAATCCTAGCAGTCTCGATGCCGCAAAGCGTAACTTCGGTCGGCCGAGTTCACTAGTTAGGTTCCAAAACTGCCGGTATCACCGAGTTTGAAAATCAGTATATCCGAAATGCTTTTGTGGAAAACTAAAACTAAGTTTTTGAATCATTCGTTTGCAAAAATCTCTGCATTTTGTGATACTCATCCACTCTACCTCATCTATAACTATTCACAGGGTCAGCGATCGATTGTGTGCGGCATGTCGGACCAAAGTGACAGCGAGAACAAGTCGAAGAGCAGATTCACATGAGTGAGGCACTAGTCCCTCTAGCAGCTCGAGATGAGGGGGCGGAAGCACTCCGACAATCTGCCCAAGGCTGCCACAAGGACAAGGAAGAAGAAGACCTCGAGTCGAGGATGAGGATTATGTGGCAGTTGAGGATGAGACAAGTTCAAGAAGAAAGTTCTCAGAAGGGTACAACTCAAGCTGCGGTAAAGCCGGACATGAAGATCAAAAGGCATGCGGTAGACAACCAATGTCCAAAGCGAGTCTCCCTCAAGCTTCTTTGGAATCCCAACCCAAAGAACCTACTGCTCTTTGAAGGAAAGAAAAGGAAGGAAGGGTCGAAGACCATGGCGGAGTGATTGGGAAGCCTTCTATGATGGAGGAAGAGGAAGAAAAAGAGGTTCTTGAGCTAGCACCCAAAGGCACTGAAGTGATGGGTGATGCCATAAAGTCGAGGGCTACAACTTCAAAGCCAAAGCTGCCCCAAGCCCAAGAGTGCACCAAAGAGGAATACGAGGAGTATACGACAATGAGAAGAACAAGGCCCCAATGCGATGTTGCTCTTGAGGAAGATGAAGAAGGGCAGGTCTTAAGCTCAAACCCAAGATTCGGACCACAATGATGATCATCTGTGGTGAGAACATGAAGATCGAGGAGAGATCTAGGTTTGAGGCTATGGAAAGTCGAGATCCATATGCCACCAGGAGGAGGACTGCTGTAGATTACAGGTTCCACACCAAGGAGCAGCGAGGACTTCTATGAGACCATCTTATTGGATAAGAAGCCCATAGTTTGTGATATGAGGTGGGTCATTGGACCTACATTAGGAGAATCAGAACACTATCTGGAGTGTATGACAGCTTGATCGTGTGGAGTTGCAGATTTTGTTGGGCGAAGCTCACAAGCTGGAATAGCGAGGTCATTCTGAAATTCTACTCCTGACACATTTCTATCTAGATGGCGAGGATAGTTTGGATGTGCGAAGGAACAAGATACCAATCAACCATAGAGGAATGGGCAAGTCTGATCAATGCCCCCAAGGAGAGTGAAAATGACTTGGATATTTATGCCAAGAAGAAAATGGATCACAACTCAATGTCACGGATGTACAAGGAGATCCCGGATGATGCACTTGAGACTTTCAAGTTTGGATCAGTTCATTTTCTTCATCGGGGCTGCCTACGATCAAGCTGGATCCTAAGGCACACTCTATTGCCCAAATCAGGTGACCACAACATGATCGGAGGGCATGCAATTAATTTGCTTCACATTTTGATGTGCCCAGAAATTCAAGGTCATGAGCCTCATAGTTAAAACTATCAAGAGGACAATGACAGAGACCAAAGAGGAGCTATGGATATGCCCCCCAGTTCAGGAGTTGATTAACTCAAAGATGGGCGCGGGAAGTATCATTGGATAAGGAACACTTGGTTCTCTATCCTGAATTTGAGGACAATCAAGTTGTCATGGTGAGAATGAACCATCATCGATTACAAGCCCAAGAGGAGAAGGAAAAGGCAAGGAAAGAGAAGGCTGCCAAGATGCCAACTCAAGCGAGAGGCATCTGAGTACTTTACGAAGAACAAGCGAGGAGCAGATTGGTTACTTGATAGCATCAACTCTGCGGATTGAGAAGGGTTAGCCACCTAACTCAAAACCAGGAAAGCACGGAAAGAATCATGGAACAAAAATTCTATGATCTTGATGTCAAAATGGCGAGATTGATCGGTGTGGAGCAGCTACTGAGGATGACATCTTGAGGAGAGGAAGGCGGGACAACAAGCGATGAATTTGCGAGTGCCTCGAGCTCGGAGATCAGCTGCTGAGCGAGTGCAGTCACGAGTTACTTCATCGGCTCGGCTACAGCTCCAGTGCAACCAGCTCCGGCACCCTCCTTCAACTCCTTCCACATCAAGCTGAAGCCTTCGTTCTTGGAGTTCTCGGACACCACCACGTGAAGACCAAGCTGAGAGCGATATAGTCCTATGCATTTTCTAGGAACTTTTGGTAACTTGTTGCCAAGGGGAGAAAAATGTATAGATCATAAACTTCGAGAGAGATTTGCTGCTTTTGTTCTCTCTTGTCTTCTTGGTTGAACTTTGTTTTCTCTTGATTGCTTGAGATACTATGCAATCACCTGTGAGACATTGATGATCATGTGTTTGATCATAAGCTACACTCATGCTTATTATATGTTATTATCTTACTTATCCTTATATGATCATTCACTTTGCTTGGTGATGAGTGCATGTATTCAATCTTTATTATTTTGGCGCTCCACCAAGATGTATGTGACATGGAAGAGTAACCCATGAGCCTAATTCCTTGTGCATTTGCAGTCAAAGCAAATCTTAAAATATGCACAAATTTGGGGTAGCTCTTGCTTATCACATACTTCTCAAAGCAATGATGTTTTTCAATCTTATTATCATTTGTCGAAGTTTTGATCTATATGTTGTCATCAATTACCAAAAGGGGAGATTGAAAGTGCAACCATCCCTAGGTGGTTTTGGTAATTCATAACAACATATAGCTCATTGAGCTAATGCTATTCAAGACAAATATTTCAGGAAAGCTCAATGAATGGCATGGCATGGATGATGAAAGTGGATCCCTCAAAATATCGAGGGACAAAGGATTGGCTCAAGCTCAAAAGCTCAAGACTCTACATTTTACATTTTAGTGATCCAAGATCACATTGAATCTATAGGAAAAGCCAATACTACCAAGGAGGGATGAGGTGTTGCAATGAGCCTCTTGCTTCATGTGTAGTGATATGCTCCAAAACCCTCCACTACTTTCTCACATCCACATATGACCTAAACCCAAAGTCAAACTCGGCCCTACCGATTCTTTCTATCGGCGCCACGAGAGTTCGGTTGTCATAGCCACTGCCACAAACCCTAGGCAAATCGGTCTACCGATAGGGATCTCGGTCTCACCGAGATGGGATTATAATCTCTGTTTCCCTTACATAGCGTTTGGTCTAACTGAAGTGGCGATCGGTCCCACCGAGATTGCAATGTAAACTCTCTGTTTCCCTTCGTAACTTTTGGTCTCATCGAAGAAGCGAATTGGTCCCACCGAGTTTACGACCAACTCTCGGTTAGCTAATTACCAAAATCAGTCTCACCGAGTTGTGTGTCGATCTCACCAAGATTACGTTATGCCTGACCTAATCATATCGATCCTACCGAGTTGCATGTCGGTCCACGAAAACCCTAACGGTCACTAGGTTTACTAAATCGGACCGGCCGAGTTTGATGATTCGGTCCCACGAGTTTGGTAAATTGTGTCTAACAGTTAGATTTTGTGTGGAGGCTATATACCCCTCCACCTCCTCTTCATTCATGGAAGAGCCATCGAGAACAAACCTACAGTTCCAACTTACAGTTAGAGAGAACCACCTACTCATGTGTTGAGGCCAAGATATTCCATTCCAACCACAAGAATCTTGATCTCTAGCCTTCCCCAAGTTGCTTTCCACTCAAATCTTCTTTCCACCAAATCCAAATCCTGTGAGAGAGAGTTGAGTGTTGGGGAACTATCATTTGAAGCACAAAGTAAGGAGTTCATCATCAACACACCATTGTTACTTCTTGGAAGTGGTGTCTCCTAGATTGGCTAGGTGTCACTTGGGACCCTCAGACAAGATTGTGGAGTTGAACCAAGGAGTTTTTAAGGGCAAGGAGATCGCCTACTTCGTGAAGATCTACCGCTAGTGAGGCAAGTCCCGTGGCGGCGGCCATGGTGGGATAGACAAGGTTGCTTCTTCGTGGACCCTTAGTGGGTGGAGCCCTCCGTGGACTCGCGCAACCATTACCCTTCGTGGGTTGAAGTCTCCATCAACGTGGATGTGCGATAGCACCACCTATCGAAACCACGACAAAAACATCAGTGTCTCCAATTGCGTTTGAATTCTCCAAACCCTTCCCTTTACATTCTTGCAAATTGCATGCTTTATTTTCTGCTGCCTATATACTCTTTGCATGCTTGCTTGAATTGCATGAAGATTTCTTGACCTGCTCAAGGTAGCTAAAATCTGCCAAAGTCTAAAACTGGGAAAAGGTTAAGTTTTTAATTGGCAAGTAGTCTAATCACCCCCCCCTCTAGACATACTTCAAGGTCCTACAATACTACAACAAGGTTTTGGCTATAAGGTTGGCTATAAGTGTATTTTTTTACTTCTCTCTATCTCTTTCTTCGTATACCCTCCATCCCATAATATAAGAGCGTTTTTGACACTAGTGTAGTGCCAAAAACGTTCTTATATATAGGTTTCTGAAATACTAGTATTTATTGCATTTGCCAAGGGTGAGCACTTCAATGAAATGGTGTTGCTAAGATTGCTTCATTTAATTAGCTATAGACTCAAAATTGTCTTTTCACCTAGGTACAGCGCTTAGCACCGTTTCTTCCTTGGGTCACCAAACTAGTCTCTCTTCTTGATTAACTTGCCACATCGGACTTTATGCCTCGTGGCAAGCTTAAGCACTGTAGGAGCAAGTAAAAGTAAGTACAATAGTCGCTTTACATGGCATTTTGCATATGTGGAGGAAAGAGAGGCAAGGAAAAAGTGGAGAAGTGGGCTCTCATGCAAGAGCCAGCCTCTACTACATGGTGGAGCATTGGGAGAGGCACCTATATGGAGGTGGTCAGGAATCAGGAGACTCACGCCGGTCGTAGCGCCGCAGTTAAAATGATAATGGCAAGTCAAATCACGGGGCCCCACCTATCCAGTGATAACTTCATTTGTCAAATCACACTGACCCTACGTTTGCAGCAGCCTACTCCCTCGTCTTCTCGCATCTCTGTCGAACCGACTAGGCGGAACTGCCCGCCGCCTACCGTGCAGGAAAAGCCCGCCCTCGACTTTTAAATAGTATCTGATGTACTAATTTTGTATCCATGGATTAGCCGCGCCATGGAGCAAAGCGTCTAGTAAGCGGAGGAGGCGGTGGTCTTGCAATAGAGAAGAGGAGAGGTGAGGCGGTGGTTTTGGAATGGAGATGATGGAGAGGAGAGGAGGTGTTTTTGCAATGGAGAAGATCGAGAAGAGGGAGGCGAGGCGGTGGTTTTGGAATGGGGATGATGGAGAGGAGAGGAGGTGGTTTTGCAATGGAGAAGAGGAGAGGAGGCGTCTTGGCAGCGATTTAGGATTGGACGAGAGGGCCGGTAGCTGTGTTGGATCAAAATCAAAATCAATTTATCCTTCAATTAATAAGCGACCCCATTAACTGGTCTCCCTTTTATTACGGGTCATAATTGACCATGATTTTCGCACATAAAATATATGTTATAAGTTGCAAAAATAATATAATTTGAAAGTACATTCGAATCTGAACCAAAGCGATACAATTTTTGGTGACATGCATTCACATTTGCTTGTCAAATACAGTATGTGGTCAAACTTTGACCCAAAATCATAAAACAACAAAAAATACTTCCAAGACCAGCGCGCTCTTCGCTCTTCTCCTCTTAAACCACCGCGCTCCTCTCTGTTCCAATCTAAATGCAGCACGCTCCTCTCCTCTTCCATTTCAAAACAACCGCCCCTCCTCTCTGTTCGGTCCAAAACCAGCGTCGCTCGTCTCCGTTCTAATACAAAACCAGCGTTGCTCCTCTCCTCTTCCATTCAATAACGACCGCGGTGAGTGAAGGTCTTTGTGGAGAAGTAGATCGATGGAGAGTACAACCGATATGTTAGGATCGTGAGGCGGCGACCCTGTGAAGCTAGTTAGGATGTTGGAGATACAGTCTTGGTTTGACAACAAGGACCAACTAAGCGGCGGCGACATCCATGGCCAAATATCTGCAGCAGGCGAAAAGCGGCGATACTCGGGAGAAGTCGCGCCGAGTACATAGAGCTGCTCCTCGGGCCATGGAGCAAACAGATTCATCGAATCCGATCGTGAGGAAGCGGTGGTGGGAATGTCGATCCCAAATGGAGCATCCACCGAGATTGAAGGATCGAGCATCTGAGGTGTCGTTTGTGAGGTGTCTGCCGGGCGAGCGGTGGAGTCTTCGTCGACCGAACCCAAGCGCAAGAGGAGAAAGCAGTTGGCCGGCGGCGCTTCCCGCCATCGTCTCCCTCGCCGTTCACATCGTCTCACGGGGAGGCTATCTGCCACCGAGGAATAGGAGGGGGCTGCCCCCCCCCTAGCCCAATAGTCGGGCAGGTTGTGAATTGTCAGGAGGAGCTTAGGGTTGTCAGTATTTGCAGGTTTTGAATTGTGTTTTGTGTTGTGTATTTTGAGAGTACTTTCAGATATGAATGTCTTTTGAATTTAAGATTTGCAGTATTGAGCATATGAAGTATTTTATGAATTCTAGAGATATATTTTTAGCACTTAAAAAAATGTAGTTTCATAGGAGTATAAAAGTGCAGACAATGTGATTCTCGGAGAAAAGCAGCAAGTTTGGTTTGAGATAAGCGCAAGTTCAGTTTTAGATAAGCGCAACTTTGAGGCGAGCATTTATATTAACACGGCCTTTTCAAACAGGGTTAACATCATCTTGGAAGTTTTATTCATGGTTGAAAATGGAACTACCAGCCGATTAACATCATGTTGATCAACATTCATGCATAGCACATCTTCATATGATGCAGTCAAAATGCCCACACAGTCGAAACACGGAGAAAAGCGAGGGGCGAAGTTTTGGCAAGTGTTGGGCGTGGTTTTAGGCTGCCCGTCTAGGCTTTCATTTTAACATCGCAGCCCACGACCTCGGATGGGAGGTCCATAGGCCTGTTTGTATTTTCTTAGGGTCGTCATGTATCGACCGGCCTATGGACCTCCCATCCGAGGTTTTATTTTAACAGCCCAATTTATGTATTTTTTTGAAGAAAGCAGGAGAGGTGCATTCTATTTTTCTATATAAGAATAGGAACAATAGGTCCAACTTATGTTTCCTTCTAACTATATTATATATATTTAAATTATTTTATATGTTATTTGTTTAGTTCACATACTCCCTCCTTTTAGGTTTATAGGGCTTATCTCAAAATTTTAGTTTTTCCATTTTATAAGGCTCAATTTGGTTGTTTTCCATCACATGTTCAGATTCCAAGGTGCATTAAATCATTGCATGCAAGTATTAAGAGAAAATTGACCAATGCATGTACTTTATGCATGCATGCATTGCAATTTATGCATTGATAAACATAAATTTTTGAGGAAAACAAGTGCATTAATTAGGTGCTTTTGCAAACTACAAAAAGTATTCCACCATTCATCATCTACCTTGGTTGCCTCGACTCCAGGAGGCGCCTGCCCCCCTCAACAAGTCCGCTCGCGCCCCATGGAGTCGCTGGCCATATCCACGGGGAATGGCTGGAAGGCTGGCGAGATGTACAAGATGCATCTCCCACATGTCTACAAAGCCTTCCCGGATGCTCCGGCGCTTCGACTCCGTCGCCGGCCGTGCTTCTGCGGAGACTTCGAGGAGGAGATGGAGGGAGGCGAGGCGATCACGGATCCATGACAGCTCTCTCTGGACCCGTGTGCCTTGAATGGAGGGAAGCGAGAGGAGGAAGCTGCGAGGGAGGAAGCCGAGGAGGGACCGAATCCATTCTCTCACTTTCAGCTTGGTATGCTCGGATGTGCAAGGGTCATGTGGATTGGGAGCTGCTGAATCTAGCCCTGAGATCTACTTGAAGGAGATTTCTCGGAGAAGCAGGATGCCCCACCCAGTGAGCCGTCGATTGCGTTAGATTCGATGGGCGAAAGGAGAAGTGAATTCAGAGATCCACGCCGTCTTTGCGAGATGGGAATGCTTGGTGGACTCCTGCCCACCCGCCACGCCACGGAGCTGGGTAGGTGGATCCCCTACCTTACCTCTCCCCAAACCTGCGAGAAGATTGAAACTAGGCTTGCAATCTGCTTCAATTGAGTTGTCTGGTGGTTATTTACGCTACGAGAGACAACATCTGGTGGAGGATGAGAAGGAACCAAGAACTCCGATGAATTTCCCCTATCACAATGGGGGGCGCCGGTTGGGCGGTGGTGCAGCCCACCTCCGCCCCAAATGGGGGCACAATCTGGCAAGCTCCTGTAATTGCCCAAGATCAATCTGTTGGTGGTTACGACTCTCAGTTAGTGGGAAATCCCAAGGCAAGAATCAGCAAAAGAAGAGATAGGACATCGACTGCTCCTGCCCTTGCTTGGGCCTTATGGCATACTACGAGGTGATCTGCTACAAGCTGTGGGGAACAGGGCATCATTTGGATAAATGTGTCAAGCCCAAGAGTTGTTTTATCGCAAAATGGTTGCCCATAAAGTTGAGAATTGCCTGTCGGAAGGAAAACCCATAGTTTTGTTAGATATGTTGGAAGTCTGCTCGGGATTATGTCCACCATTGACGAATTTTACGTATCCTGAAATTAGATAGTTTCTTTCCCTTTCTAGTTGTAGAGCTCTGCCCGGATGTGGTAGTGACCACACTCCTTTGCTCTGGGACTCTGGTCTTAACCAAACTCCAAGAGCAATAGTTTTAAATTTGAAAAGTGGTGGTTGCTTAGAAGATTTTCTTGAGCTAGTCGGGAAAATCTGGAATGAGCTCTCTTGGGGCAGCTGCCCCTAGAAAATTGGCGAGATCAAAATCAGGAGATTTAGAAGAACTACCAAAGGTGGAACTCAATGAGGAAGCTAATCTTAGAAGATACAAAAGGCTTCTCCTCCTTGAGTTTGATTCTCTAGATATTAAAGCGAAACCACTGACCTCTCGAAATTTGAGACTAATAGATTAAACTTTGTCCATGGAGAGCTCAAGAAAATTTGGCTTCAAGAAGAAATAAAAGGCAAACAAAGGTCTAGAGATAGGAACATTAAGGAGGGTGATAGAAATCTGCTTACTTCCTGCGGTAGCTAACGGAGGAGGAGGAAAACCCTCATTCACTCCCTTGATGGCCCTAATGGCCTATTCTTGAGGTAGATGAGATCTTTGAAAGTGGCTAGTGACTTCTACAAAGACACTGTTTAAGAAAGAAAACCCTTTTGGGTTCTCTCTACAAAACAATTTTTTCTGCTTACGAAAAAGTCTCTCTGCTGAAAATGAGCTGCTAGAAGCCCCTTTTGAGAGGCAGTGAAGGAAGCCATTTTAGCTCTTATCTGATGGGGCTCCTGGTCTGATGGGATTCCCTTCTTGTTTTACCAGCATTTTTGAGACTTGGTGAAAAATGATCTCTTAGATCTTTTCCAAGCCTTTCATAGAGGAGAGTTGGATCCGACAACTTACTCATGGGGAAGTCTGTTGGGATCAAGTTAAATAAGCTGTGAAAGTGATTTTTCCTTCTTTGGTAAAGGCCTTAGGCAAGGTGACCCCATCCCCGCTTTTGTTTAATTTAGTAGTGGGCGTTCTTACTAAAATCTGAGCAAAGCTGTTGATCATAGTCGATTGCGGGGCTCATCACGAGTGCCTTGGTGGCATCATCGCCTTCAATATGCGAGATGATATCATCCTTCTCTTAGACAATGACTCCACACATGCTAGCAATCTAAAAAATTTCTAACCTGTTTTGAACAAGTCTCGAGGCATGAGAATCAACTACTCTAAAGTGAACTCATCCCTATCAACATGGATGATCGGGAGTTAGTGACTTCCTCTCTATTCTAGTGCGTAATAAAGGTAACTTCCCCATTAAGTACCTAGGTATCCCTCTCCACTATGATAAGCGAGGAGAGGATATCAACCCTTCTGGATAAAATCATTAAAAGGATTGCTGGGTGGAGGGCAAACTTCTCTCTTATAGAGGTAGATTGATCCTCATACAAGCTTGTTTGGCTAGCATTCGGTGTATCTCCTCTCCTTCTTCAAGTTCCCTAAATGGGCAGTGAACCTCATCAATTCTCAGATGTCTCATTGCTTGTGGAATGATTTTGAGGAAATAGGAGGCTACACCTTGCTAATTGGGCCCTAGTCTCTATGAAAAAAGATTTTGGAGGCCTAGGCATACCTAACCTCCAAGAAATTAACATATGTCTTCTAGGGTCTTGGATTAAAAGATTCTATGAGGAAGACACGAAACCACAGGAAGCTTCTTATTGCCCATAAATACCTCGAAATAAACCTAATATTTTGTCCCTTCCTCCAACCCTAAGACCTCTAGATTACGGAAAGGATTAAAATCTATTATGCATCTTTGTGAAATTTGGCTCTGAGATGGAATATAGGGGATGGGGCAGAACAGGTTACAGGAAGATACTTGGTTTGGCACATCCCCTAGCTGTCAATTTTGGCCTATTTACTCACATGCGCAATGAGCTTAACAAAAGTGTCAATGAAGTTTGGGACGGTCGATGCCTAAAACTCTCTTTTAGAAGGAACTTTAGTGATAGTCTCATGGAACAATGGTTCGAGTTGGAGAAATTGCCAAAAGCATTACCTTTATTGCCAAGCGGATGCCTGATTTAGCGATTTGGACAATAAGGAAGTATTCCTCCAGCTCCCCTATCATGTTATCAACTTTAGAGGTTCAACCCGTGTTTATCCGTCTTTGTCACGGAAATTGAGAGTTCCCCTAAAATTCATGTATTTCTCGGCTTCTCTCCAAAAACAAGTTGATGACTAGGGATAACCTTAGGAAGAGACACATCATCAAACCCCTTGATTGTGTTTACTTCTTGGAACAAGAGTCTTGTTCTCACCTATTTTTTTGAATGTATAGTTGCTAAACATCTTTGGGCCCACATTGAGGAATATTTCTCTAGTCAGTTGGCTCATCCTTGAATCATCACAGATTACGGATTGCTACCAAAAAGTGCTCGATTTTAAACACTTTGTTAGCTCAGCTGTCCTTTGGTGCCTCTGGAAATATAGAAATGCTATGATATTCAGTAACACCTCCTGGATTTCCATTCCATGGGTCTTGAGGTTGATCGGGGAACATGGTGAGGGCTGGCGATTCTATCCTCCGGATCGGACAAGGACAAGTTGATGAGCTTCGTGGAAACCCTAACAAGATCCCTCCGAAACCGTTGGCGATCACTTGTGGCTGAACAAGGCTCAACCTGCTCTGGGCTGGACCCGTGGGCTCGTCTCAAGATCTCGATGAAGATGATGGGCACTGGCGCTGAAAAGAGGACATCCACCATGCTCGCCTTCCAGCCGGTGTCTCCGCTTGCTTCTGGTCACCATGGTGACCCGGCCCCTCGGTGAAGACCATGAAGGCTTAGCTGGACCCTCCTTGTGTCATTTGAGTGCTCTATCCGCTCTGCCTTTGGCACCGCTCGGGTGATTTGTGTTATTAGAGAACTTGTTCATCCACCCCCTAGTTTGTAGCTTTTCTACCTTTGCTTTGAACTGCTCTTTGAGCTCTTTGTGTCGAGAATATGTTGTGGTTTCATTCTCACAATGGAACCGGGAGATCTCCTGTTTTCTAAACAAAATTATTTTATATGTTATTATATATTATTTTTATTGTCATCATATATTTATGAGATACTTACATATGTAAGAAAAAATATCCCACATCTTATTAAATTATAAAATAATTTCTTAACAAATAAAATCTGGATTGTTTTGTACGAAAATCCTAGTGATTGTGTACAAAAGCTTGGTAAGATTTAAGGGCGAATGTAATAATATCACTTATTATTTAAATATATTTATAACAAAATGCTCAGCCCTTTTTTTTTTTGATAACATTGTTGGCCCAACCCAACATTATAATTAGAATCAATGACAAAATTGTGTATTTAGAGAAAGTGCAAATGGCACTGTAATTATTTAGGAAATAAAATAAATGGGCGCATGGACCTTCATTATTTGTTCACCCAGCCCAGCTAATGGCTGTAATTCAAAAAAAGATCAAATTGATTTGTAAATTCTACGCGCAAAAAAAAACGTAAATTCTGAAAAATGGGTTGAATCGTGCCACATTTTGGAGGCGAAATGTGGGCCAATAGGTGAAATAGCAAGTCATTGTCAATTTAGTCAACAAATGATTACGACATGTTAGCCATTGGATTTACATCCAACGCCGGCATCCATCTTCAATCTCGTCTTCTTCCTCCGGCCCTTGGGACCACCTCCGCCTCCTGCTGCTAGCAGCTCTGCTTATGCGCTTAGCTATGAGCGCTACTCCACCGTTAGCCAGGCCATCCTCCACCCCTCCACACCTCTGTTCTTCTCCACCATTGCCGAACCACCTTTGCACTAGAACAGTTAACCCTCGTACACCTCTCATGCTGCGACTCTACTCCGCATCTTCCCATCTCGGCTCGTTCTTTGTCCAGGGCCTCACCGTCATCCACCACCTTGGATGCGCTTTCGTGGCGTGGTCAACATAGTCAGCGAGCGACACCATCGAGTAGGTATGCGTGGAGAGGTGACGATTGAGGTCCTGACACGCACAAAAATGCCTCCTTATTCAGCGCAAAATAATGATTCCTCCACGGCGGCTGGGTCCACGGCCGCACGCATGGAAGTGCCTCCTTATTACGCACAAAAAATGAATATTCCCCTGCCGGCTAGAACCCGGCATAGTGGGAGGCTGACTTGTGGGCCTACCAAGTTGGCGGGGATGGAGGCCTTTGTCAACTTAGTCAATATGAGCGATTCTAGCTCACATTACCGTATAATGTTCATCCAGCGGCCGTAGTACTTTTCAACCTCTGGTCTTCTTGCTCGGCCGCCCAAACCAGGCGCCCGGTCGTGTGCGTGCTCCTGCCTCCGTGGCGGGTGTGATGCCTTGCGGAGCCTCACGCCCCTACTACTCCCACGCTGGCGGGACATCCCTCTACTCACCCACACCCCTGTTATTCTGTGGCGACAACAGCCTCACACAGCAGCAAACCGGTGAACCCTCGTACTCCTCTTTGCGTGGGCATCCTTTGTTGCGTCTTCCTCGGCTCCAGTCGTCCCCTTCCTAGTCCTCGCCGTGTCAGCCCCTTGCCTGGTGCTCTCGGTGGCGGCGTGGTCAACGTGGTCACCGACCGACTTCCATCGGAAGAAGTCTTGTCGTGGAGAGGTGACAGTGGGTCGGTGCCGCAAGGAAGTGCCTCCTTATTCAGCGCAAAATAATTATTCCTCCACGACAACGAGGGACCCATCGGACGGGCCACCTTATTTCACGAAAAAAACGTTTCCCCATTGCTGGGACCCACCGGACGGGGCGTATTTTTTGGCGTTCCCCGCTATTAGCTCGGACCCACGGAAGTGCCTCCTTATTCGCACAAAAATGAATACTCCCCTGCTGGTTGGGACCCACCATGGTGGGAGGCTGACTTAATGGGCCTACTAAGTTGGTGGGGCGGGGCCTTTGTCAACTTTAGTCAATATGAGCGATTCTAGCTCGGTGACCGTCGATGTCCATCCAGCGGCCGTAGTGCTTCTTCAACCTCTAGTCTTCTTGCTCCGGCCGCCCAAAGCAGCATCGGTCATGCCGCATGCTCCTGCCTCCGTGGCGGCTATCTTTGCCGGAGGCCTCGCCGCCCCTACTATTCCCACTGCTGGCGAGGCCTGCTGGCGGCAATCTCACACTGCAGTGGAACGGTGAACCCTCGTACTCCTCTCGCGGGCTTCCTTGCCGCGTCTTCCCGGCTCCCGTTGTCCCTTCCTAGGCCTCGCCGTCGTCCACGCCCTGGTGCTCTCGGTGCGGCATGGTCAGCGTGGTCAGAGCGACTTCCATCGGACGTGGGCTGTACATGGAGAGGTGACAGTGGGTCCACGGCGCGCAAGGAAGTGCCACCTTATTTGCGGAAAATAATGATTCCTCCACGATAGCTGGGACCCACAGGCAGGACCTTTGTATTTCTCGAAAATAACATTTCCCCACATTGCTGGGACCCACCGGCTACATCTTCGCGCAAGGAACTGCACTGACGGTCGGGACCCACTGGTCAAAGCATACGTAGCATTGTCATTCTAATCGTGACGATATGCGTACATATATCTTTGGTCGATGTAGAGGCGCTCACGTGTCGTAGTAGTAGCGCGCGCGTAGCATGTACTGCGTCGTCACGGTGACCAGGGTGCAAGAAAAAAATCTGACCACGTATGTGTACATAGGCGGGGTCTCGGCGCCTACTCGCGCATCGTACAGCCGGGACTTCGTGTACATGGCTGGTTGGAGCGGAGCTTAGCGTCGTCGTTGTGTTCATGGGGAAACAGCGAGAATGCGTGGTCGTGTTCATTGGGAGGCTTGGGCCGGAGCAGGCGATGGAAGCGAGGCTGGCGTACCGCAGAAACGGAGAAACAACCTTGTGTTCGACCGGTCACGTTAAAGCGGGATCTGTTCATCGGGAGAAGTGCAGCGTCCGCAAAAGCGGAGAAGCGGACCTCCTATGGTGAAAGCTTGAGGTCTGTTGATCGGGAGGTGTGGCGTGCAAAAGCGGAGAAGCGGACTTGTGTTGGGCGCTTCACGGTGAAGCAGGGTCTGTTCATTGGGAGGGTGTGGCGTACCGCATAAGCAGGACTCCATGGGATCTGTTCATCTCCACCGTCGACCCCCTCCGGCCTCCACAGACTCTTGTTCATCCACCGTCAACCTCCTCCGGCCTCCATGCATTTGTTCATCCACGGGCTCCTGTTCATCCAGCCTCCACCGCTTCTCCACGGCTCTTGTTCAACTAGCCCTCTCCACGGGCTCTTGTTCAACCACCCCTCCAGACTCTGCTCATCCTGCCCTCCACGGGTGGTCTGTTCATCCAGCCCTCCACGAGGTCCTGTTCATCCAGCCCCAACCAGCTCGATTGATCGGGTATTGTTCATCCAGAGGCAACACCACGGGGTCTGTTCATCCACCCCCATCGGGAACTGTTCATCAACCCCCCCTCCCATAGCGCTCCTTTGTTCATCGAGGCGGCATCGGTCGGCTTGATTAGCGGCGATGGCGAAGAATCGCTCGGCCGGGTTGATTAACAGCCATCGATCGATCGCTCGAGTTCGATAACGCGTAGCCTCTGATTCTGTCGCTCGGGTTCGATTAGAGCCCAACGCCTACGCTTGGGTTGATTAAATAACGCCTACGCACACATGCAGCGTCGTCTGAGAAAGCAGCGCATCGCTCGACCCCGACCACCCACCATAACGGGGACTCCCCAATATTTTCGCGCCCTCGCTTCTACCATGGTTTTTCCGTCATGGATGGCCCAAAGAATGTCATGCAGCTGCGTCTCCGGCCCGCCTAGGGCCGAAAAGCCCATTTCTGTCATGATTTTTGTCATAGTAGTAGAGCCCACCACATCTATGATGATCGGGTTTTGTCACCATTATCGTCATAGAAGTGTCATATGTATGACAGAAAAAAATCCGTTAACCCAAAATGTCATGGATGTGTCTTTTTTTGTAGTGGGATTCATTTTGAGCATATCGAGTTAATCGCATCACATAAAAGATAGGTCAATAATTTCAACAAAGCGCTCAAAATCCTCATCATCCTTTTCTTGGATGGTTTGGGAGGAAAAGGCATGGGTTTACGAACCCAAGGTTCTCTTTCTTTGCCATGTTTCCTAGCAACAAAGTCTCTCTTATCATAACGTTGATCCTTTGATTGTGGGTTATCAAGATCGTGACGAGTTCAACTTCTACATCATTATCATTACTAGGTTGAGCATCATCATGAACATCATCATTAACATTTTCACTAGGTTCATGTTCATTGCAGTTGTGTTTCAGCATCGGACATAGATATATCATTTGGATTATCGGTGTTTCACTATAGGTTCACTAGAGGTTTGCAAAGTCCATAATTTTCCTTTTTCTTCTTTTTAGAAGAGCTAGGTGCATCAATATTATTTCTCACGAGAATATTGCTTAATTCTCTTAGGGTGCCCTTGAGGATACAAAGGTTCTGAGTTATTCTACCGATTCTAGTAGCCACTCTAATGGTAGTAATCATTTTCTTACTATTCATTTCATCAAGCAATTCTTTTTGAGCTTTAAGTACTTGTTCCATTTGAGTGGTAACCATAGAAGGATGTTTGCTAACAAGTTTAAGTTCACCTCTAATATTAGCCATATAATCACCCAAGCGTTTCATCATATCGGAATCGTATTTCAATTGTCTACCAAAATAAGCATTAAAATTTTCTTGTTTGACAATAAAATTATCAAACTGATCGAAGCATTGTCTAGCAGACTTATAATGAGGAATATCACCTTCATCAAATCTATAGAGAGAATTTACCTTTACTGCCTGTGTCGGGTTATCGGGATCGGGAGGTTCTTCAATAGGTAAGGGATCAGGATCATATGTTTTTCAACGGTGATAAATTAAGACCATGTATTTCTTCAATAGGAGGTAAATTCTTAACATCTTGACTTTAATACCTTTTTCTTTCATAGATTTCTTTGCCTCTTGCATATCTTTGGGACTGAGAAATAGAACACATCTCTTCTTCGGAGTTGGTTTCGGAATAGGCTCATTAATTGGAGCATGAGCTGGCTCAGGAGGTGCCCAATTATTTTCATTTGTCAACATATTATTCAATAGAATTTCAGCTTCATCCGGTGTTCTTTCCTGAAAGAGAACCAGCACAACTATCGAGGTAATCTCTGGAAGCATTGGTTAGTCCATTATAAAAGATATCAAGTATTTCATTTTTCTTAAGAGGATGATCGGGCAAAGCATTAAGTAACTTGAGAAGCCTCCCCAAGCTTGTGGAGACCCTCTTCTTTAATTTGCACAAAGTTGTATATTTCCTTTAAAGCAGCTTGTTTCTTATGAGCGAGGAAATATTTAGCGAAGTAATAAATCATATCACGGGGACTCGCACACAACCAGGATCAAGAGAATTAAACCATATCTTAGCATCACCCTTTAATGAGAATGGAAATATTTTAAGAATGTAAAAGTAGCGAGATCTCTCATCATTAGTGAACAGAATTGGTTATATCATTTAGTTTAGTAAGATGTGCCACAACAGTTTCAGATTCATAACCATGAAAAGGATCGAGATTCAACCAAAGTAATTATATTAGGATCAACAGAGAATTCATAATCCTTATAAGAACACAAATAGGTGAAGTAGCAAAAGCAGGGTCAGGTTTCATTTTATCTCTAAAGATTCTTTGTTCCATTTAACTAATAGCCTCTTAAGCTCGTTTCTATCTCTGCGGGCTAAAATAGCTGCGAAGCTTCCATATCAAAACATAACCCTCGGGAATATGAGGCCTATCTTCATCATCACTTTCATCAATATATTCGATTCAATAATTTCTTTCTCTCTAGCCCTAACAATTTGTTCATCAAGAAATTCACTAAGAGCCCAGTAGTATCGAGGCATAAGTAGTTTCATCATAAGTATCTGTTGGATTTGGGCTCGGTGAGACCCTTGAGGATTCGAACAGCTGGGGTGCGCGGAGATCTCGCCTCTACCTACACCACCCCGCCTCGCTTGGATCTAAACTCTGAAAGGAACAACACAAAGAGGCATAAGGTTTATACTAGTTTGGGCCACCATTATGGTGTAATACCCTACTCTAGTTTGTGGTGTGGTGGATTGCCTCACGGGGCTGATGGTGATGAACAATACAAGGAAGAACAGCCTCATGAGTGCTGTTCTTGGCAGGCGATGAACTGCTTGGAGGAGTTCAGTTGCTCCCTCTCTTTCTCTCTCTCCTCAAGATACCCCTAGCTACGTGTGTGGCTAGTCCTATTTATAGGCGAAGGACACAGGCCTCTTCCCAAATATTGGCGGGAAGGCGCCAACAATTAGCCATTTGAAGGGAACATCTGGTACACTTATCTGACTAAAGTTAGTCCTCGCTTTGTCAAAGGCTCTGGTGGTGGCCTTGGCTTGGGCTCCTAATGACTTCCTTCTGCCGTTGGGCTGGTCTTGGTCTTGTTGCACCAAAATGGGCGCCTTTGCTTGATGCTCTCGCTGCGCTTGCTCTGTTTGCACCAAAGAGGAAAAGGAGGACACTGCTGTAGTGGCACACTGGCGCCCTGTAGTCGTCATGGCTTGCGTCATGGGCACCTCGTGAGGTACCCGCCTTGATCTCTCGCCTCCTCGCGAGCCGGCTGATGAGGCCGTGCACGAGAAGCTCCACATCGTCCGCCCGTGAGGCTTGGCCCCTCGCGAGGTCTTGAGCTTGTGTTGATGAAGATGGGCCGTGATGGGCCCCCTTTGAAACCACGCCGCGGGCCGCGCGAGCAAGTCACAGGGACCCCGTTCCCGGAGCGTCGGCTGATAGCCCGGGCAAAAGCGCGCCGGGCTTAGTCGGCGAGAAGGCGAAGGGCAAGTCTGCAGCGCCTGAGCCTAACAGCCTGCGGCCTTGGCGCCAGCGTGGCGGTTGATTGGGCGTGGTCTCCACTTCCCCCTAGCGCCTCGGCAAGCGCCAATTGACAAGTCCTGCATGCAGCGGGTCATGATTACTGCGATTGTAGAGGCGGTGGTTGGCCTCCTCGGCTTTAAAATGCAGGCGGTGCATGCCCTTCCATCTGTCCCCTCTCGCTTCTCCTCCTTCTTCATGGCTCCGCCGAAGTTCTCGGCGCGAGAGAAGGAAGGCCCTTGAGTTGAGCTGCCTCTCCCGCCCAAGTGCGGTCGAGGCCGCCTCGCAAACATCATGTGGCTCCCAAGGCAACTCCAGTGGCCAGCGGAGGTGATCTTCCAGCGGCGATGGGCGGTTGGCGCGGCGGCATGGCCTTCTGTCCGCAGTGGCCCCCTAGGCAGCGCTTCCGTGCTCTTGAGTGTTGCGGAGTTTGTTGTGTGGTCGTGAACCCGCTTGCACCAACTTCAGCTTCTCGCTTCCTCCTAGGTGAGCTCCAGTTGGCGCCCGAGGCCTCGGCTCGAGCGGGCCAGGCTGCTGCGGTCGGGCCTCTGGAAGCCGTTGGAGTCTCCACAGTAGAGCACTGGCCTGACTCATGGTGGCGAGACATTTGCCCTTGTGAGTGCTTTGAGCCATCGGTGCACCACTGCACTTCAAGTTAAGCGGCAATGCCACCCTTACGTGAGGTGTTGGGGAGGATGGTCACCGTGCTGGGTGCTGCCCGGGGCGGCGGCAGCAGCGGGGGCGGCCCGGCGATGACGGAAGGACAGCGCCGTGTGGTCGGCGGCGCTTCGAGGCTCCTCGAGCTTCATCGATTCTTCTTGGACGGCGGCTCTTCCAGCAGCGGCGCGATCATACGCCGTCGTGCTGCTTGGAGGGTGGTAGCGGGTCCGCCCGTCGCGCCTCGGTGAAGCGAGTCGCTTGAGGCGGGCGGCTCGAGTCTTCCTGCGGGGTGGTGGCGGCGAGCAGCGCTGATTGTTCTTCCTTTTCTTTTTTCTGCGAAGAGCGGTAGTGTGGGGCCCGTAAGTGGCGTGTTTGAACTTTCGCCGTTAATCATCGTCTTTATTTACTACTTGATATCGTGCCTTGGGCGCCGCTGTAGCGTAGGTAGTTTCGGCCTCGGTAGTGAAGGCGACCGACCCAGTCATGTGTTAGTGTCGTGATGCCCGTGAGGACGCAATTTGGAGAGTGCTCCGTGGTGGACCCAGGTTGGGAAACCCTGAGCGATAAGGGCAGAAAACACTTTCGCGAGGCGCTCAGGCTGCCCTCGCGAGACCTTCGCCGAAAGAAATCGAGGCGGGAGGCGAAAAGTCGAAGAGCCACAAATCAAAAGCGGCAACAGCTTCAATAAAACTTCAAATGAGAATGAACAGGCCAAGCTGCGAGAAAGCAAATGAAAAAGCGCGTCGGCACCTAATCTAGTCTTGACGTCTTCTCACCTGTAGCAGACTAAGTGCTGCCCTGGGCGTGGGAGAGGAGCCCAGGAGACTGGTAGGCGCTCTGAGACTCAGGCGTGTACAACCCCAACTCACTATTACGTGAGAGCGTCACGGGCAGCGAGCTTCACAGGCGTTGGCCTTCTTCATAGGCTCCGGGCCTTTCTTGGGGGAAGCAAGCTTCACGGGCATTGGCCCTCGTCACAGGCTCTGGGCCTTTTCCAATACGCGTCCGCTTCACAGGCACTCGCCTTCTTCACAGGCTTTGGGCCTTTTCCAAAAAGATAGGCTTCACAGGCATTCGCCTTCTTCACAGGCTCTGGGCCTTCTCCCAAAAGATAAGCTTCACAGGCATTCGCCTTCTTCACAGGCTCTGGGCCTTTTCCAGAAAGATAGGCTTCACCGGCATTCGCCTTCTTCACAGGCTCTAGGCCTTTTCCAAAAAGATAGGCTTCTGAGGCATTCGCCTTCTTCACAGAGCTCTGGGCCTTTTCCAAAGATAGGCTTCCGAGGCATTCGCCTTCTTCACGAGCTCTGGGCCTTTTTAGGGTAGAACCTCCGGGAGGTGCTGGATGTTCCTGGCGTTACGGTGGCACCCCTCCGGAGTCTCAAAGCGGGCAGGCCTGGGGCTGAAACATGAACAACCTTGAGCAGGCCCTCCCACATGGGAGAGAGCTTATGCAGCCCCTCCCAGGAGAGAACCGCTGAGCACGCAGGTCCCCTACCTCAAGAGTTAGAGGCGGATGTTCTGGCAGTGGTATCATCGCAGTGCTTATTGGTACCTGCGCGCTTGCAACAGCATGACTTCTCGACAGCAGCTCCTCCCCGGCCGCGAGTCCGTCCCCGCATGGCGTCCTCTGCGCCTCGTCGAGCGCGAGACCGTGCGCGAGCGGCGTCGACCTCATGAGGGAGGACCGGCACGGCTCCATAGACCGGAAAAGCAGGGTCTCTCCGGTTGGCTTGACCGTCGGTTGTGCGGATGGACCACAACATGGGTGGCTCGTCGTACCAACCTCTGCCAGCAGAGCCTCGGTTTCTTCTTGAATGTTACGGTTTTGAGGCCCCTCGGGACCTGCGTTAGCCCTTCGGCCTGGCGTTGCCGAAGTGCGCCACCAAAGCGTAGCATATCTGCGTTCTAAGTTATGCGATATGTTTTGAAGAGGTTCTGGTGAATTGCGAACCGTTAGCCGGTGATGATGCGGTTCGGCACCCGAACCGGCTCGGCGATGCCCTTGGCGAACTTGACGCGAGAACCAGCGGGGATGGTGCGGACGGCTTCACCGGCCCACTTGGTGAACTTGTCCGGCGGCGTAGAGTAGTAATACCCTGGCGCTCGAAGCAGGCCGAGGATATCCAGCCCCAGACTGCGAATGGCCACGAGAGGGTATAGTTTGCGGACCTCTGCGGTGATGGATGCGCTTGGCATGGAATTGGCGGAGCTTCGCAAGCCTTCACTAGTTCGATAGCATCGTTGGCGATGATAGGCCAATAAAACGCTTCTGAGAATGCCTTGCCCACGAGGTTATTGATGACGAGTGATGCCACGATCTCCACCGTGTATATCGCCCGACAGTTCTTTCCCTTGCTCCACTGGAGATGCGGCGTGAGGACACATCATTTGGTCACTTCCGATAGAGCTCTCCATCCACGATGCGATCTGTTGTGGCTTGCCGCGCCACATGCTCGCTTCCTCCTCCTTCTCGGCGGGGTCCCTTGCGTTAAGTAGCTCGAACTCTGTGATCCAACACCCCTCCTGAGGCTCCATCGCTTGAGGCGGGCGGCGCTCTGAGGTGGACCCTGAGGCCCGGGCTCTCTGAGGCGGTGGATGAGGGAGCTCCTCGAGGCTGCGTCGTGTTTGATAGTGATGGCATGGCGAGGCTTGCCCGCTCCTCGAAAGACGCCGGGCTCTGAGGTAACCGCCTAGATGCTCGTTCGGTGATGTCGTCCGGCCTCGATTGGTGCCGTGGGGCACATCTTGCAACTCAACCCCAGAACTGCTTCTCCATCCTGCGGACCTCCATAGGTAAACTTCCATGTGCTCATCTTTTGGCTCATTACACCTTGTTGGAGAAATTGAGGAGCTGCGAATCGCCCTTGATGGTAGGCGCTTCACCCTAGGGCAGCTGCGGCCTTCAAGCCGCTATTAGAACCTTCATACTCTGCTATGTTGTTGGAGACCTTTTCACCTTGATGGAAGCAGGCTGCACAGAGTAGTAGAGCTTGTCTGAGTGGGAATATGAGCACCGCCCCCAGCCTGGCGCCATGCACAGAAACGCCCCCATCGAAGTACATGACCCAGCCTTGGCGCCGCTTCGAGGAGAAGGACCGATCCTCGTCAGCCTTGAGGCGGTGCCTCCGTCCATTCTGCCACGAAATCCGCTAATCACGGCCCCTTGATGACTTTGGTCGTCCTAAATTCGAGCTGGCGCTTGCAGTTCAATGTTCCACTCCAGCGACCCTTCCGTTGAGTTAGGGCTCTGAGGCACCCTTTCCAAGGAGCCTCTGCTGAGAGCGACCTTGATGGGGTGACCACGAAAATAGTGCCGCAGCTTGCAGAGGCCACCAATAAGCGAGGGAGGGTTTTTGAGGCATGGGGTACCGTGCCCTCGCGTCCCATAACACCGTCTTGACAGAAGTACACTGGGTGCTCAATGAGGTTTGGAGCGCCCGGTGCCAATGGCGCCCTCACGGGGACCGTGGCGCCTCGAAGCGATGAAACCTCAAAAGAGCTTAGTAATCTGGGGAGGACCTCTTAGTTCCCGGTCGCTCCCAGGTGGCTGACCCTTCTCGGCCGTGGTAGTGGTTCTGTGGGTCTTCCTTGTTCCCTCTTTGCCTTGACACGGGCTGCTTCTTTGTGGTTTTGGTTTGGCCAGCTCTTCCCTAACCGCCACAAGAGCTACTTGTTGGCGGTAGTGAGTGAGTGGCGAGTAGAGCACCAGGGGTTCCTAGCAGGCGTGGGCAACCATGACCGGAGGGCTGGTTAAATTACCTCTTGAGATCTTGAAAGCTTGTATGCCTCTTGAGTCCATTCAAAGGGTCCCTTTTCTTCATTAGTTGGAAGAAAGGCAGCGCTCGTTCCCCAACTTGGAGATGAAGCGCCCTAAGCGCGATCCGCGCATGATGAGCTTGCGCATTTCCACGAGGGTCTTTAGGCGGGCTCATGTCCTCGGCCGCCTTGACCTTTACTGGGTTAGCCTCGATGCCTCGATTGGATCTGAGGAAGCCCAAGATCTTGCGGGGACTCAAACACCACACTTCTCCGGGTTGAGCCGTGGGTTCCAACTGCGTTGAGGCTCATGAAGGTTTCCTCGAGGTCTTGTATCGGGGTTACGGCCTCCGAGACTTCACTTACAATGTCATCGACGTAAGCCTCAACATTCTTCCGAACTGCGAACCCAAGGTGATGTGCATCAGCCCATTGGAAGAGTCGCCTACCTGCGTTGCCCAGCCAGATATAGCATGCTGCGTGTAGCATTACACCCCTGCAGGGTCGGGAAGGTCGTCTTTTCGGGTCTTCTACCGCCATCTTGATCTGGTGATACTGGAGAAGGCATCCAAGAAAGCTATAACGAGTGCCTCCAGCGATGGAATCGACGATCTGAGTCGATCACGAGGGCGAGGAGCGGATCTTGCTTGGGCATGCCTTGTTGAGGTTGGTGAAGTCGACACATGCGCTCCTTCCCTCCCTTCTTTAGCTTTAGCAGGCAGAGGTTGGCCAACCAGTCCGGATGTCGGACCTCGCGAATGACCCGGCAGCTTCTAGTTGCGGGTCTCTGGGGCGATGAAGGCTTGCTTTTCGGTGGAATGCCGCCTCGCTAACTTCTTCCTTCAGGGCGTCGTTGGGGCTGCCGTGGAGGTGATGCTCCGATCGCCCCTAGGATACCGCCAACTGATCAGGCTCCCGAGCAACTTCCTTCTTGTTTTGCGGGAACTTGACGAGGGCCTCCTCCTGCTTTCGGGCTCGAGGTTGGCACCTATGGTGAAAGTGGGCGTCGAGTGGACCCGTCCTCGTCGAACGGTATTTGCTTAGTCTCTGCCTTGTCTTGGGTGAACAAGCTGTTTCTTCTTAGTTGGTGCAGCCCCTTGAGGCTCGGTATCGCGTCGTGGGCTGTCTTTGGCATGCCATCTTGAAAAGCGACTTGAGCACCAGCGCATCTCCGGTGTCCCGAGAACGGTGAGACACCGTTGCTCCGGGCATCTTCATGAGGTTGTCACGCCCGGGTAAGTCGGCCATGAATTGGGCAGTGTTGGGTAGCCGAGGATGGCGTTGTAGGGGAGAGCCGATGGGGCGATGCTCGAAATCGACCAGCGCTCCGTCTGAAGTTGTCGTAGGTGCCTGAAGTTCTGGGGCGGATCTGTCCCAAGGCTGGATGACCCGCCCGGCGCCGAGAAGACTGGCGGTATGCTAACCGCCAGGGTATCTGAGAGGAGGTTGAAGGCCTCAGCGGAAACACGTTGAGGCCAGCGCCCGCGGTCGATGAAAGTCGGTGAGCCACCACTGGCGAGATGGTGGGGAGTGCCGGCATAGAGGGCACCGCAGCAGCTGAGTTCGAGGTGGTCCTCCGAGCTGAAGGTCGAGGCCAGCCTTGAGCGCCGACGATCGGAGAGCTCCTGCCCGCGTGGGCGGCCGCCGACCAGCAGACGAATAGCTTAAGTGGTGTCTTGAAGCGGCGCCTGCAAGCCCACCGAGAGGAGGAAGCGCGATGACGAAGCCGGTAGCGGCGTGGTGGGTGAGGAAGAGTTCGCAGCTCTTCCCAAGAAGGCCGCGGAGGCTGCTTGGCGGAGTGGAGCAATCTTGTGGCGGAGCCGGTGAGGCCATAGGAAGCCAGTTGGCCCATGACCCTGTCGTCACCCAACCGAGGCGGCCTCCTCGTCATGCAAGGAAAGGCCAGCGGATCGGTCGCTGTTGTTATGCGGTGCGTCGTCGGCTTGAACTTGTCGACCACCGCACCAGCTGGGCGGGGCCAGAACTCGGGCCCCTATTTAGCCTAGCGCCAGCGGCGGAGACGGTCTTGCGCTGCTCATCATGGTGAGTCACGGCGGTGGCGGAAGGGAAAACTCGGCGCACCTACAGCGCGCCAAATGTGATTCGGATTCGAATGAACCCTTGAGAGTTTGAACAACACAGGGTGTGCGGAGATCGCCTCTACCTACCTACACCCGCCGCCTCGCTTGGATCTAAACTGAAAAGAACAACACAAGAGGACACAAGGTTTATACTAGTTGGGCCCACCATTGTGGTGTAATACCCTACTCTAGTTTACGGTGTGGTGGATTGCCTCTTGAGGTGATGGTGATGAACAATACAAGGAAGAACAGCCTCGCAGTCTGTTTCTTGGCAGGCGATAGAACTGCTGGGAGGTTGAGTTGCTCCCTCTCTCTTCTCTCTCTCCTCCAAGATACCCCTAGCTACCTGTGTGGCTAGTCCTATTTATAAGCGAGGCCTGGGCCTCTTCCCAAATATTGAGCGGAGGGCGCCAACAATTAGCCATTTGAAGGAGAACATCGGGTACACTTATCACGACTAAAGTTGGTCCTCGCCTATCAAAGGCTCTGGTGGTGGCATGGCTTGGGCTCCACAATGACTTCCTTCCTGCCGTTAGGCTGGTCTTGGTCTTGTTGCGAAATGGGCGCCTTTGCTTGATGCTCTACTGCGCTTGCTCCCTTTGCACCAAAGAGGAAAGGAGGACAACTGGCGCAGCTGGCGCCCGCTGGCGCCCTTGGTCGTCATGGCTTGCATCATGGGCACCGTGTGGTACCCTTGATCTCTCTGCCTCCTCGTGAGCCCGGCTGATGAGGCCGTGCACGAGAAGCTCCACAGCCGTCCATACGAGGGTATTGAGCTTGTGTTGATGAAGATGGGCCGTGATGGGCCCCCTTTGAAACCGCCGCCGCGCAGGCGAGCAATGTCACAGGGACCCCGTTCCCGGAGCATGACGATATCATGCATAAGCAATGGCATCATCAATAACAAGCAACATATCGAAATGAATAGCGAGAAGCGAGGTTTAGGTGTCATGCTTACTCATAGCGGAGAAGGTGAATCAAGTGCGAGCTAGATGGCAGTTCCTTACCTCCCCTCATAGTTGAGGATAAATTTTATTTTCTCGTCTTTCAAGTTCTTCATAGTGTCCAGCAGATATATCCCAAGTGACTCAAAGAATGAAGCTATGCTCACTGGCGACCAGCGCCCGAAAAGATCTTGATAACCCACAAGTATAGGGGATACGCAAGCAGTTTTTCGAGGGTAGAGTATTCAACCCAAATTTATTGATTAGACACAAGGGGAGCCAAAGAATATTCTCAAGTATTAGCAGCTGAGTTGTCAATTCAACCACTGCATTGGAAACTTAGTATCTGTGCAGCAAAGTGTTTAGTAGCAAAGTAATATGATAGTGGTGGTAGCGATAACAAAAGTAAAGGAAGCAAAAGTAATATTTTTTGGTGTTTTGTAGTGATTATAACAGATAGCAATGGGAAAGTAAATAAAGCGTAAACCAGTATATGGAAGGCTTCGTAGGCATCGGATGAGTGATGGATAATTATGCGGGATCACGGTTCATCATGTAACAGTCATAACATAGGGTGACCTGAACCAGCTCCAATTCATCAATGTAATGTAGGCATGTATTCGAATATAGTCATACGTGCTTATGGAAAAGAACTTGCATGACATCTTTTGTCCCTACCCTCCCGTGGCGGCGGAGTCCTAATGGAAACTAAGGCATATTAAGGCCTCCTTTTAAGAGAGAACGGAACAAAGCATTAGCACATAGTGAATACATGAACACCTCAAACTACGGCATCACGGGAGTGGTCCGATTATTGTCGCCAGGGTTGCGGATCATAACACATAGTAGAGTGACTATAGACTTGCAAGATAGGATCAATGTCGGCGTTACAGGAGCAGGGGACCCAGATTTTACTGCCTGCTGGCTGTGGCGTGTACGAAGGAGGTAACCTGCATTACCATCTTCATCGCGCATGGCTCAAGACCCTCGCGAGGCCAAAGCCTCGATCAGAGTGAGCGACAAGGAGCTTCTTGAGCCACGGCCTCGTCGGGCTGGCGGAGAAGTTCAAAGGCAGAGGTACCTCGCGGTGCCCATGGCGCTCAAGCCATGACGACCAAGAAGCCGGCCCGATCGGCGCCGGCCCGCGATGTCTCTCCTTTCCTCTTTGGTGCAAAGGGCAACAGCATGACGGAGCATCAAGCAAAGGCATCCGTTTGGTGCAATAAGACCAACCAGACCAATAGCGGCTGGAAGAGTCATTATGGAGCCCAGCGAGGCATCATCACGAGCCTTTGGCGGCGAGGACCAACTTTGGTCGGGGATAAGTGTATATTGTTCCCCTTCAAAATGGCCAATTGTTGGGCGCCCTTCCCGCTCAATATTTGGGAAGAGGCCGAGGGCCCTCGCCTATAAATAGGAGTAGCCACCCGGGGAAGATGGTGCGGATCAAATCACGAATCCTCATCAGAAACCAGTAGATACTAGCGACTGAACACCACCATAGCGAGTTCATTGCACCTTGAGAACGAGACCCTCCGCGGGGGCTTCTAGCTATATCATCCGCATCAGCCCAGAGGCAATCCACAACACCACAGCTTTGGGTAGGGTATTACACCACAATGGTGGCACAGGACGATATAAATCTACGTGTCTCTTGTGCTGTTCCGTTTAGTAGTTTGGGTCCTAAGCGGTTCGGCGAGGTGCAAAACGGTGGAGGTTGGATCTCGCGCGCACCCGGTGTTGAACCTCGAGGTGCCGGAACCGAAATCCGACATTTTCGCGCCGGGTAAGTGCGTCGGAATCCACCTTCTGCCGCGTCGTGTTCCGTCGCATCGTCATCACCATGTTAGCGACCAAGCGGACAGCCAGATCCTTGGGCGGCGTGGCCCGCCCTTATATGAGCCGCTTCGTCTCGGGCGACCCGTGCCCAGGCAGCTCGCGGTCGCCAAGTGCTCTTGCACATGGCCCAGCCTTGAACCGACTCAACGAGAGGTTTTACTTGTAGATCTCTGGAGTTCTCTCAGAGAGTTTTACTTTGCCAGATCCCTCTGAATTCGATCGAGGAGACACTCAGGTGCCTGGCCTCCCACAGAGCTATCTCGAGGGCTCATCTGAAAACAAAGGTGGCCAGCAACCAGCGCACGTAAACAGCTTAACCACTTGGCGGCAGTGTAGGCGATGTAACACCTGCTATCGATGAACACAAGTTTTACATGAGGGGCTCCCCTCCCAAAATGCTCTCACAGCCATCGAGGCCCAAAACCTGAGTTCTATTCATGCGAGTAATGGAGCAGGGGACAATATACATAATTAGTCGGATAAATCCCCCAATGCGTCCTCGGAGCACCTCCCGAGCCGTTCTTTGCGTCGCTGGCCTCGCCCGTCAGCTTGTCTGCGTGGCCATCGTGTGTCGAGGGCTCATTCACCACGCCCCTCGCCAGCGTATGCCGCAGCCCGTCGTTGTCCGAAGCAAAGGCCACAGCGAGAGCATCCACATTGTCTTCCACCCAGTCGCCCAGTGGCCGAGGGCGGCAGGGAAGCTGGGTAAATGGAAGTAAATCAAAATCGAAGTGGGGGTACATGTTCGGAAGATGGCTAAAGACACGAAAAAAGCGGCGCCCAAGCAGCGCGCGGCTCCTCTCCTCCACCAACCTATTGGCCACGACCCGGCCAGCGCCTCTAGCGCGCCACCGCGTCGGTGAAAGAACTGAAGGTTGCGGCGTGGTTAACCAGCGTCACGACGCGCCAACAACCACCTGCGCGATGTTACCCAAAGGCTGTGTTGGCTCTTTCCCGGAGCATGGTGAGCATGGGGCCGTGCTCATGCTCTAGAGATTCGCGGCGGCGTATCTGCGTCCGCATTACGGCCTTGGACGGCCTCGGCCTCCTCCACCCGTTAGCGAAGAAAGAGCACCACGGCTGAGAGGTGATTGACTCCCCTACGCCACCTCGAGGCGGCCGAAAAACGTCGCCCGCCAGCGTCGCCTCCTCCAGCTTGGCCCTCAAGGCAGCAGTCTGCCGCCGTCAGCCTCAGTCTGATCAAACCCAGCGCCTCTCCTCGAACTTCGCTTTCGAGGTTCAAAGCCCGCCGTCGCCACTCGGCGTCCAGACCTCCTCCAGGGCCAGGCTTCCCATGCAGCGACCTCATCCTCCGCCCAGCGTCGCCAAAGCGCTCCCTACGTCTCAAGCGCTTCCGTGCTACGTCCAGCGCGTTCAGCTGACAAAAGCGTCAGCGCCTCCTCGCCACGGGAGCTCCGCCGGGCCGTGGAGCCACCTTCATCATGCAGAGGCTGCCTGCCAGCTCTGCTCCTCCAGTGGTGACACGGGCGGGAGTTCCGTGCCCGCTCCTCCGCCGCCTCTCGCCCTTTGTTAGCTTCCGGGCCTCGTCGGCCCGAGCATTCTCCCAGGGAAGCTGCCCGGTGGCCTGTAGCCTCCTCGCCGTCAAGATCGCTGATGGCGCATAGGCGGCTGCGCCCTCCAGCTCACGCCTCTGCGGCCGCCGGGGCCCTCGGCCTCAAGCGGCGTCTTCATCGGAGCTCTCTCCACCAAGAAGGCTCACCGGTCGGCCGCCCCGAAAATCCTTGGCGAAGAGGGGGCGCTCCAGGCGCGGGACGTCTTCCACAAAATCAACCGCTAAGGGGGGAAGACCGAACAGCACTCCCCAGGCGGCGGGGCACCCCGGCCAAGGGCACCGCCCGCCGGGCCCACGGGCCGCCCACCCAGGGCGAAGGCGCGGGGCGCCTTGGTCGCCGTCCACGAGGGCAAGAATCCACGGCAGGCTAGCTATGCCCGGAGAAGGCTCGCGAAGAAGGGTGCAGCCGCGAGACCTCGGCCCTCCCGGGGTGATTCGCCCTGATCGCCCTCACCACAAAGGCTCCACCTCCGGGCACTCAAGGGCCGGGGAGGCCGGCGGGCCGGGGTGGGACTCCTCACCCGTCTCCGGAGCTCGGCAGGAAGGGCCTGCGGGGCAAGGGTAAGTACAAAGCAGCACAAGGAAGGGGGCTGAAGATGGAAGGCACCTCCCGGGGCGGAATACTTCCCTCACCCAAGGCACAAGGGTAATCATCGCCCGAGGCCTCCCTTCTCTTGGGAGGGCCTCAAAGTCCCGGCGACCAAAGGCGCGGGGGTCAGCTTGGGCCAGGGAGAAACATCAAAGGCGACTGGGGATCCGCGGCCTTTGCTGGTCGCCTCACCAAGAGAAGCAGCATGGGCCTCGGGGCCCTCCCCTGGCTGCGGGCAGCTGCCTCCGCCCTCAGCCATGGGGCATGAGCCTCGGGGGCTGCCCCTCATGGGTCGCCCGGTGTCCCCGGGGTCCCCTTACCTCTGGCTCGTGCCTCCTGCCCCGCCACTTGAGGAGGAATGCCTTGGCATTGGAAGGCGATCCACCACTTTGGTTCGTGAGGCCCCAGGCCGGGAGCGCGGCCCCATTGTCAAAGCAGGCATCTGGTTCACAAAATCGCCCCTAATTCAGCGGAAGGTCAGCCAAAGGCCCCTCCATCCGGATGCCACCGAGGGTTGGGGTCACCGGTCATGACAGGAGCAACTCCTCGGCCACTTGAGGCGTGGTCCTCTTCAGGAACCTCACCGATCATCGGCCCGCTGAAGGCCCCTTCCGGTGGGAGTGGTGTTGGAAGGAAGCGTCGGCATAAGGAACTCCTTCACCACCTTAGGCACCCTTCACCAAGCTTTCCGGGGAACCAAGCGGTGCGGGGAAGGCCAAATCGGGGGGCCCATGAAGTGTCACTTGGTCCCAGCTTGAGTTGGGGATAGCGGCAAGATGGCTCCGTCGGCGAAATGGGCACCCCCGTCCCTGGCCCGCTCGAAACCAGTGAAGGCAGGAAGGCAAAATTAAAACCCTTTCTCGGGCGGTGATGAAACTCACGCACCCAAACCTTTGAATGGTGTCGGCAGTGCGAGAGGGAAGAAGTGGCGCAAGGGAAAAGGAATGATGCTCGTCATTGCCTCACAAAGCGAATGCAAATCTGGAAGGGTGATGGATTCAGTACCGGATGCCATGTGGATCGGTAATGGGAAACACGGCATTGAAGAAATCGAAGGGGGAACCAGTCCTGCCCAAAGGCGTCGTCAAAATCCCGGACCTTGATTGGGAATCATCACGGAGAAGCGGGCAAGGCCGGGGTCGTCCTCCCACTCATTGAAGATGGTGGCCGGGCCCGGACCTTGAGCCCTCTTGGTTGACTATTGCGGCCGATCGGCGGGGGCCCATCGGCGGCGAAGCGGCGGCAGGGTTCTTCCTTTTCCCTTCCTCCCCGGGCCATGGGGAAGTAGATGGGGAAGGTTCGAGATCGGAGTGGTGCAAGAGCTGGGTTCGAGGGAAGGAAGGACGGGAGGCGCTCAAGCAGGAAGGGGGCGGATGTATGCGGGGCGTGTCCGCCTAGCAAGGCCCGAAATAAGGAGGCATGGGGAGCAGTGCGCCCGTCCAATCAACCACCCTTGGGCGCCCAAGGCCGCGAATTTGAAGGGTGACGTTCGCCCCTTCGCTTCTCGCTTGGCCAAGTTTGGGCGGGCCCGTGGGCTCGAGACTCCTTGGTTAGGGCAGGGGTTCCCCAACTTGCCACTGCGGCCCTGCGGGCCTGGGGAGGCCAGCCGGCCCCATCTTCATCAGCATAAGCTCAAGACCCTCGCGAGGGCCAAGCCTCATGAGGCGGGCGACAAGGGCTTCCTCGAGGCCGGCCTCGTCGGGCTGGGCTCATGGGAGGCGGAGAGTTCAAGGCGGGGTACCTCAAGTTCCCATGCGCAAGCCATGGCGACCAAAGGGCGCCCGGTCGGGCGCCACCCAGGAATTCCTCCGTTCCTCTTTGGTGCAAAGGGAGCAAGCGCGGCGAGAACATCAAGCAAAGGCATCCGTTTGGTGCAACAAGACCAAGACCAGCCTAACGGTGGAAGAAGTCATTGTGGAGCCCAAGCGAGCGTCATCACGGAACCTTTGGCGGGCGAGGACCAACTTTGGTCAGGTTAAGTGTACCCCTGTTCCCCTTCAAAATGGCCAATTGTTGGCGCCCTTCCCGCTCAATATTTGGGAAGAGGCCGGGGCCCTCGCCTATAAATAAGGGTAGCCACCCCGGCGGAGGGCCGGATCAGATCCGAATCCTCATCAAGAAACCCGGTAGCTAAAATGAATACCACCCTAGCAGTTCCCGACCCGCCAAACAGACCCTCACGAGGCTGTTCTTCCTTGTATTATTCGCATCAGCCCAAGAGGCAATCCACAACACCACACACTGGGTAAGGGTATTACACCACAATGGTGGCCCGAACCATTAAATCTCGTGTCTCTTGTGCCCGTTTAGTAGTTTAGGTCCTAGTGATTCGGAAGGTGCGAGGCGGTGGAGGTTGGATCTCCGCGCACCCAGGGTTGTTCGAACCTCGGGGTCTGGAACCCAAATCCGGTCAAGAACTCACATATATTCATAAAAACATAATAGGTTCAGATCTGAAATCATGGCACTCGGGCCCTAGTGACAAGCATTAAGCATAGCAAAGTCCGGCAACATCAATCTCGAACATAGTGGATACTAGGGATCAAAGCCTAACAAAACTAACTTCGATTACAGTAAATCTCATCCAACCCATCACCGTCCACAAGCCTACTATGGAATTACTCACGCATGGCGGTGAGCATCGTAAAATTGGTGATGGAGAATGGTTGATGATGGCGGCGAATGAATCCCCTCTCGGGGAGCCCGAACAGGACTCGGATCAGCCCTCCCGGAGGTTTTAGGGCTTGGGCGGCCTGTGTTAAAATACGATGATTTCTTCTCCCTTATTTTCTTTCTCCCAAAAGCAAAATATAGAGTTGGAGTTCATCGGAAGGTCTCGGGGGGCCACAAGGTAGGGGCGCGCCCTAGGCGCCCCACCCTCGTGGGCGGTATGGGCCCCCGGGTCTTCATCTTTGTCAAGGATTTTTATTATTTATTTAAGATATTCCGTGGAGTTTTAGGTCATTAAGGAACTTTTGTTTTCCATAAAACAACATCATGGCAATTCTAAAAAGCGTCAATCCGGGTTAGTTCCATTCAAATCATACAAGTTAGAGTCCAAAATAAGGGCAAAAGTGTTTGG
>CM038676.1:413599479-413786837 GCA_021605205.1 Aegilops longissima | reverse complement strand
TGCTTTCATTGAGAGTTCCTGCAATGTAAATCCGCCGCCGTCGGGAAGGATGCCTCATCTCGTCTTTAAAGGCGATACTATACGCCAAAGAAGCCTTGGCCCTTTGGTTGAGACTCTTGACTGAGTGGTTTCTCATGACCGCCAGTTCGGCCGCCCAGCGCCATGATGACTTCTCGAGCCGCCGAAACCAATCTTCATGTTAAATGGAACTTGCCAAGCAGTTAGATCGATCGAGCTCTCCTCAAGTAGCGAGCACTTGGATCGCGCCATGCATGCAGGGAGTCGCTTCTGACTACGACGGATGGGCCTAAAACCGATCTATAGAAATCAACTCTCCCGGGCTACCCATCATATTCTGTGATAGAGGAGCAATCGGCGATTCTTCTTCTATCTTAAGGACTAGCTACGTCCGGTTCGATCCTTCCATGCGGATTCCCGTGGAGGATGGATGTCAATCAAGCCACGAACTTAAAGTCGGTGGCGGGTTGGATTCATTAGATAGCACTCAAAAATCTAAACTTCCGAGTTGGAAACTACCGACCCACAGGTCCTAAATTGGGCGGGGTTCGAGATCTAGTTCCACCGCCCACCCAAACATTAGCGATCTATCGAATTTGGCAGAAGCCGCTGAAACAGTACATCATTCTTTGGGCGAGAGGAGGGCGCAATATCACTTTTTGCAATAATTTCATGGACAAGGGAATCCTAAAAGCCATAAGTCGTCAGCGAAATTACCGCTTTGCTGCCTGGTGACCATAATACAAAAGTCTTGTGCGATGGAAGTGCTTGGAAAACCGAAAATGTAAATTTTGGGATAATCCGGCCCGAATACATCCTAGTCCGAAATAAAGGGTGCATCATCACCAAGCACACAGGTTAAACACCAAAAACCAAAACCCCTAAAAGTGCGGAACCGTCTTTGGAGGGTTGGCTAAGCGGACCACGCAAAATTCATATTCACAGGCGCCACTCCAACTCATAGCCTCCGAGCATGTTGGATACTCTGGCGAGTGGCCAAAAGTGGCGAAGCTTCTAGCTTGAATCCCAGCCCACCAACACCGTCAGTGTTAACGATCTTGAGACTTTCGCATCAAATAACATGCGGAAACAAACACTCCATAACCTTCTTTGAAGTCTACCAAGTAGCAACAATAAATCCATGGGTGACACAGCTCTTACCTTTAATGCGGTGGCGAACCCAAATTACGAACAGCCCGAGCACCGGCCGCATTGGTCCTCGGTCCAATAGTGGGCGGCTTTCACCTTACTAAGGTACTCATGGATGGCGGCAGCGGACTAAACCTCATCTATGAGAAACCCTCCGAAAAATGGAGATATCTTTGGAACTGCATTGGCGAAGCAGCACAACCTTTAGAGAATAATCCCCAGCCGGAAGCATGCTGCGGAAATATCACCTGCTGGGCGTAGTGTTTGGCTCGCGGGACAATTCTGGTCGAGGAGGTCACATTCAAGTGGCCCCGTTCAGCAGCGGATATCATGCTTTATTAGGGCGAGAGGCATTCACAATTTTCAAGCTATACCCCATTATGGGTACATGAAGCTTAAATGCCGGACCCAACAAAATCATCACTCTCGCTAGTGATCCGAACATAGCACTCAGCATAGAAAACAAGACAGCCGCACTAGCCCTCGAGGCACTATCAAAGCCCTAGCGGCCGAGGAACTCACCGTGATCGCTCCACGGTGAGCGAGGGCGATGTGATACTTGATAAAAGATCCAAGTCCACCTCTTTTAAACTAAGCGGATGAAATAGTCAAATTCCAAGTCCACCCAGCGGACCACCAAAGGCGGCCTCCATTGGGGCACAATTAAACCACGATGTAGAGGCCACACTCTGAAATTTCTGAGAAAGCTGGGATCTCTTTCACAGCACCCTTGAGACATGCGGGGAATCCCACGACAATTGGCGAGCACAGCCTAAATATCCTAAAAGTTCAAGCCGTCAAACAGGCTCTTGGCCTTTCAGAACCCAAAGAGGCGAGGCCATGGGAGAGGCTACCAAACTTTGGCCCGGTTCATCGAGATATAAAACATCCGGACTGGCTAGCAAGCTATCGGGACCCGATTCGGTCACATCGACCTGGCAGTAACACCTCATATCACTTTGCGGCCTCACGCAGGTATTCCCATGGTGTCGCCTTACCATGGCAGGACCGTTTACGCCTTTTGGCTCCGTATATGATAGTGTCGCTAGCATCCATATGACAGAAACCGGGCCGACATGGCTGATCGTGAACCCAAAGCGGCACTAACCCATGGGGATAGGCATACATGAATCACGCCGAGCATGTCGGTCATCAGCGTGTGAATCCGGGCTGTAACCTGGGCTATGAGGACTCGGATGTCACAGCGTGACATTTCCACTGAAGGGCAGAACCACGAGCGAAGTGAAACACATGCCGGCCAGTCAAGTGTCCGGAGCGATAGTCTTTGGGCTAGCGAGGACTCCGGTGAACCGGGCTGTAGCGGACTACTATCGCTTAGGAAGCACTAGACTACATTTCCCCATATGAGAGGCTGCCAAGGATAAACAACTAGATTGTCGGATCCCACACATACCAAGCATTTCAAACATACACACAATATGCTCAATATGTGTAAATACAACATGGCATCACAACATAACTCTCTGACTCAAATATTTATTCATTAGGCTCAGAGGCGAGATATTACAAACATGGGTCTCATGACCCAACAATCGAAACATACAAGTCAAAGCACAAGCGGAAAGCTTAACATGTCTGAAATCTGAGACATCTACAAATGAAAAAGAGGCATGAAGCGACTATCTACCGAGATCTGCCGAGGGCACAAGATCGTAGCTGAGGTAACAAGCTAAGCGTCCGAAGTCCAAGCGGAACTACTAAGCGAGGCGGCGTCTCTACGCAAAACATAAAATAAGCAAGCGTGAGTACAAATGTACTCAGCAAGACTTATCGAGAACTAACTACATATGCATCATTATCAACAAAGGGGGTGGTGAGTTTGGCTGCAGACAAGCCAACTTTGACTCGGTGGCTATCTGAACTCACATTGCAAGTAACTCTTTTGAGGTGGCGCTACGAGTCCACATATTCACCATATCATTACACCACTATGGATCCGCTCCGTCTCCCTACGAGCGCCATCCATAGCACTCACGCTTATCTTGCGCATTTTAGAGTATCCACTTTCACTTGTCTATGAACTATTATAGGTAACCCGAAGTCCTTTTCAGCGGACACGGCTATTCGAATAGATCATATTAACCTGCGGGTGTACTTCTTCACTGCGCTCTCACCACTTATCGCCCGTTTACGACATGTACTCGGCAACCTTCAATGAAGCCCGGCAAGAGGTGTACGACTCGACCTACCTAAACACTCAAGTCCCTATTTCAGGTTTATCGCCTATTCGGGTTCCATCCATGAGAGTCCGGCGAGGTTTCCACTAACGGCCCCGAGCGATGTGTGCAGGGTTCCCGAGATACCAAGCAGGCACTTTTCGGTACACGGGCCATGGTGTATCTACGCATCATAGCCCCCCTAGGGTCGGCCTTCATACGGCCTCCAACACATATCCTACAAACACGAAACTAGTTGCAACTCACGGATGAGAACAAGGATGGTTAAGAAGCGAGAGGTCCATTGGTTTCAGGCCCCAATGCGTGGTAATAGCTGTTTCATGGATCACAAACACAGAACTCAGTTCACGAGGGCGGCTGCAATGAGACAACCCACCATGTACTCCTACATGGCCTCTCACCTACCTTTACCGTCGTGTTCACACACTTAGCTCTCAACGATGGGACATGTTCACACACCTCGATTCATCCCGATGAATCAGACCTGACTCAACTCTAAGCAGTAGCAGGCATGGCAAACAAGCATGAATGAGTAGGCACAACATGGCTCAAACAACTCCTACTCATACTAGTGGGTTTCATCTAATTCTTGTGGAATGACAGGTCATCGAGAGAGGATAAAGGGTTCAGCTACGCGGCAAATAACAGATGAATCGTTGTTGTCCTAATGCAGTAAAAGAGAAGCAGGAAGCGAGAGAGTGGGATTGTATCGAGAATGAACAAGGGGTTTTGCTTACACAGCATACGAAGATAATATAGTTCTTCATCGGTGTCATCAAACTCATCGTCGGTACGTCGTCTATCGAGAGGGAACAAATACCGGCAAACAAAGAGGAACACAATCAATGCAATGCAACAAATATGATGCATGATAATGTCATGGCAATATGGTGTTGATTGAGCTAATGCAACTAGCAACCATATTAAATGAAGTTGGTTTGAACCAAGGGTTCAAATTCAAACTCCGTATGTGAAATTCAAATGCCATTTAATTGATTTGACCTGATCAGCAGGTATAAGTTGATCTAACATGCATGAAAGTGGTGCAGATGGATAGATTGGATTTTCTTATCATTTTTCATATATAATTTATTTAATTTGGAGTTCGGTTGATTTTATATGATTTTTAGAAGTTTTGGGCATTTTACGAAATAATAAATCATTTCTGATTTATTAAAATCCAGAAACAAATCTTCTCGTCGGCATATGCGTATTAGTAGCGTCGGCAGGTCAGCGGCGGCCCGGTCAAGCCTGACCGGTGGGTCCAGTGTCGATCTCTAACTAAACTAACCTAGCTTAGTTAATACTAACCTAACTTAATTAGCGGGCGGGGCCCCGCATGTCGATGGCTGCAGAGTCAAACTAAGGTCAAACCAGACCAACTTCGCGGAGTTGACCAGCGGCTCGTCACCGGCCCGGAGCAGAGAGAAAGCGGAGGCGGAGAATCGCCTGATCGACCAAATCGTCGCGGTTTCATCCTATCTTGGTGAAGTAGCAGCGTCTGTTAAACCAGAGGTAGGAGCTGGGGTGGAAGCGGCTGCTTGGTCGATCTCGTGGCGGCGGAATTCGGGCTAGCAGGCGCGGGGCTGCAGCTCGATTTAGAACAAGCGAAAACACGGCGAGAGGCTACGGGGCAGCGAGAACTCGACACAGGTGCTCATCTGTGCGTTAGCCCCGTAGCACAGCGGAGACATTGTGGCGGCAGCAAGTTCCGGCGGAGGTGGGGAATGGAGCTAGAAACACGAAAACGGCGAGCGAGGAGGAGGAATCGGTCCGTGAGCTCCACGGCGGTTGCGAAGGTGGCCTCGGCGTGCTCGGGAGGCTCGGAGGGCGGCGAATCAAAGGTGAGGTTGCCGGCGGCGAAGGTTGAAAGGCGAGCTCGGCGGCCTTGCGGGGCTTCGGCGGGCATGGCTCGATGAGGGGGTCGAGGCGCGTCGCGGAGCTTGTGGACTAATCGGGAAAGCGAGGAGGGCGGTGGTCGCGGCAGCGGCAATGGCGGCGGCAACAGCGTTCGGTTCGGGAGAGAGGCGGGTCGGAAGAGAGCGAGCATGGGGAGGGAGGAGTGAACCAGGGGAGTTGCGTGGCGTCACGGGGGCGTCCAGGCGTCGAGGGGCGGCAATCGAGGAGGTGGCCGTCGGTGGCCGTGGCGTGGCGACCGCGCCTCGTCCTCTGGCAGGAGGAAGGCAGCGAGGAGGGGCCGGAGTGGGCTGGGCCGTGCTAGGCCGGCCACTTGGAGCTCTGAGCACGCCGGAGTAAGAAAGGCCGGTGGGTTTCTCTCTCTCTCCGATTTTTCTAATTATTTCAGTTTCCTATTATTCTGTAAATTTTTAGGGCTTTATTAAAAATACCTATGCACTTTCAAAAATGATGAGACTGCTTGTGGCCACTATCTGGATTATTTCCAATAACCAGAATTTCAGTTCATGAATATTTGGACATTTAATATAATATATAAAATTTAAATGCCCAAATGCAAATAAGGTATGATTTAAATCAGAGCCCAATATGTCATGGAAAAATGTGCATCACCTCACAGTTCTTGTTTCGACATTTTCCAAGAATGATGAACATTTTGGAAGTCATTTGGATTCTTGGAAATATTTTAGTTGAACCTATTTGAATTCCTTTAATGCTAGGGTTTAGGCAATCCCCATTTCAACTTTCAATAATTTTAGACATGATGCAACAACCAAGCTAGCACTAGTGCATTGCAAGGCTAGGGATGTGACACAAACACAGGTGATGGTACCAAGAAGGACAAATCACAGGCGCCTATCGTTGATTTCAAAGACCTTAATAAGGCTTGCCCAAAGGATCCTTCCCCTCCCTCGCATTGATCAAATTACCGGCGCTACAGCGGACCACGACTCATTGTGCTTCCTCGTAGCGTACTCCGGCTACCACCAAATCAAGATGGCGGAGCAGACCAAGCTACAACAGCATTCATCCTCCATCTGGCCCATGCTGCTTCAACACAATGCCCTTGGGGCTCAAAAGCGCCCGGTAACATATCGCGCATGATTCGAGACATGTCGGCAAACCGGATCGGCAAAACAGTGGAAGCATATGTAGATGGCGTGGTCGTCAAAACCAAGCATGTCAAAACTCTAGTAGGCGATTTGAGGCTCACATTCGACAATCTTGAAAATATGACATCAAGCTCAATCCGGAAAAATCGTCTTGGCGTTCCAGCGGAAAGCTCTGGGCTTCATTGTGTCCGGTAGATGAATTAAACAAACCCAGCCAAGATCCAAGCTCTATCACAATTGGATATTCAAAAGACCTCAAACAAATACAAAAATTGGTTGGATGCGTAGCAACTCTAAACCGCTTTATTTCCCGTTTGGGAGAAAAGGCGTTACCCTTTACCGCCTCCTCCGCCTTTTGAACACTTTGAGTGGGCGGATGCATATGACCGGACTTCGAAGATAAAATCCATATTGGCAACAAATCCGGTCCTGGCGCGCCCAATATGGGCGAACCAATGCTATTATATATCGCGCAACACATCAAGTTGTCGGTAGCGGTACTTTCGTTGTCGAGCGAAAGCGGACGAACACGGTTCCCTCTTCAAAGACCGGTTTATTACGTGTCCATTGTCCTCCTCCATGCAAGTCCGGTACCCACATTATCAAAAGATAGCATCTGCGGTGTTCATGGCATCCGGAAGCTGCGACACTACTTTCAAGAGTGTTCGATAATGGTAGCCTCGAAGTACCTCTTAGCGACATTATAAACAACCACGGCCTTGACGGGCGGATTGCTAAATGGGCCATAGAGCTCTTTCCATTCGACATAACCTACAAGCCACGACGAGCTATCAAGTCGCGGGTTTTGGCCGACTTCATGGCAGAATGGACCAAGCGAACTCCCTAAAATGCGGCGCATACTCAATTGGATCATGCACTTTGTGGCTCCAAAATGTTGGCCAGCACGAGGGCTGGCGTCCCCAACCGGGGACCACAGTCCATCGTCCTTGGATAATGTATATGGACTCCAACAACGCGGCGAATCTGAGGCCCATACGCACGGCCTCCGGATGGCGATCTCCATGGGCATTAAGCGCCTAGAGGTGCGTGGGGATTGAATCTCGCGATATCTCAAATAGCGGAACTTTGATGCCAAAGATCCGAAAATGGCAGCATACATAATGCGGTCCTAATAATGTCGGCCGCAGGTTGAAGGCTCGAATTTCATCATATAGCCGGGATAACAACCAGGCGGCGGACATATTAGCGCGCATCGGTGAAAAGCAGCGATGCCGTCCGCCCAACATCTTTCTGGAGCGGCTGTTCAAGCCATCCGTACTATGGGAAGGGAGTCCGACAATAAAGATCAGACCCAACGCCTTGCTGCGCGAACACTCGACACAATCGGAGGCTCTGCCACCGAGATAACACCCTCCATACGAAATAATGGTGGTTATCGCCCCATCAGCGGAACCATTCTAGCCTACCTAACTAAGCGGGAACTCCCGAAAGACCAAAATGAGGCTCGCTGCATAGTCACGGCGATCTAAAGCCTATAAAGTCCATGAGGAGAGCTTTATAAGAAAAGCACTACGGAGTCCTTCAAAGGTGTATCTCCGAAGAGGAAGGCGAAACCTCTGGCTGAATTTCATGCGGACTGGGTGGGCACCACGCGCAGCCAGGGCCCTTGTAGGCAAGGCCTTCCGTCAGGATTTTATTGGCCGGCGGCTCGGGCGAATCATGAGATTTAGTCCAACGATGCGTTGGTTGCCAGCTTTTGCTAACCAAAGCCACATGCCACCCGCCCTCAAAACTATACCCATCACCTGGCCGTTCGCGATGCAGGGGCTTGACATGGTTGGACCCCTCGGTGAACCCACAAGCAAAAATACCTATTGGTCATGGTGGATAAATTCACCAAATGGATAGAGGCCAAGCCTGTTAAAGCGGCTGAATCCGGACGGTGATAGACTTCATATCGGGGTAGTGCACCGTTACGGTGTCCCCACAGTATCATCACGATAGCGGCACCAACTTCACGGCCGATGAGGTCAAATTATGGTGCAAAAACATGGGCATCAAGCTCGATTACGCCTCAGTCTATCACCCTCAAACCAATGGTCCGTCGGCGAGCAAGCGGTCTAATCATGGCGGCATTAAACCCGGACTAGTGCGGTCCCTCAAGGAATCTAACACGCCTTTGGGTTGAGGGCTTCGACTCCGTACTCTGGGGCTGCGGACCACGCCGTCGTACTACGGTTCACACCATTTTTATGGTGTGCGGTAGCGAAGGCAGTCTTGCCTTGCGACATAATACATGACTCACCTGCGTGTGCGCATGTATGAAGAAAGAAAGCCGAGCTCGATCGGCGGTATAGTTGGGCGCATTGGAGGAGGGCGCGGCGTGGCAAAAGCTCATTCCGCATTCTATCAACAGCAGGCTCGAAGATATCAAAGCGAGGAAATGCGGGCCAAAGCTTATAACGTTGGCGTACTAGTTCTCGCTGCCGGACAAGAAAAAGGACAAACTCAAGCCCAAAATGGGAAGGCCCCTTCATCATCGACCAGGTCTGACGGCGGAGCATACCGTCTGCAAGCGCATCGGATAACCGACTCGAGCGAACCCATGGAGCGCAGCCGTCTATGAAGATTCTCGCCTAAGCGCCCGGACTCCAAGTTCGTCTCCATCCTCCGTCCACATTTTTATTTTGTTGTCTTTTATTTCTCTCCTTCCTATTCCTTCTTCCTGAAGCCTTTAGAGGCTCGTTTGCGCTTTATTCGCACATACTTGGCGCTTGTCGCGCTCATTATACTGGGGGCTTCTTTACCAAAAGCTTATTTATCACGGGCTTTATGCCCAACACATCGTCAAACTTCGCGTGTACCTTTTATTCACCATTATATGCATCGATATGACTTAAGATTTGGCCAAGCTGGGTTGCTGGCTCCATGCTTACCCCTCGTTCCCGATTGTTCGGCTAGGTGGTAAAGGAGCACCTCTGCGATTATTCTGCCGGGTCGGCGGATGTGTACCTCGGTGGGTGAAGCGAAAGCTAAGCGTTCTTAAGGGAATATTGATTCGGTGAACTGAAAGATGATTTTAACTATTTACCCATCTGCCCCAGATGATTTTCCTTTCCTAGCAATTTTGACATGCACTTTAGGGCATGCATCCCAGCAAAGGAACCCTTAACGGAACTATTCTCCTGGAAGATGTTTCTTACTATCCATGTAATATAACATAACTAGTTGGGCACTTATACGTCTGAAATAATGACCCTCGCCTTGTCTCCATGAATACCCGGTTCTTATATAACCACAAAAGGTATTGGACGCCTCAGGACTATTGGGTCACGAATTGAGCGAAAAGGTTAGCTATGACAAATGATCTACAATCTGGCTAGAAGACATTTTTCATGTCATATTTAATTACATAGTCAACTCGACTCATTGTATTCCTCCTCAATGCCATCTAATAGGCTATCTAATTTACAATCTTGCTGGGAATACTTGGCGGCCAATTCTACTTGGCCGTACACTAACTTCTGAGGATCTCCTTCCCTTCGAGGCCCCACAGGTCCGACCTCGGCCATGTGGTTTGGGTCAACCTTCATGTCAGCGTCTTTACCATGGCCCAGGCCTCCTGGCGCCTTGGCCAGAGGCTGATATTGTTGCCGTTCAGGAGCAGGGGTCCCCAGACTTGCACTGCTGCGGCTTGCAGGCGTGGCTCAAAGGAGGCCAGGACAGCCATCTTCATCAACACAAGCTCAAGACCCTCGCGAGGCCAAGCCTCATGAGGCGGAGCGAAAAGGAGCTTCCTCGAGGCACGGCCTCGTCAGGCTGGCTCATGAGGCCGGAGAGTTCAAGGCAGGGTACCTCGCGAGGTGCCCATGGCATAACCATGGCGACCAAGAGGCGCCGATCGAGCGCCAGCCCGCGCGCGTCCTCCTTTCCTCTTTGGTGCAAAGGGAGCAAGCGCGGCGATAGCATCAAGCAAAGGCATCCGTTTGATTGCAACAAGACCAAGACCAGCCCGGTGACTGGAAGGAGTCATCGTGGAGCCCAAGCGAGCGTCATCACTAGAGCCTTTGGCGGCGAGGACCAACTTTAGTCGGGATAAGTGTACCCTTGTTCCCCTTCAAAATGGCCAATTGTTGGCGCCCTTCCCGCTCAATATTTGGGAAGAGGCCGGGGCCTTCGCCTATAAATAGGAGTAGCCACACTCGAGTAGGGGCGATGGATCAAGGCGATTAGCATCGAGAGAGAGAGATAGGGCCGATCCTCAAGCTAGAGTGGCGGGACACCACCTAGCAGTTCATCACACCCACCAGAACAGACCCTCATGAGGCTGTTCTTCCTATCTTATTCCTCATCAGCCCAGAGGCAATCCACCACACCACAAACTAGGTAGGGTATTACACCTAGCAGTGGCCCGAACTAGTATAAATCTCATGTCTCTTGTGCTGTTCTTTTTAGTAGTTTAGGTCCCTGCGATTGGCGAGTGCGAGGCGGTGGAGGATTGGATCTCCGCGCGCGCGAGTTCTAACCTTAAGGGTCTGCGGAACCCGAAATCCGACATTTGCACGCCCGGTAAGTGCGCGGAATCTGCCTTTCGTCGCCTCGTTCTTCCCGACCACCGCAACCATATCGGCGCTCGTCGGGCCAGCGCCCGGCCTCGAAACCGCCCTCGCCTCCCATATCGCCCGAGCGGCTCCGTCGGCGGGCATCCTCGTCGTTCCCGTCGCTTGCCATCAACGCCGCCACCGGCCCGGCGAAACGAGCAACAGCGTCGTCCAACACCCGTCCATGGCGGGGCGACCGCCACCGCCGCCGCCGCTCACCCCGCTGGTTCTTCGTCACGCTTGCGCCCGCGCCGCGCAGAAAGCCGAGTTGCGCTCATCACGTAGCGAGCTCTGCGCTACCGCCCGTCGGCAGCGTCTGAAGAATAGCTCGACCGAGTTGCGAGCTTCGTCCGCTGCGAGGCGACCCGCCCGTCCGTCTCGCTGCGCACCCGCCCCTTGCAGGGCGATGAAGTTCAGGCGCCTCGGCCGCCTCCTCATCAAGCGCCCTGGCCCCAAAGCGCGCGGCTCTGGGTGGAACTTCGTTCCGCCCGAGCGCCAGCAGCAAGCGAAACTGCCAAGATGTTCCTCGCCGCAAGAAGCTGCCAGGCGCTCCCGCCCCAACCGTCAAGAACCTGCGCTGCCCCGGCAGGCGGGGAGAACCCCAAGACCAAGCTCTCTGCCGTCAGGCCCCAGCGGCCACGGCGGGCTGCAGCGCCTTCACCTCCGAGCTGCGCAGCGTCGCGTGGCCCGCCAAGTTCAAGCCAGACCTGCCTCCTCGCTACGACGGCACAGCTGACCCTATGGAGTTCCTCCATGTAACACCCCGGATGCAACTTTCCATATTCGTAACTCCGACTCTTGCCATTTCCGGCTATGTGATTTTTATTTCCTCCGTGGTTGGGTTTTTGTTTTTTTGTTGTTTGGCTTTTTGTTTTGTTCGTTGCATTCATCATTGCATCATTTGCATTTTGTTTATGCCATGCATTTCATCTCATCGCATCATGTGCATTGCATTTGCATATTTTCTTAAAACTCGTAGCCGTTCGTAGTTACCTTTTCTCTCTTTGCCTCCGTTGTCATTTTGTCAGGCCCCTTGTCCTCGTTGACCTCCTCGGACCGCTTTGCCTTCGTTAAATCGTTTCAGTCCAACGAGTTTCGTTGCCCTCTTATTTGTCTACCTTCCAACCTCTACGCACAACCGACCCCCCTCTTGCGTGCGTCCGAAAAACTCCCCCGAACCCGACCCGGGCAGTCGTTACCGTTGTGTCCGGATCATCCCCAAACGTCTACAAAACATCTCCGTTTTGTTTATTGGACTCCCTAACCTATTTTATTCTCGGTCGTTTGATTTGATCGGAGGACTAAATACCCCTAGCCTAATCCACGGATGTATATATAAATCAGTCCAAACCCTAGACTAGGCAGTCCCTTCAATCATTTCCTCTCCGCCGCCGCAAAAACCTCCACCCTGTCTCCTCCTCCTTGGGATCCCCTCCCGATCCAAATCACCAACAAGCCGCCACTTTCCTCCTTGTTTTCCAAATCGGGCCAACCCCAACCTACGATTCCATCGATCCATCCCCTCCTACCGGGGACACCCTTAAGAGAGCAGGGTCGATCCTGCTCATCCAGCGCCACCGTTGGAGCTGCTCCATCGCCGCCGAACACCTTGAAGACCAGCAGCTCCACCACCAAGCCCCCTCCTGCGCCCGGCAACCCAAAGATCGGCCTCCTCCTGCCTTTCCTCCTCCTTCCCGTTCTTCCCTCCTCTCACATCTCTCTCTCTCTGAACCAGGGCCTTGCGTCATCATTGGCCGCCCCCAGCTCCACCGCTGCCGTTCGCGTCGGATCCGGCGGCCTCCGCCGCCCTTGCCCGTTCAGCGGAGCCACCTCCGGCGCCCCAAGTCCCGTCGCGGCGGCAACCGTTCCGCCGCCGGATCCTCCTTCGCAAGTCCAGCGCCCGGCTTCGTCTGAAGCGGCTGCACCAAGCCCGGCTCGTCTTCACCTCGCTGCCGTGTGTCACCCGACTTCGCCAAAGGCCCTCTTCGCCGGATCCGCGCGCCCGGCAAGCCCGCCTCCGCCGTCTCGCCCGGATCCGGCGAGCCCTCGTCGCCCGCCGCCGCTGACTCTGCTTCACCTGAACGGGCGTCCTCTTTCTTCCTCGTCCACAAGTCCCTTCGCCCGTGCCGTTGACGCGTCGAACGCTGCCTGCAGCGTGGCGAGATCCCTTGATAGGCCCAGCCCGGCCAGCCCGCTGGCTGCTCCACCACGCCCTCCCGCGGGCGCCTTCCCGACTAGGCTTGGCCCAATGTGAGCAGCTCCCTCAGCCTCCGATTTCAGCCATAGCGTTTTTTCAGTTACGGGCGTTTAATCAATTTTCTAGAGTGTGTCGAGTTTCTGAAAAACCCCTTGCACTTCATGCATATCATAACTCATGAACGTGCATCGGATTAAAATGTTTTATATATGTAAAATGCTCAGAAAATTGTGTAGATTAATATTATGTCATTTCCATCCATGTTTAAAATATTTAAATTGATGTTTGCATTAATTTGCTAATAATGCCATGTTAAAATGATTTAATTCATAACTAAATAACCGTAACTCGGAATTAAATGTTCTCTATATGTAAATGGGGTGGAAAAATGCCTAGTTTAACATGGTCCACTTTATTTTGCTGTTTAACAACATTAAAATTGTGTATAGGGCAGAACAGTACCGAATCTAAAATATTGCTCATGAGGATTTTCCGGAATTGTTGTTTCTTATTTCCGGCCTCATTTAAACTTGCCTAAGTAGTTAGTTTAATTATGCTCCACCCCTTGCCATGTTTAAAAACATTTAATATTGTTGTGTACCTAAACGAGATAAAACTAAATATGTCAATGTGGTGTTTTGTCAATATGCAACCCGTTGCATATTGAGCTCCACTTAATTTGTAGTATTGTTTGTTGCACTTTGCCATGCCATGCCTCATTAAACCGGACATGCACCATACTTGATTGTGCATCGTGCCATGTTTATGCTTGTGCATTTACCATGTTGTTTGTTTCTTTCCGGTGTTGCTTCTCGGTTCCGGTAATGTTGCGATTGTAAGGATTCGTTCGACTACTTCCGTTCATCTTCTTCATGGACTCGTTCTTCTTCCTAGTGGGATTTCAGGAAAGATGACCGTCACCCTGGATCTCATTACTATCATTGCTATGCTAGTTGCTTCGTTCTATCGCTATGCTGCGTTACCTATCACTTGCTTATCAAGCCTCCCAAATTGCCATGAACCTCTAACCTTTGTCCCCTTCCTAGAAAACCGTTGTTTGGCTATGTTACCGCTTTCGCTCAGCCCCTCTTATAGCGTTGTTAGTTGCAGGTGAAGATGAAGTTTTGTTCCTTGTTGGAACATGGAGATGTTGTTCCTTGTTGGAACATGTTTACTTGTCGGGATATCACAATATATCTTATTTAATTAATGCATCTATACACTTGGTAAAGGGTGGAAGGCTCGGCCTTATGCAGGTGTTTTGTTCCTCTTGCCGCCTAGTTTCCGTCATATCGGTGTTATGTTCCCGGATTTTGCGTCCCTAGCAGCGGTCGGGTGATTTATGGGACCCCCTTGACAGTTCGCTTTGAATAAGACTTTTCGGCAAGGCCCAACCTTGGTTTTACCATTTGCCTCACCACCACCTATACCCTTCCCTTGGGTCGGCCAACCCAAGGGTCATCTTTATTAGCCCCCGGACGGTGCTTCTCTAAGTGTTGGCCCGAACCGAGTAAACTGCGGGGCCCCTCGTGGCAACTTCGAGGTTTGGTTTTACTCGTAGGATGTCTCATCCGGTGTTGCCACGAGCGAGATATGTGCAGCTCCTATCGGGATTGTCGGCGCATCGGCGACTTTGCTGGTCTTGTTTTATTCTTTGTCGAAATGTCTTGTGGCAGGATTCGAGACTGATCGGGTCTTCCGGGAGAAGAATATCCTTAGTTGATCGCGAGAGCTTATCATGGGCTAAGTTGGGACACCCTGCGGGGTATAAACTTTCGAGCCGTGCCCGCGGTTATGTGGCAGATGGGAATTTGTTAATGTCGGTTGTAGAAAACCGAAGTTGATCTTTATTAAAATACACCAACCATGTGTGTAGCCGTGAGTGTCTCTTTTGGGGTTGATCGAGAGGAGAACACGGTTTTACGGGTTATGTCGGCGTAAGTAGGAGTTCGGGATCACTTCTTGATCATTACTAGTTGACGACCGTTCCTTTGTTTCTCTTCTCGCTCTCATTTGCGTATGGTAGCCACCATATAAGCTTATCGCTGCTGCAGCCTCACCACTTTACCCCTTCCTTTCCTTTAAGCTTTGCTAGTCTTGATACCCATGGTAATGGGATTCTTGAGTCCTCGTGGCTCACAGTTTACTACACCACCGTTGCAGGTACAGGTTGCGATGATCATGGCCTTGAGAGATGTTTATTTGTGTTGGAGTTCTTCTTACGCTTCTTGATCGGGGATAGGTTCAGGTCGGCCTTTGGGCTAGCAGGTGGATATTGTTTGAGTTTACTGTTTATGTTTCATCCGTAGTGGGATGTTGATCTTATATATGATGTGATGTTGTATTAGTGTGGCATTGTATGCCTTATGTATGTATCCTATGTATTATGTAATGTTGATGTAATGATATCCACCTTGCAAAAGCGTCTTCAAGATGCGCTTCTATCCTTAGTGGGACCATCGAGTTCCTTTAGGATAGGAATTAGCATCTTAGGCGTGACAAGTTAGTATCGAGCCTCGACCGACCTTAAGAGCCCCCTTGTTTGTTGGCCGTTGTTGAGTCTAGAAAAAATTATTTTGAGTCTTAGGATTATATATATCGGAGTAGGATTCTTTTTACTCCTCGGTCCTTAAATGCGCTCTGGTGAGGCCTCTGGCGTAGATGTTTTGTCTTTCCTCTCCTCAAATTTCACGAAATTTTTTTAGGATCAGCGGGTATCTTGGAATCGTTCCGATGGTTTTGCGGCGAGAACATTGTTCTTGGTGCCTCGACATTTAGGGATTGTGGCGGTGTCCGGGGAGTTGAGCTCCAGGTGTTGTCGTCACAATTTTATCGTTGCGATTCGGAATACGAGTTTTGCCGACATCGAAAATCTCTTTTATGCAGTTGTTGGTGAGATAACCCGATAACCCGATCTTGGGGCGAGCTCGGGAGTATTGCCATAGCTTGTATAACGGATGCTTTTGAAGGTTGAGGTACCACGATTTCGAAGGTTTCTTGGTTATGTGTTGACGGATGGATACAATTGGATCTAGGTATTGTTAGTTTGGGTGATATATTTTGTGTCCCTGTATCCCCAACACCAGATTGCATAACCAGAAAGTTTGGGAGTTTATAGGTGGGAATTCAAGTAGCTCCTAGAATATCTTTTCGACGGATGCATGATATGAGATTGGGTAAATCTCTATCATATGTATTTATTTAAACTTATTCTGCAAGCCAAATCCTTTGTTTTGTTTTATTTGTGGTATTGAGTTGCTTGAAGTCAAATGTTGAATCCATACTTTTCTAGCGGTGTTCTCATATTGCTATGTGAATACTAATCCTTCTTGATCATCGAGGTCGTCATGTTAATTCTTTTCCAACGGCGTGCTTCTCTTCAAGTGGATCCGATCATTTCAACATTTGCGAGATCAATTCCAAGTTTTTTCTCAACGGTGTTTGTTTCATCCGTCCCAAGTTGTCTTTGTTTTCCGCCCTCCACCCTTTTCTTTAAGGACTTATATATTTTAATCAAGTATCCATTTATTCATGTGAAGTCTCTTCATTCTTTTCTTTCAATGTTCTTATCCGGTGATTTTCCATGAAGATGCCCAACAGTTTCAAGTTCATCATCCTTCATTGTTGTTTCTTCTCCGGTGGATCCAATTCAAGCTTTCGATATTCATCATATTCCTTTCCTCGTTTCTAATGCTTTCTCTTGCCGATGCACCTCTTAATCATTCACTTCTCGCTATTCATTTGTTCTGGAGTGTTGAAGATATCTCAGGAGGCTCGTCTTTTCATTCCATATCCGTTCAAGATATTTCAAGGTTGTTATCTCATTCAAGCCATTTAATTCAACCGGTGCAACCTCTCTTTAAAATTGTTCAACGGTGTTTCTTTTGAGTGGGCCCTAACCCACAGGTCTTTTCCCAGGATCTTACCTGACTCTTCTGATTTTCCCGGAGCTTCTAAAAAAAATTTCTTTTCAAAGTTTGACGTAAGAATGAGTTATCATCAGTCAAATGTCTTTCTCCAAGATCTTCCAAATTCTTTTCATCGTTGGTTCAACCTTTCTAATTTTCATTCCGGAGTGCCTCAATAATTCATGGTGATGTTTCTCATCGTCATTCTCAACATTTGAAGACCGAAGAAGAGTTCCTCTTAAATCCTTACCCGTTCTTCCAAAGATGCGTACTTCAAATTTGATGCCATCCTCTCATAATTGTTTTCGATTGTGGGAATTCTTTTCACCCATCCGGAGCATTTCATGAGTTGTTTCCATTTCTTTCCTCCGAAGGCCATCATGTCATAATTCTTCATTCTCAGCGTGTAGCTACCGTTCTCCAAATCTTACCGGTGCATCATTCAAGTATTCTCTAATCAGCTCGTGATCTATTCATTCATTTGTATCTAAATCCTCTCAAGTATCTTCGTTTTCTTTTTCTCCAATTCTTCCCGGTGAATTGTGCTTTTGCTACGTTCATTTTCAATTCTTATGGTGGTTCGTTCAAGATTTCATTTCCTTGATTATCACTTTATTCATTCGTTCTTTCGAATTCAACCGGTGGTTCCATCAAGACCTTCTCAAGTTTGCGTTATGCCATTTCTCAATTCTTTTGCAAGAAGAATAAGTAGTATGTAAAATCCATTGCTTGTCATCAATTTAATTTGATGAAGGATAAGCATACAATAAATCTATTCTTATTTCCTCGAGGTGATTCAATTCTTTTCTTCCGGAGTTGTTCATGATATCATTTATCGGTTTAAGTTGTTCATCTTTTCTTTTCGGAGTTCCAAGTTTTCGGCATTATCTCATCATGAAGCTTCTTCTAAATCATTTCTAGGCTTGGATCCTATTCTTTTCATCATTTTGCTTCTTTGGAGGCTCTACATGGTGGTTCATCAAGAACTCCTTTCATTCTTCAATTGTTCTTCAAGTTTTCTCTCGAAGTTATGATCCGTAAGCTATACTCAAAATTAAACATGGTGCTCAACACATGTTTTGTTTTGAGAGCTCAATATTCCTCATCTTGCATTTGAAGTGCAATTCATTCTACATTGTCATTTGAGGTGGTGTTATGTCATTACGGACAATTTGAGTTCGTGTTTCATGATTAATATGTTGTCAAGAATGAGGTATTTTAAATCCATCAATCTCTTCGTTGGAGTCATCTTGGGTCATATTTCACCTAAAGCCTTCCCTAAGGAATGTTGCTATTTGTGGTGCTTATCAATGATCCAAATTTCTCCTTCTCATCTCGGTGAAGAAGTTTCTCTTATCTTCTTGATCTCAACCAATCAATTGTTTACATTAATGGCGGGTTGTCACCTCATAGTCTTGAGATGTTTCCATAAGCCCACTACAAGCTTATTCTTTTGGCGTTTGTTTTCCAACAACCCCGTTGTAACCATCTTGGAAGGTGCTTTCCAAGCTCATTTGTGGCAGAAGTTGGCATTTTCTTCTCCATTCATTATTCAATGATCTATCTTCTATTATTTCTTCGGAGGCATTGTGATGTTGCTCTCTTCACCCATCACCTCGTTTTGTCAAGATCATGTTATTTTCTTGCTTATCCATTTAACGGAGTGTTGTGTTTTCATTCGAGTTCTCTCATCTTATCAAGTTTTGCCTCCTTCCTCAACAGGAGAGCTGTCTGAAATCTTTCTAACACCTTGTGCCATTCTTTCAATAGTTCGGAGGCGGTGTGTTGTTGATTTCATCAAGTATCATCCCATCTTCTCAAGTTCATGTTCAATTTCTTCCATTTACGATCGGTGCTGTCCAAATTATATCATTCTTATTCATTCTTATCTCGTTTCAGCGAGTGGTTTCAATTCCTTCTTGTCCATTGTGCTCGTCATTTATGTCTTGGCAACCTTCAAGCTCTCGTAATGTTCCTTGTTCCTCTTTTCTAACGGATTGTTTGCAATCTCGTTCATCTCTAATGCTCAACCTCTCAAGGTTCGGGTTTCACTCATTGGTCGAAGAAGCAACTTAGTTTTACCGCTTATCTTCCTCTTCCTTTTCCCTCCGGTGCCATCCTAGATCTCGGGGCGAGATCCTCTAAATAGTGGTGGAGTGTTGTAACACCGGATGCAACTTTCCATATTAGTAACTCCGACTCTTGCCATTTCCGGCTATGTGATTTTATTTCCTCCGTGGTTGGGTTTTTTTGTTGTTTTGCTTTTGTTTTGTTCGTTGCATTCATCATTGCATCATTTGCATTTTGTTTATGCCATGCATTTCATCTCATCGCATCATGTGCATTGCATTTGCATATTTTCTCAAAACTTCGTAGCCGTTCGTGAGTTACCTTTTCTCTCTTTGCCTCCGTTGTCATTTGTCAGGCCCTTGTCCTCGTTGACCTCCTCGGACGCTTTGCCTTCGTTGGTCGTTTCAGGTCCAACGAGTTTCGTTGCCCTCTTATTTGTCTACCTTCGCAACCTCTACGCACAACCACCGACCCCCTCTTGCGTGCGTCAAAAAACTCCCCGAACCCGACACAGGCAGTCGTTACCGTTGTGTCGGATCATCCCCAGCGTCTACAAAACATCTCCGTTTTGTTTATTGGACTCCTAACCTATTTTATTCTCGGTCGTTTGATTTCGATCGGAGGGACTAAATACCCTAGCCTAATCCACGGATGTATATATAATCAGTCAAACCCTAGACTAGGCAGTCCCTTCAATCATTTCCTCTCCGCCCATGCCAAAACCTCCACCTGTCTCCTCCTCCTTGGGATCCCCTCGATCCAAATCACCAACAAGCGCCACTTTCCTCCTCGTTTTCCAAATCGGGCCAACCCCAACCTACCGATTCCATCGATCCATCCCCTCCTACAGGGGACACCCTTAAGAGAGCAGGTGATCCTGCTCATCCAGCGCCACCGTCGAGCTGCTCCATCGCCGCCCGAACCTGCCAAGACCAGGCAGCTCCACCACCAGCCCCTCCTGCGCGGCAGCAGGATCGGCCTCCTCCTGCCTTTCCTCCTCCTTCCCGTTCTTCCCCTCCTCTCACATCTCTCTCTCTCTCACGAACCAGGGCGCCGTCGCCATGGCCGCCCCAGGCTCCACCGCTGCCGTTTGGCGTCGGATCCGGCGGCCTCCGCCGCCTTGCCCGTTCAGCGGGGATCCACCTCCGGCGCCCCAAGTCCCGTCGCCGGCAGCCGTTCCGCCGCCGGATCCTCCCGCTTCGCAAGTCCAGCGCCCGGCCGCTGAAGCGGCTGCACCAACCCGGCTCGTCTTCACCTCGCCTGCCGTGTCACCGCGACTTCGCCAAAGGCCCTCTTCGCCGGATCCCGCGCCGGCAAACCCGCCTCCGCCGTCTCGCCCGGATCCGGCGAGCCCTCGTCGCCCGCCGCGCTGACTCTGCTTCACCTGAACAGGCGTCCTCTTTCTTCCTCGTCCGCACCAAGTCCCTTCGCCCGTGCCCGTTGACCGCGTCGAACCGCTGCCTAGCGTGGCCCGAGATCCATGATAGGCCAGTAGCGCCCAGCCAACCCAGCCTGCTCCCGCGCGCCCTCCGCGGGCCGCCTTCCGGTAGGCTTGGCCCAATGTGAGCAACTCCCTCAGCCTCCGAGTTTCAGCCCATAGCGTTTTTTTCAGTTACGGACGTTTAATCAATTTTCTAGAGTGTATCAGTTTCTGAAAACCCCTTGCACTTCATGCATATCATAACTCATGAACGTGCATCGGTTAAAATGTTTTATATATGTAAAATGCTCGAGAAAATTGTGTAGATTAATAATATGTCATTTCCATCCATGTTTAAAATATTTAAATTGATGTTTGCATTAATTTGCTAATAATGCCATGTTAAAATGATTTAATTCATAACTAAATAACCGTAACTCGGAATTAAATGTTCTCTATATGTAAATGGGGTTGAAAAATGCCTAGTTTAACATGGTCCACTTTATTTTGCTGTTTAACAACATTAAAATTGTGTATAGGGCAGAACAGTACCGAATCTAAAATATTGCTCATGAGGATTTTCCGGAATTGTTGTTTCTTATTTCCGGCCTCATTTAAACTTGCCTAAGTAGTTAATTTAATTATGCTCCACCCCTTGCCATGTTTAAAAACATTTAATATTGTTGTGTACCTAGCGAGATCAAACTAAATATGTCAATGTGGTGTTTTGTCAATATGCAACCCGTTGCATATTGAGCTCCATAATTTGTAGTATTGTTTGTTGCACTTTGCCATGCCATGCCTCATTAAACGGACATGCATCATACTTGATTGTGCATCGTGCCATGTTTATGCTTGTGCATTTACCATGTTGTTTGTTTCTTTCGGTGTTGCTTCTCGGTTCGGTAATGTTGCGATTATGAGATTAGTTCGACTACTTCCATTCATCTTCTTCATGGACTCGTTCTTCTTCCTAGCGGGATTTGGGCAAGATGACCGTCACCACGGATCTCATTACTATCATTGCTATGCTAGTTGCTTCGTTCTATCGCTATGCTGCGTTACCTATCACTTGCTTATCAAGCCTCCCAAATTGCCATGAACCTCTAACCTTTGTCCCTTCCTAGAAAACCGTTGTTTGGCTATGTTACGCTTTACTCAGCCCTCTTATAGCGTTGTTAGTTGCGGTGAAGATGAAGTTTTGTTCCTTGTTGGAACATGGAGATGTTGTTCCTTGTTGGAACATGTTTACTTGTCGGGATATCACAATATATCTTATTTAATTAATGCATCTATACACTTGGTAAAGGGTGGAAGGCTCGGCCTTATGCAGTGTTTTGTTCCTCTTGCCGCCTAGTTTCTGTCATATCGGTGTTATGTTCCCAGTTTTGCGTCCCTAACGCGGTCGGGTGATTTATGGGACCCCCTTGACGGTTCGCTTTGAATAAGACTTTTCAGCAAGGCCCAACCTTGGTTTTACCATTTGCCTCACCACCACCTATACCTTCCCTTGGGTCGGCCAACCCAAGGGTCATCTTTATTAGCCCCCGGACGGTGCTTCTCTAAGTCTGGCCCGAACCAGTAAACTACGGGGCCCCTCGTGGCAACTCGAGGTTTGGTTTTACTCGTGGGATGTCTCATCCGGTGTTGCCTGAGCGAGATATGTGCAGCTCCTATCGGGATTAGCCGGCATCAGGTGGCTTTGCTGGTCTTGTTTTATTCTTTGTCGAAATGTCTTGTGGCAGGATTCGAGGCTGATCGGGTCTTCCGGGGAGAAGAATATCCTTCGTTGATCGCGAGAGCTTATCATGGGCTAAGTTGGGACACCCTGCAGGGTATAAACTTTCGAAGTCGTGCCAGCGGTTATGTGGCGAGATGGGAATTTGTTAATGTCGGTTGTAGAAAACCGAAGTTGATCTTAATTAAAATACACCAACCGTGTAATGCGTAACAGTGAGTGTCTCTTTTGGGGTTGATCGAGAGGAGAACACGGTTTTACGGGTTATGTCGGCGTAAGTAGGAGTTCAGGATCACTTCTTGATCATTACTAGTTGTGAGCGTTCCTTTGTTTCTCTTCTCGCTCTCATTTGCGTATGTTAGCCACCATATAAGCTTAGTCATTTGCTGCTGCCTCACCACTTTACCCCTTCCTTTCCCTTTAAGCTTTGCTAGTCTTGATACCCATGGTAATGGGATTCTTTGAGTCCTCGTGGCTCACAGGTTTACTACACCACGATTGCTGGTACAGGTTGCGATGATCATGGCCTTGAGGCGATGTTTATTTGTGTTGGAGTTCTTCTTATGCTTCTTCGATCGGGGATAGGTTCGGTCGGCCTGCACAGGGCTAGCGAGGTGGATATTGTTTGAGTTTACTGTTTATGTTTCATCCGTAGTCGGATGTTGATCTTATATATGATGTGATGTTGTATTAGGTGTGGCATTGTATGCCTTATGTATGTATCCTATGTATTATGTAATGTTGATGTAATGATGTCCACCTTGCAAAAGCGTCTTCAAGATGCGCTTCTATCCTTAGTGGGACCATCGAGTTCCTTTAGGATAGGGTCGCATCTTGGGCGTGACACTCCAGCTCTGATTTGGGCATCGAGCTGCTACTTGAGGGGATGAAAAGGTCATTGCGAACTGGTTTCCCATGGCGCTCAGGGCGGGGCCCATAGCTGGCTCTGAATCGGCCCGAGCACGATCTCTTCTGGGCGAGATGCGCACCCGCTTCATCGCCAACTTCTAGGGTACTCGCGACCGGCCACCAGCCGTGGCGACATCGCCAATCAAGCGGCAGCCGGGAAACCACAAAAGTACATCGATGCTTCAACAGCGCCTCAAGATCCCGGAGTAGCGGAGGAAGCCATCATCTCTGCCTTCTCCGGCGGCGTGCGTGACATCAAGATGAAGGAGGAGCTGGCGATGCATGAAGATCTGTGCACCTCCACAGGCTGTTCAACTTGGCGACCAAGTGCGCCCGAGGCTGAGGAGGCCGCCTCTCCCTCCTCGAGCTGCTGTCATGGATCTCGAAGAGAAAGTCAAGGCCAGGGCGTGAAGTGCAAGGGGCTGTCGTGCTCGCGGCGAACCAGGACACCAAGCGAGGCGAGATCAGCCCGAGTCCTCCAAGGGCAGCGATCTGCGTGTACCACGACCTCCACCCACAACACCAATGAATGTCAAGAGCTCGGGCGTCTTGCGGGAAGGGTCGTGAGGCGCCCAGCCAGCGACGAGGCTCTGACGAGGAGGAGGAAGGAATGCGGGGCGCTGGGAAGACCCGGCCCAGCGCCAAAGTGGCGCGACCAACCTCGCGAGGACCGTGGCAAGACCCACCTCGCGAGGAGGCTGGAGGATCAGCCTCGTGAGGATCGCCCGCAAGGGCAGCGAGCCTCCCTCCGCTGCCACCGCCGCCAAGGAGAATCGAAGGCCGTCATCGGGGCGAGGGGGTGGGGCTTCCGGAAGCGCGTCGTCCTTTGCATTCTTGGCGGAGCTCAAGCCCGACCTCTCACCGCATCTTCAAGCGGTTTGCCCTTGAAGTGAATGCAGTCCTCCCCAAGCTCGAGTCCACAGCGCCCTCTTAGGTGGTCGGCGTGCGCCATCACGTTCAGCTCGGCGGATCAGCTCAAGTCGCAGCCACGGCGGAGTTCTCCCGATGCTTTGCTCCCCAATCATCGACAATGTGCTAGTCACCAAGACCCTCATCGGCGGCGAACAACGCTCAACATCCTGTCCATGGAGACATTCAACAATCTTCAAGTGCCTTACGGTCGACTTCAGCCAGCCAAGCCTTTCTCCGGAGTCAAAGCGGCTCCACGGTCCCGATCGGGCAGGTCCGCCTTCCTGTCACCTTGAGGCCCGCGACAACTACCACACGAGCTCGCCGACTTGGCGTCGCCCACATTCGCTTTGCCGTACAGCGCCATCCTCGGGTACCCAGCGTTGGCCAAATTCATGGCCGTAACCCACCATGGCTACAACATCCTCAAGATGCCGAGGAAGCGGCGAGTCATCACGGTGCCACAATGAAGAGAGATGCGGTGTGCTCCCTAAACAAGCTTTTGAGGCGCATCATTTGGAAGACCAGACCACGGCAGCGGGAGGCCTCCGAGGCCGCACCAAGAAGAAGACATCGACCGGCCCAGCTCTTCAAGAGAGACAGGCCCCTCGGGGTCCACATCGGGAGAGGGAGCCTCCTTCCATCGCATAGGAAGCGCGCCCGGCGCCCTCCTCGGCGGGGCTCGGGGCTCTCCCTGGAGGGCCGCCCGACCTCGCCAGGTCTCGAGGCGCTTTGGCACCGATGGGCGTGTTTCAAGCACGTTTCCATAGCGGGAGCAAGACCGGAGGGCAGAACCCTCAAGAGTTCATCGGCCAAGGCCATTCGGGAGCTCTGAGTCAAGGGTCATGAGGGCAGCCGCCGCCTACCGTGTGGCCCCCATCGAGCGAGGATGGTGGGCTGCTGCGTCTGCATCGACATACCGGGGCTCAACCGAGCTGCATCTCAAGTGCCTCGGCCCTCGCGAGTGGGGCGTTCGAGTCCGCCCCACAGCTACGTCGCATGCCTTATGGCACATGCCAAGCGTGGCTGCAGCGTATAACGTCTCATGAGGACCATCACAGGCTCAAGAGGTCGAGGCCGCCCGCAGCCTGGCGGAGATGGAGATGGCCCATGAGGAGCCGCCCGGCGCCTCCGGGCCTCCGAGGCCCCGGGCACTGGGGGCTCGTGAGATCGCTCTGCAGCCCACCGAATCTGCTACATCAACAACCCTTCATCCCCAACATCCATACCACGTGACATCTTTAAGTTTTATTTCCGGCTGGGAGCGCCTTCAGGGCCGCGTTATTCCCAGGCCGCGTGGGTCCGTCCCTGCGGCATGTATCCCTTTTATTTCATGTCTTTAGCTTATCCTGTTGAGGCGCCCCTTGGGCTGCATCATCCCGAGCCGCTTGGGCGGTCCAGGTGACATGTATCCTTCTTGCGTTTTCCTTAGGATTATGCCCTCGCTCCACCTTGTTTGTTATTTGGTGCCTTTTCTGGGTGGCGGAATCTTGCACGTTAAAGGGGGTGCACGAGCATCGGGACTCGGGGCTCCTACCGGCTCTCGGCCCTCACCCTCTGGTCTTGTCCATGGCATCGCGACTGGCTTGCCGGCGGCGGGCGAGACCAGCACGAGCCGGGACCGAAGGCGTGGGTTTAGATCATCTAACCCAGATGTGCGTTAAAGGGGGTGCACGAGCATCGCGACTCGGGGCTCCTACGGCTCTCGGCCCTCACCCTCTGGTCTTGTCCATGGCATCGCGACCTGGCTTGCCGGCGATGGTGAGACCTGCCGAGCCGGGACCGAGGGCCTGAGTTGCGACATCGACCCGGCTTGCGCGTTAAAGGGGGTGCACGAGCATCGCGACTCGGGGCTCTACCGGCTCTCGGCCCTCACCCTCTGGTCTTGTCCATGGCATCGCGACTGGCTTGCCAGCGGACAGGCTGAGACCAGCCGAGCCCGGGACCGAGGGCCTTGAGTTGCGGCGTCGGCCCGGCTTAGCGCGTTAAAGGGGTGCACGAGCATCGCGACTCGGGGCTCCTACGGCTCTCCAGCCCTCACCCTGTGGTCTTGTCCATGGAATCGCGACCTGGCTTGCCGGCGGCCGGTGAACCAGCCGAGCGGGACCGGGGCGTGAAGTTCGTCATCTAATCCGGCTTGCAGCGTTAAGCGGGGTGCACGAGCATCGCGACTCGGGGCTCTACCGGCTCTCTAGCCCTCACCCTCTGGTCTTGTCCATGGCATCACGACCTGGCTTGCCGGCGGCAGTGAGACCAGCCAAGAGCGGGACCGAGGCGTGAAACACGGCATCGGCCAAATTTGCGAGAACACACTCGAAGATAAGGTCGAGCCGGCGCAATCCGCCTTGAGTGGGGCCTCGTGAGTCCGCGCTGGCTCACGGGTGCCCAGATACACCTCATCTAGCCCTACCGTGCCAGCCACGTGTCGAGGGTGGGGCTGTATCATACGAGGCTCCTCCGGGAGACCCCCTCACGTTCAGTGGAAGCACCATGCTCCTTGGCTGCGGCGACCTTGCCGAGGCGGCTATGCCCGTCACGCATCGCAGCGCTATGCTCGCGCTGGTGATAAACAAGCGAGGTGGCCTCGGGTCGCATCAACCTCAAGGGCCCAGGCTCGGTGTGCGGCCTCGTCGCGCGCCTCCCCTCGGGGCGCCCTTCGAGAGGCTGAGCACGAGGCTGCGCCTCGGTCACGCTTCGAGCCGCGCCACCCAGCCCGGGCCCCTCGGGCCTGGTTACGTCGCTGCGTCACTCCCGACCGGGCCAAAATGCGCATGCCGTTTAAGCGTCAAGGGGACTCCACGAGCATCGTGACTCGAGGAGCCTAACTGAATCACGTAGCCCCTCACCCCTTAGTTCGAAAGGCTAACGGCGGTTGAGGTATCTGTGAGGCAGGCTCTGCGGGGCGTAAACGGTGGATCCGCCGCGTCTCACCTCCCTACTTGCTGTTAAATGCGCCAAGGGGACTCCTGAGCATCGCGACTCGAGAACCTAACATCACGTAGCCCCTCACTCCTTGGTCCCGTCCTGGTTTTGATCGGGGCTAGCAGTGGCTGAGGTATCTTGAGGTGGGCTCTGCGGCGTAGAACATAAGCAAGTAGGAAGCACAATTTTAAGGAATTCAAAAGCAAATATTACAGTCCACACTGTTATCGCAATACCAAGCATAAGTTTAAGCGCCTCCCGAGGCATGATACATATCTGAGGAATTAAAAGCAAGGCAGGAGCCTAGCAGAGTCACTTGTCGTGGTGGAGCAGCCAGGTGGGCTCGCCTCGTGAGCAGCAGGGCAGGCAGCGCCTCGCCCGGCTTGGTGCTGAGGCGAAACTTCCCCAGCAGAGCCTCATGCGACCCTTCACAGCCTCGGCGCGGCAGCTACATGCTTTCGCCGCTTGCGGCTCCGGCGAGCTGTCCATGTCGATCTTTGGGATCGCGAAGATAGATGTGGGTGAGGATCGCGTCGATGCCGCGAAGACAAGACCGCGCCTCGGCCTCGGCCGTGGGGCCAAGACCAAGGAGACATCTTCAAAACACGAATCAGGAAGGAAGCAGCTTGGCGGGGCCGTCCTCTGCGCCCGGCGGTGGGCTCTCGAGCCGCTATCATAAAGCTCCCTTAGCAAGCGCGGGCCTTCACCTCCATGTCCATGAAGGCCGCGATCTTGGCAGAACCAGCGCCTTGGCGTCCAGCTCGACCTTCCTGCGCCTCCGGTTCACTGCTCCAGCGCGCCTAAGCGATCCGGCGCTTCTTCAGCTTGGCCTCCTGGTCATGGCGGCTGCCTCGCGAGCCTTCATGCTTTCCTCCTGCTCTGGCGGGCGGGCCTCCTCGGCAAGCTGGTTCTGCAGGCCCTTGACTTGCCCTCCATCGTCTCCAGCAACCTTGGATCTGGCTGCCTCCCAGGGCAGCATCGCGAGCTACCTTCGCCTCACGAACAGCATGCTTCTCCTCGTGCATGGCCGTCGAGGCCTAGACCAGCGCCGCCCGAATCGAGCGTCGGCGCGAATCCAGCTAGAGGCCAGCTCAAGCGTCCGGCCTGGCGAGGTTGGCACCGAAGATCTGCCGCAGCGGTCAATTCAGCGGCAGCATGATCCGGAGACAGTTGGAGAGTCGGAGGCGGCAGTTGGGGAGTAGGAGGAGATGGCGGCGTGAGCCACTGCGCCTCGGCGGAACCAGTGGCGCCACGACAACAGCGGAGCAGCGCCAAGCAAGGCACCTCGGGGAGTTGCACAGGCCAAGGTCTTGAGCTCACCCAGCGAGCTCGGCCGGAGCCTCATGGCGCCCGGGCAGGAGAGGCACATCGCGTCGGGATCATCTTCCTTTTTCGTGCAGCGGCACCGTCACGGATGGAGCCTCGGGAACCCCTTGACTTCTTGCCCGCGGCGCCGGCCTAACCGAAGAACATGGACATCAGATCTCGTCAGCGAGCAATAATCAAGGCGGAAAGCACACACTTACAGGTCATATTGGTGGACTCGAGCAGCCTCGGCCATACTTAAAGCCGAGAGCGGCTGCGGGATCAGCTTCAAGGGGATCGGGGCGGGCGCGTCTGCGATCGCCCGGGGCAGGCGGACAGGGAGGACCAGCCAGTCAGTCCTTCTTGGGATCGAGGGCAGGCTTCGCCTCCCGCTCACCCTCATCCTCGTCGTCGTCGCTCTCGGGGGAGGCGGAGGCAGCGGCCTGCGCCCGCGGAGGGAGCCCTCGACTCTGTCCCAGATCAACCCCCTCTCTTGGCTCTTTTCCTCCACCTCTTCACGGGTCGGAAGGACCCGTCCTGAGTCCTCCGGATCCTCCACGGGCACAGGCCCGTCCCCATTGAAACGGCGGGCATGGCCCCACTACCTGCTCCCAATCCTCACGAAGGAACAAGGCGGCGGGCGCCCTCCAGTCTCGCCACATCGCCCCCGACCAAGTTGGAGGACGTTGCAGTCCTCGCTGGCCGAGCCACAGGGGCTCAGTGAGGCCTCCACGCCAGGCGAAATCTTGGCGAAGCGGAGCAGTTGGTGCTCGAGGGAACTCCCTCGATGCTTGCCTTTGCAGTCAACCGCCCGCCCGCCCGTGTCGGCCCTTGAGATCTGCATCCATCTTCTCGGCACCGGCTTGGCGGGGATCGAAGCTTCGCTCGGGACCAGTCGTCGGAGCTCTCGGCCCGAACTCCGTGGGCAGGATCAGCCGTGGGTGGATCGCCCGGCATCCACCAAGACCCACTTGCTCACGAAACCTCAATCCGCTTCCCGAGGGTTTGAAATGGCGATGGCTCCGCCGTATACCATGGCTTCGCGCTGTCTGTGGGAGCCATGGGAGGTTCGGAGGAAAAGTAGTGGCGCAACAAAGGCCACGAGGTTTCACCCCAACATGGGCCTCACAATAGTGGCGAAGATTGCGGAAGAAGGGCGGAGTTGGGATGAAGGTCTGAGCTTGGATGTTGTAGTGGCGGAGGGCGGAGAAGAAGAACTTCGAGAAGGAGGCACCGGACCAGCAATGATGGCGCTCGCGAAGAACAGGTGAAGGTACTCCCCGACCCTCGGGCGGAGGGCCGACCTTGAGCACCGCCCGTTCCATTGGCGCCCTGCGCCTCCGTAAACCGGCGCATCGAGGCAAGGCTTCCCCGGCTGACACATTTAGCGGGTCCAAGGCGGGAAGTACCAGGCTCCGGCGGGGTTTGGCGAGCCATGGCTGGCTAGAACGCGAAGGCGGAGTGGATCTGAAGGTCTTGGGCGGGGAGGAGGCGCAGAAGGGATCTGAGCAGCAGCGGAGAAAGTAAAGGAGGCAAGGAAGATGCGCTCTATTATCAACCAGCAGCGGTTGCGAGGCTCCCGTCAATCAACGCCACCTGGCGCCCAAACCCTTGAGCTGTTAGAGACCCATGACGTTCGCCTGCCCTTCGCCTCTCTGCGGCCAAGTCGGGCGCGCCCGTGGGCCGGGGCTCTGTCGGCGATGCAGGAGCAGGGGTCCCGGACTTGCACTGCCTCGACTGTGGCGTGGCTCAAAGGAGGCCAGGACAGCCCATCTTCATCAACACAAGCTCAAGACCCTCGCGAGGCCAAGCCTCATGAGGCGGGCGACAAGGAGCTTCCTCGGTAGCGGCCTCGTCGGGCTGGCTCATGAGGCGGAGAGTTCAAGGCCGGGTACCTCGCGAGGTGCCCATGACACAAGCCATGACGACCAAGGGCGCTAGTCGAGGCGCCCGCTGCGCGGCGTCCTCCTTTCCTCTTTGGTGCAAAGAGAGCAAGCGCGGCGAGCATCAAGCAAAGGCATCCGTTTGATTGCAACAAGACCAAGACCAGCCCCAGCGGCTGGAAGAATCATCGTGGAGCCCAAGCGGCGTCATCACGAGCATTTGGCGGCGAGGACCAACTTTAGTCGGGATAAGTGTACCCGCTGTTCCCCTTGAAAATGGCCAATTATTGGCACCTTCCGCTCAATATTTGGGAAGAGGCCGGGGCCTTCGCCTATAAATAGGAATAGCCACACTCGAGTAGGGGCGATGGATCAAGGCGATTAGCATCCCGCGAGAGAGATAGAGACCCGATCCTCAAGCTAGGCGGCAGGACACCACCTAGCAGTTCATCACACCCACCAGAAACAGACCCTCATGAGGCTGTTCTTCCTGTCTTATTCCTCATCAGCCCAGAGGCAATCCACCACACCACAAACTAGAGTAGGGTATTACACCTAGCGGTGGCGAACTAGTATAAATCTCGTGTCTCTTGTGCTGTTCTTTTTAGTAGTTTAGGTCCCTGCGATTGGCGAGTATGAGGCGGTGGAGGGTTGGATATCATGGCGCGCGAGTTGAACCTTAAGGGCCTGCCGGAACCCTAAATCCGACAGATATCTTCCATAGTCGGAAGCGCCGTCGTGCTCCTTGAAGCCGCTCAGCCAGCTCCCCAATGCCTTCGGGCAGGGAGATAGATAGCCACAAAGGCTGGCCGGCGTCTTTCATCACTGCCGAACTTCGTTCGTGCGGTAGCAGATTCGGAAGAAGATCACCCGAAGCTGGGAATCTCCTCTTCGGGGCGACACAGTGAGCAAACCTATATACATGTTTATGTTAGTCGCCTTCCTCGCCGAACTCTTTCAAAGTTCGCTCAAGCACTCTTGAAAATGCCGCGACAAGCCGTCGATTCTCCTTTATGGAGTCAGACAAGCTGAGCACGAACATCTTTTAGTTCCTCACCCGGTCTGGTGTTGGCATCTTGGAGGTTATTTTTCTCTGCCGCACCCTCGTAAGCATGCTCTCGCCCGGCCTTTAGCTGGCGCAAAAGCTATTGCTTGTCGGATCTAGTCGGCGCCATCTGCAATATTTTGTCGGTTACACACCCGCCGCCTTGAAACTATTTATCTTTTGAAGCATATATTACGGAGGGGTCTATGTGGCTCCCCTGTGGCGGCTAGTCTTGACCTCAAGTTGGGCCTTGCATTCTTCAAGCTCACAGGACAGTCGGGTATTCTTTTTGTAGATCTGCATAACAAATGATCCTTAAATCAGTTATTCTAACTATTTTAAGTCTCGGGGAGCTCTTGGCATATATAAGTGTCAAATTTCCTTACATGTATGTCCTTTACATACTGCTCAAGTAGCTCTGGCTAGACCATCTTGGCGGCGCAGTGCGCATCTCCAATTGAAGGCATTCAAGGCCTCTTGGGAGAAACATGCGTCACGATGAACTGTCCGGCAGGCGCTTTGTGATTCATGGCGCTCTCCACCTCGGAGTTGGTGGCGGACAATTTAGTCGGCATCCTCTGCCGGAGGAGCATCCGGCGCCGCCTCGTGCTCGCCTCCGCTTCGGACCCGGCCGGAACTGGTCGGCGGAGGCTCAATTGGCAACCTCTCCGGACTCAGTCCGTGGCGCTCTTTTTCTGAAAAAAGCACCAGCGTTAGTACACCTTCGAGAATCAATCACGGAAATATGGCGACCGCCATACCGTTCTGGCGGGTTTCGATCCGAACCACACTTCTTTTTTGCTTTGTGGGGCCGTCACTGCCCTTGTTGGCCAACCGCCCGGAGCTCGGCCTCTGCCTCGAAGCGCCCTGAAACACCATTGGTATCACGGTGATCAAAAATTAGCACGGATGGGTCATTATCGAGTATTGGGGCCTCGGTCTCGATTACTGCGGCTGGAAGTATTCAGGGTAATCGGCTGTAATAGCAGCAAAGCATTATCGATGCTAAGTTGGTGGAACACCCCATCGATCAACTCCACCTTTATATCCGGATCCTCTTGGAGGCGGATCGAGGACCGTTCGGATCCTCGGGTTGTGAAGCGGGCTTTGTATCTTCTCCACGGCCCGGCGCGGTTCTGCGAAAACCATGAAATGAGATATTTAATCACGGGAACATGGAGCGGACAGGCCACAAAGATGTTTGCTTACCCAACGAGGATTATTGAAAAAACTTCGCTCGATGGGTTGGCGGAGAAAATCCTCCTCCTCCCCTTTATACATGGCGGGCGAGGTCTTCACCGGTTGGTGACTGATCCCGGCCCTTTGTGGCCATGGCGGGTGGCGTCGTCCTCCCCGTTGAAGTCCCACATGGGGTGGCCCCTATATTGGAGCGGCTGCACTCCCCTCATAATGCAGATTGCCATGACTCCAATCATGATAAATCCGGCATGAGCCAGTAACCTTATTCGGCTCATCAAGTAAAGGACATCGGTCATTTTCCCTCTGGCGGCTCCGTGGGCGCCCGGCTTAGCGCTTCTTGGGAGGAGCATTGCTAAACTCCGGAAGGCCGATCCGAACAGGATCCGGCAGCGAGGCGTCCTCCATGTAAAACCATTACGAAGCCAGTCTTGGACGCCTTCTTGAGGTTCGGATATATATCCGGTCGGCGATCGCCATAGTTCGGCTCCGCCCACTTGATATATTGACCCCTCACGAGCGGGGTACTAGGCGAGAATAATCTCTTCCACAGCAAAAATGAGCCTCGGCGCCCAACAACAGTTCGCAAAGGGCCACGAAGCCCGATGTGTAAAATGGAGGCGGGCGTGGGTGGTGCGATTGGGCCGTAGAACTCAAGAGCCCCGGAGAAAGCGGATGGATTGGAAATCCGACTCCTCTTACTAGATAAGAGATAAAGCACACTCGCTCTCCTTTAGAGGATCGGGGACACTCTCCGCTTGCTTTCCGCCCTTGTAGGTGTCAAGTCCGGCTCGGACCGGAACCATAGCAGGCGGGGAAGAAATCCCTTGGTTTGGAGTATAACTAGCTCGCTATCGGGGTGAGCATCTCTCCCAATTTCCAGGCTGAGGTTTGGGAGCACGAGAAGGAGGAGCGCGTCATTGTCCATGATGGAATGGGCTTTGGTTAGGCGCTCAGGAAAGCTTCGCGATGGGGATGGTGTGACTCAGATCTAGATCCGCCCTTTTATAGGCAGCTCATTTGCGCAGCTAGGGGGTAAGTGTAAAAATACCCTGGCTTTTCGCATTCATTCAAACACGTGGAAGATGGCCATTATTGGGCGTAGAAGCCAAGGGCGCAGCATTTATCGAAGCGGACACTATTCGACAAGTATATGGAATTTGGAGAAGAACCGCCTCGCAATGCGAAGACAATCAACGCGCCGGACTCATCGTCATTGAAGCCTGGTTAAGGAGACTCTTGAGGAGTCGGACTAGGGGTGTCCGGATAGCGAACTATCACCATTGGCGGACTCTGGACTATGAAGATACAAGATTGAAGACTTAGTCCGTGTCGGATGGACTTTCCTTGGCGTGGAAGGCAAGCTTGGCGTCTGGATATGTAGATCTCCTACTGTTGTAACCGACTCTGTGTAACCCTAACCTATCCGGTGTCTATATAAACCGGAGGGTTTTAGTCCGTAGGACGAACAACAATCATACCATAGGCTAGCTTCTAGGGTTTAGCCTCCTTGATCTCGTGGTTGATCTACTCTTGTACTACCCATATCATCAATATTAATCAAGCAGGAGTAGGGTATTACCTCCATCGAGAGGGCCCGAAGCTGGGTAAAAACATCGTGTCCCTTGTCTCCTATTACCATCCGCCTAGACGCACAGTTCGGGACTCCCTACCCGAGATCCGCCTGTTTTGACACCGACAACCACCTTTAGTTAGGATAGCATGTACTAGTTGTCCCCCTTCAAATTGGCCGTTGTTGGCTCCCTTCCCGCTCAATATTTGGGGAGAGGACCAGGGCCTCTATAAATAGGACTAGCCACCACCATATAAAGAGGAATGATCAAGCTCTCCCTCAACCACACCAGTTCACCAAGCACAAGAACACCTCTCCTCAGGAGGCTGTTCTTCCCCTTGTACTGTTCATCCTCAGCCCAAGAGGCAATTCACCACACCACACTGGAATAGGGTATTACACCACAACGGTGGCCCGAACCATTATAAATCTCGTGTCCCTTGTGTTGCGAGTTCGTCGAGCTAGGCTTTGAGATCACGGTGAGGCTGAGGACGTGATTCAGTAGGGGGAGATCTTCGTGCACACCCTAGTGTTCGAACCTCAAGGGTTTTGCCGGAACCCGAAATCCGACAATGATGAACCTCTTTGGAAGGAGTTCTTCGAGTAGGAGATCCTCGGAGGCATCTTCTAGTGACAGCTCCATTAGTCGGTCTTACGTTGAGCCAAGTGAGAGTTCCATACGATATGCCGCCACCAAAACATGCTTATGGCCATGCAACGATTATATGGTAAGTGTGGGTATTAAGGAGGAATTTCAGCAATATGTTCACAACGCCGATCTCGGTCCCTACATTTCAGATAAGTGCAACCAACACCATACTCTCACTGAATCATTTTTCAAAGGATTTAAATTCCATCCCCATGAGTCTAGGGTGTCATTTAAACTGTATGAAAATTCATTTACCATGTCTTTAGAGAAATTTGCTCACCACTGCAAAATTTCATTCTGGGGTTCGCTTGACGAACCGCCAAGATCTGAGTTTCAAACCTTCTTGACTAGTCTTTGCTACGGTGAGACTAGGGGAGTGACGCAAGGTAGAATAAAGAGCATTCATTTTCCCGCAATTTAGTACTTTGCATTATTCAATGGAAAATGTATTGTAGGCAAACAAGATTGTAGTACACTTTGTGTTCCAGACTTGTGCCTCATACGCACCACTCTCACCGGTGACCAAAGTTATAGTCTTGGAGAAATTGTTGGACGCATGTTGCAACACAATGCTAATTGTGGTTATTTTTATGGTGGAATTTATGCCACACGCTTAGCAAGAGAGCTGGGTGTTTCACCTCTGCCATATGACCCTGGTTTACCCACGCGGTATTTAGACTTTGATGCTATGAAACGTCATAAGATCCTTAAAGGTGAACCCCATAATTTCACCTATAAATTGGTGTTTAATAAAGATTCCATTGTACACACGTATTTGCCTGCGGCTGCTCTCTTCGATGTTCACAGTAAGGGAAGATATTTTGTTCTAGAGGGCGAGGCCCGAGCTCATAACGCGGCGGTTGTGGCTGCACGGCAGGCTGAGGCATCCGCACCAAGATCCTCCGTGAGCTATTAGCCCGATCATTATGTAGGCTACTGACTGATTACCAAGTTAGGCCAAAAGCCTAAGCTTGGGGGAGTACGTATTTCCACCGACATTACATTCATGTTCACACATTTCATTTCATTTGTCGGTGTTCACACTTTTTCATTGTATTATCCATGTTAAATTTATTTTCTCGCTTTCTTCTTGTGTGTTTGAAAAACTTTGAGAAAATCCAAAAATATCTCCTACCACTATCTTCTTTAGTGCTTCAATTTCTTGGAGGGCTTTTTGGGCCTCGGCCTTAGCAGCTTTGGCACTCTCAAGAGCCGAGGCAAGCTCGGACTCTCGGGTCTTGAGTCACGCTCCAAACCCTCGTGTTTTTCACGAGAATGCGGAACTCTTGCGCACCTCCATGAGCTCGCCTCCCTTTCTCTCGCTCGGTGCGTTCACTTGCCACTTTGTTTTGACCACGGACACCGCTTCCCTCGAGGTCGCCACCTCGTTCGTGGCCCCTAAAGTACCCATGTTATTCTGTTATTTTTTACAGCAAAACCTTTTCTATAAGGTATTTCTTTAAATAAGGTATTACTTACCTTCCTTGTCCTCGAGCTCCTTCTTGGCTTATCGAGCTCGTTCTCGGACCTTCGAGTTACGCTTCAATGCATTGACCTCCATGATCGGTCTTGGAAGGTCGGCATGCAGCCTGCATTCCCATATTGACATACTTATGTTAGACTCCTGCATATATATTTTTAGATCCTTAGTCCGGCTTTTCTTTCCGAACACGAACTAAGCATCGAGAACTCTTGTCTATCACGGTAATATTTTACATGTTTCAAACTTACCTCAAAGCTGTTAGAAGGCTGGTACAGGCTTGAGTCGATCCGCTCTTGGCGGATTGAACTATCCGGATCACCGCACTCCTGCGATGCGGTGCTCCTCCTGATGGGCGCGTTGGCGCCTCCGATGCTTATCCGGTGCCTCCGGTTGGGCGGAGGACACGGTGTCTTACCTTCTTGCGAAGGATCCGCTGTCCGGACTTGAACCGCTGATGGTTCCGGCATGGAGTCGGACAAGGTGAACTTAAACCTGAGGGTCTTGCCCCCAGCGCTGAGTCGGGGCGTCGCCTTGTGGCATCTCTGCGCTACCTCCTCTTGACCAAGCCCCTCTTGGGGCCCCGGCCTTGGCGTCGTCCATGGCGTGAAAGCGAGGCGGTCGGAAGAGAGTACTCTCCATTTCCGAGCGAGCCCGGGGACCCTTTCGATGAATCGGCGAACTTCGCCCTTGGGTGGGCTGCACGGTAGTTCGACATTAGAAAACACTCTACAATAATAAAAGCCATGGGTATCCGGACACTTACGATCTCGCCAGGGCGCTTGGCCTCGTGGGCCAATCCTCCTAAATCGTAAATCAGCGTTGGTGGAGAGAGTTCGGAGGAAGGTTCTTCCTTCTTGGACCCTCCGTCCTCCCTAGTCAGGCGGCCTTCCTTTCTTCTCCTCCCCCGGGGAGAGGAGCTTCTTCTTCTTCCTCCTCATCTTGAGGAGAAGATTCGCTTGAATCTAACAGCACCTGCCGTCGGGAGCTCCTTGAGTTCCGTGGCCTCCTCTTGGCCTTCTTCTCCGGCACCACATGGGGTGCGGAACCTTCTTCCAATCAATCGGCGTCCGCTGGGTCTTACGGCAAAGGCAGACGAGTTAATCTGTCCGGGCGTCTCCAGCCAGTCTGTCGAAAGATTAGAGTTTTAGATCCCGTAGAGTCAATATATGAAAAAGAGTCCCATAAAGGGTAAAATAAACTTACCTCGCCGGCTTGGCTGCGAGCTGTATCCAGCGATCTTTGGTAGCGGATCTTTGAGACCAGCGCCCTTGAATAGCACCTTCCGAGGCGTCTTACGTGCGTGAGTGTCGAAGAGCGGCTCAACGTTGGTGTTGTGTCGGATCGAACTCCCACAAGTTAAAGGCCCGTTGTTGGCATGGGAGAATCCGGCGGATGAGCATCACACGGATTATGTCGACAAGCCTAAGATTCTTAGCCACGAGGTTTGGACGCATGTTTGAAGTCCGGATGTCTCGTCAAATTCCCCATGTCGGGCCGTCTTTTTCCATGGCGAGCCGTGTGGGAAGCTAGATCTGAACTTCGGGGGCCGCCCGCATTTGGTGTTGCGGGGCTCGGTGATGTAGAACCACCCGATTGCCACCCCTTTATTGTCTCCCGAAGGCGCCTTGAGCCATGGGACTTTGGCCATCTTTCCAACCATGGCGCCTCCGCACTCCGGCAGCGGCCGCCCACTACCTTGGGCGGACGTTGAAGATCTTCAGCCATAAGCGAAGTAGGGTTGGATGCGAGGCGAAAGCCTCGCACCTGACGATAAGCCGAGATGTTGAGGATGAAATTCGGGGCCAGGTCGTGGAAGTCGGGGCCGTAGTAGAACATGAGCCCCGGACAAATGGGTGAAGAGGAAAACCTAGTCCAGCGGATGAAGTGGGGAGAAACACCACCCTCTCATGGGGCCGGGGGTGGAATGAGCTGCCCCTCGTCCAGGGCTTTGTGCGATGTTGCCGGACAAGTATCCGGCCTCCCTTGATCTTTTGATGTGCCCCTCAGTGGCGGAGGGCCATCCACCTGCCTCCGCTCGACATGGTTGGAGAAGGTTGAGGTGGGATGTGCAAACTTAGGCGCTGGAGCTCGAGTCTTGTGAAATGGATGAGCAAAGGAGGAAGAAGGCGTGGGTGAAAAGGTGGATCCTTATCCCCTTATATGAGCAGACCAAGCTATCGTCCCTCACCAACTGATTAAAACTCTCCTATTTCCCAAGCGCGTAATCAATGGCGCGGATGGGTCTACGTCCGTATTGATGAGAATCCCGGAATAAGGGGCACGATCTATGCTTTGATAAGGCGGCGCCAAGGAAGCGCCTCGCTAAACACGCTGAGGTGGAGCGATAAAAAGCGATTCATATAAAGGCCTGGCGTGGTGTGATGTCATGCCGCGGAATACATTAGCAGATCTGTGCAAATGTTATTCTCTCTCTGATGGTATGTGGAACTTGTTTTTGCGAGCGGACACTATCCTTGTGTTCAAAACCTTCTATGAAGTATTGGGAGGAGGAACCCGCCTTGCAATGCCGAAGACAATATGCGGCGGACTTCGTCGTCATTGAAGCCTGGTTGAGACTCTTGAGGAGTCCGGACTAGGGAGTGTCCGGATAGCGGACTATCGTCACGGCGGACTCCAAGACTATGAAGATACAAGATTGAAGACTTTGTCCGTGTGCGGATAGGACTTTCCTTGGCGTGGAAGGCAAGCTTGGCGTCTGGATATGTAGATCTCCTACCATTGTAACCGACTACGTGTAACCTAACCTATCGGTTGTCGATATAAACCGGAGGTTTTAGTCCGTGGGGCGAACAACAATCATACCATAGGCTAGCTTCTGGGTTTAGCCTCCTTGATCTCGTGGTAGATCTACTCTTGTACTACCCATATCATTAATATTAATCAAGCGGGAGCGGTATTACCTCCATCGAGAGGGCGAACCTGGGTAAAAACATCGTGTCCCTTGTCTCTGTTACCATCCGCCTAGGCGCACAGATTCGGGACCCCCTACCCGAGATCCACGGTTTGACACCGACACACGTGGGCAGCAGGCGAGCAAGTCTGGTACCCCCATTCCCCGCGCCGGACAGTAGCCCGGGCCCAAAACACGCTGGACTTGGCTTAGCGGAGAAGCGAAGGGGCAAGTGCGGCGCTCTGAGCCCCAACAGCCCAGCGGCCTTAGGCGCCAGCGTGGCGGTTGGTTGGACATAAGCGTCCCTGCTTCCCCACGGCCTCGGCAAGCTGCCGAATTGACAAGCCCTGCATGCAAAGCGGGTCATGATTACTGTGATCGTGGAGAATTCGACGGTTGGCCTTCTCCGTCCATAAAATGCAGGCAGCGCGAGCCTTCAGTCCATCTCTTCTTGTTTTCCTTCTTCTCCATCCTTGCCCTTGCTCCACATTGCGGCAATGGCTCCGATCCGCCGGATCTCCTCGAAGAAGAAAGGAAAAGGCCCCAGAGAGGGTCGATCCGCTTCCGCCCGAAGAAAGCAGCTAGCCCTCTGCCGTCGAGATGAGGCGCCCGGGCAGGAGAGTGTCGAGGCCTTGATACGAGCATCCACGCCAGGGAGTTCCCGCTGCCCTTATGCGCCCGCATTGAGGGCCACTGAAGGAGTTGGCCCGGCGCCACAGACAGCGCGCCGTCGGTGTCGGCAGGTCCGCAGCGGTCGCGTTGTTCCTCCGGAGTCCATCTGAGGGGCTCCTCCAGAGTTTGTGCTTCACGCCGCCATGCCTCCTCGGTCTTGGATTAGCCTTCCTCCCTCCTTCGCCTTCGTTATTCTGCGGAGGGGCTCTGGAGCTACTCGGTTGCAACCGCGGCTGCAGCACCCTTGCGACGGGCGGAGGTTGCGGTCGTCGCTCCGGGCAAGGTCTTCATGACTCGAGGCTGGGGCGAGATCGCCCAGGTGCTGTGGGGCAGTGGCGCCCTCGTGATCCACACAGTGCGATGAGGCTTCGTGATGTTCTTCAAGGTCTTGACGGAAGGGCGCCCGGCTGGAGTGCTGCCACGAGAGTGGTGGTGAGGCCCTACCATGGCGAGGCTAGGCTCGCTGACCGCTCCCAGCGCTCCTCGAGGCAGCCAGGCGCCGGAGGATCCAGCGACTCCACGAGCTCCTCGCGACTCGGAGGCGGCGGCAGCCTCTGAGCCTCGAGGCTCGCACAGCGCCCGGGCAGGCCGAGCGTCGAGCCGCCGCCGCCAGCAGATCTGGATGAGGTTGGCGCGGTGTCCGGCGACCTTGTTGATGGGCGTCTTTGCGGTAGCGTGTAGTTAAGCTCCTTAGGATCTGCTCCTTTTGTTCCCTGCGAGGAATCAAAGAACACACCCGATGAGAACATGTAAGTGTTTGTGGTTCCGTTTGTTAACATGATCCTTATGCGAAGTGGTGCGAGATGCTCATCCCATCTTAGCTTAGTTCCTCCTTCCGAACCTCGCGAGGGCAGGCGCTCTGCGCCGGCAGTCGGTCCCAAGGCGGGCTTGACCGTCATTGGAATGCCGGTCGCGATGCGTGGTCAAGGCGAGAGGTGGCGGCCGGGTCGATAGAGCCCACGAGTCGCGATGCTCGGAGGTCCCTTTAGCGCTCAGCGGACATCGTTGGCGAAAAGGAGCCGCGGCGTCGCTAACCGCGAGATTTCATTGGGTGCGAGGTCGGTGCTGCGATAGCTAGTATTTCCGGAGGATGACTTATCTTGGGAGTCAGGAACCGCTTCTTGGTGCGGCGTTAGGTCCGCGCATTGGCAGCTGAGGAGTTGCCTGGCGAGGTCCCCTCACGCCTCTTCCCTCTCGCCCTTACTCCCCTTTCTGCTCTACATCCTCGGGTCCGGCCTTGGCGAGCTCGGCCGTCGTTGGTATGCCGGTCGTGATGGCGTGGACAAGGCGAGCGGTGAGGATGGAGAGTCGATGAGAGTCCATGGTCGCGATGCTGGTACCCCCCTTTAGCGTGCAAGCGGTCGACGCAGCGGAAGAGGGTGCGGTGGACAGGCATCAAATAATGATCATGATGGGTCGAAGCGCGGCTCGAATAAGCATAAGAGGATACATGCCACTGGAGTGCGGCCGGGTGGCTTGGGGATGATGCAGCCAGGCGCCCCAATAAAGTAAACTAGAAACACGAATCAAAGGGATACATGCGCGAGGAACGGACCCGCAGCACAGGAATGATGCAGCCACAGAAGCGCTCGGCTGAAAATGAAACTTCGAAGGATGTCACTGAAAATGTTGAAGATGAAGGGATGCTGAAGTAGCGGACGGCATCGCTGCGGAAGCCGATCTTCCTGAGCCCCGGGACCAGGAGTGTCGATTTGGGTTACGGCAGACCCTCTAGAGTTCGAACTACAGGGGTGCCGGAGATCTCACCCCTACCTACCTGCACCTCGTCGCCTCATGAAGGATCTAAACTACACAAAAAAAACACAAAGGGACACAAGGTTTATACTGGTTGGGCCACCATTGTGGTGTAATACCCTACTCAGCTGTGGTGTGGTGGATTACCTCATGGGCTGATGATGAACAATACAAGGAAGAACAGCCTCGCGATGCACATTCTTGGCGGTCTGACAATTACTAGGGGAGTTCGGTCGCTCTCTCTCTCTCTCTAGATTGCTTGACCTCTAGCTCTGTTCTGGATTCCGGCCTCCTTCTACCCTGTGGGTGGCTAGTCCTATTTATAGGCGGAGGCCTGGGCCTCTTCCCAAATATTGGCGGGAAGGCGCCAACAATTGGCCATTTGAAGGGAACATCTAGTACACTTATCGACTAAAGTTGGTCCTCGCTTTGTCAAAGGCTCAGCGGTGGCGCGGCTTGGGCTCCATGATGACCTCCTTCCTGCCGTTGTGTTGGTCTTGGTCTTGTTGCACGAAATGGGTGCCTTTGCTTGATGCTCTCACTGTGCTTGCCTCCTTTAGCCAAGAGGAAATGAGGGACCTTTGCAGGGCTGGCACCCTCTGGCGCCCTTAGTGCGTCATGGCTTGCGTCATGGGCACCTCGTGAGTACCCGCCTTGATCTCTCCGCCTCCTCGCGAGCCAGCCCAGGCAGAGACCGTGCCTCGGGAAGCTTCACTGTCGTCCGCCCATGATCTCCAGCCCCTCGCGAGGTCTTGAGCTTCGTGCTAATGAAGATGGGTCAGGCTGGGCCTCCCCTTGAGCCACCCCGCGCCGCGAGCGAGCAAGTATGGGTACCCCCATTCCCGAAGCATGACGAGTAGCCCCGGGCCCAAAGCGCGCTGGACTTGGCCTAGCGAGAAGCGAAGGGCAAGTCTGCGGCGCCCTGAGCCCTAACAGCCTCTGACCTCGGGCGCGCGTGGCGGTTGATTGGACGTGGGCGTCCCTGTTCCCCCACGCCTCCTTATTTTGCGCCCAGCTAGGCGGACCCATGGTTGCACACAGGCATCCCTCTTCTCGCCGCTTGACCGTCTACTACTCTTCCTCCTCTCGAGCTCCAGTCTCCGCTTCCAATACAATCTCGAATCCTCCCCCTTCTTGTCGCCATGGCTCCGACGAAGAAGGGGAAAGGGAAAAAGCCTGTGCCTCCGCCCGTTACGCCCGTCGCCGGCAGCCCCTGCTATCTTCGATCGATCATACTCAGCAGAAGGCTTGGACAAGTCGATTCTGCCCTCGCCACTATCTTCAGCGAGTGCGGGAGGATGACGGTCAGGCCCGCGTCTCACTTCTCCATTGGCAGAATAGTCGCGAGGTCGATGCCGCCCGGCCCTATGGGCGGGACTAGTTCCCCTTTCCAATTTCTTCAACGTTGTGCTTTCCCATTACCAGATCCATATGATGCATTTGGGTCCTGAATCCATTACTCTTATTGTTGTTTTCGCCTTTGTCTGCGAGCCGGTGATGGGCATCCCTCCTTCAGTTGCCTTGCTGCACCACTTCTTCTCTTTGCGCCTCATCGACCCCACCCAATGCTCGAAGTGCGTGAAGCTTAATTACCCACCAGAAACAGCGGCTTGAGGATTGATTTTAGCCTTCCTCCGCGCGTCACGGGTTCCTTGGCGGTGGCTGTATGTGGATGTCGGGTGCCCAGCCCCTGCTTTGAGCCAACATTGCCGCTGTCCCCAATTCGGGCTGGGGCGGGAGATGCTCACGAGCCCCGGCTCGTCTTCGTCAACATCGCCCGGCGTGCCCAGGCGCTCGGCGTGGCAGGCGCCCAAGGTGGTGAATGAGTTCCTCTGTGCGCATTGCCCCTCTTGGCGCCATTCCGCGGATGTGGGCCTTCGGTGGGCGTGAGGACGCATGAGGCTCAGGAGGACCTTGTCGGTGTTTTGGGAGCAGGGGTCCCAGACTTGCTGCTGCGGCCTGCGGCGTGGCTCAAGGGTGGCCAGCCACGGCCCATCTTCATCAACACAAGCTCAAGACCCTCGCGAGGGCCAAGCCTCCTGAGGCGGACGGGGGGAGCTTCCTCGAGCCTGCAGCCTCATCGGGCTGGTTCGCGAGGCGGAGAGATCAAGGCGGGGTACCTCACGAGGTGCCCATGGCGCAACCATGGCGACCAAGGCGCCCGAGTGAGCGCCAGCCAGCATGATGTCCTCCTTTCCTCTTTGGTGCAAAGGGAGCAAGCGCAGGCGAGAGCATCAAGCAAAGGCGTCCATTTCGGTGCAACAAGACCAAGACCAGCCCAACGGCAGGAAGGAAGTCATTGTGGAGCCCAAGTCGGCGTCACCAACATGGCCTTTGACAGGCGAGGACCAACTTTAGTCAGGATAAGTGTACCAGATGTTCCCCTTCAAAATGGCCAATTGTTGGCGCCCTTCCCGCTCAATATTTGGGAAGAGGCCCAGGGCCTTCGCCTATAAATAGGACTAGCCACGCACAGAGCTAGAGGGATCTGATCGAGGCAGCTTGATCCGGAAGGGAGAAGCAATCTAGAGAGAGAGAGAAAGAGAGAGAGCGATCGAACTCCCCGTAGCAGTTCATCGCCCCGGCCAAGAACAGACCCTCGCGAGGCTGTTCTTCCTTGTATTGTTCATCACCATCAGCCCAAGAGGCAATCCACCACACCACAAACTAGAGTAGGGTATTACACCACAATGGTGGCCCGAACTAGTATATAAACCTGCGTCTCTTGTGTTGTTCCTTTAGTAGTTTAGATCCAGCGGCGGCGGGGTGCAGGTTGGTAGAGGAGAGATCTCCGCGCGCACCCGTGTTGAACCTCAAGTGCAGCCGAAACCGAAATCCGACATTTGGCGCGCCCGGTAGAAGTGCGTCGGGTCGTCTTCCGCCGCCCTATTCTCCGTCGACCACCGCATCCATGTCGGCGCTCGTCGGGCCAGCGCCCGGCGCTGAGCCGCTCTCGCTTCGCGTCGCCCGAGCGGCTCCGTCGTGGCGCCCTCGTCGTTCCGTCGCCTATCGTCAACGCCGCCACCGGCCCGGCGAAACGAGCAACAAGCATCGTCAGCATCCCTCCGTGAGCAAGGCGGCCCTACTGCTACCCCTCACTCCGTTCTTCGTCTCGCGCGTTTAGCGCGCCCATGAAAACTCGAGCTGCGCTCATCGCGGCGAGCGAGCTCCTGCGCTACCGTCCGATCGGCAGCGTCTGAAGAGTGGCTCGACGCGTCGCCGAGCTTCGTCCGTGTCGCGAGGCTCCCCGCGTCGTCGGTCCTTCGAAGCGCACCCGCCATCTTGCAGGCGGCAAAGCTCGAGGCGCCTCGGCGCCTCCCCCTCAAGCGCCACAGCCCCAAAGCGCGCATGGTCCTGGCGGAACCCGCTCCGTCCGGCACCAGCATGGCAAGAGCAGAGCTGCCAGGAAGTCCCTCGCCCGCAAGAAGCTGCCTGAGTGCTCCCCGCTCCAGCCCGTCGTGACCACGCTCCTGCTCCGGCACATCAAGACCCCGCACTACTCCCAGCTGCAGCGCATGGGGACCCGCAAGACCAAGCTCTTCGTCACCCAAGGCCTCCCTTGGCCACAGCAGGCTGCCGTGCCTTCACCACCGAGCTGTGCAGTGTCGCGTGGCCCGGCAAGTTCAAGCCAGATGTCACAGCCCCAGATCAGCCCTAGCTTGTTTTTCTTACATCCATGCATCATGTCTAAATTTCTTTTAAATTTGAATTGGGGAATTGGAGAGCCTCAGAAATCACTTAAAATAAATGATCAACATTAAAAATTGCTTCAAATGTTTCCAAGGAAATGTTCCTTTTCAGCTTTGAAAAATATTGGCAAGAATAAAATTCAAACCAATATTTTTGGAGTATTGAAACATTTTATTTTGGGCCTTTGAATTAATTCAATAACTATTTGCATTGGAAATATATTTTATATATAATTAATATATGTCCAATAATTACAGGACATTTATGTGGTTTGGTATACTTTAGTTCTAAGCCACATAATTATCTTGAGATTTTATAAAATGGGTTAGTATTTTACTAACCAAAACAAAACAGAACAAAATAGAAAAAACTAAAACAAATAAAAGAGAGAGAGGCCGACTGGCCACTTACAGAGCTGGCCAGTTGGCCCAGCCCACCAACCACCTGCTTGGTCATCGCCTACCTCACGCGTTGGCGGAGGAGGAACCTGGCGCCAGGCCTTGAGCTCGCCACGCCTCCTCCTGCTACGCTTGCCTCACCGGGACGCCTCGCGCCTTCTCCTCGGCGCCGCCCGACCCCTGGACCCCTCGCTCTCTCCCTCTCCCTCGTTCCCTCCTCTGTCTCGCTCCCAGCGCCACCAAACACGTCGTCGCCGCCGCTCGCCACCACCATGCCACAGCCACCACCTCGCCCCTCAAGCCGCGTCCCAGGCTCCTCGTGCCGCCCTCGCCCTCCCCGCCGCCACCTTGACCGGAGAGCCCAGCGCCGCCCAGCCTTTCCGTCTCCTCGGCCGCCGCGAATCTCCATCCCCGACTCGCCGCCGTCCGAGCTTCCCCGAGCACGCCGAGTCCACCACTGCACTCCACGTGAGCTCCCGGTCACCCTCCCCCTCACCCCTTGGCCTATCTCTCACCGTAGCCGCTGATTCGAAGAAGCCCAAAAGTTCCCCGCCGCCGGCCATGGCGCCGCCGTGGCCGAGCCACCAACTGCGCCCGAAACACGTCACCAAGTTCGCCGCCCTCCCGAGAGCTCATGGCGCCCTTCCGTTTCTCCTCTAGTGCACCGCAGCATCGAGCCCGAGCTCGCCCGAGCTCCGGCCGCCGCCAAACATGTCGCCAGCGCCGATTCCGGCCACCCCGACCCCAGCTAACTCCACCAAGAGTTGCGGCTCGTCCCCAACTCCACTTGGATGCCTCCGCGGCCCATTTGGTCGCCGGAGTGGCCAAAACCACTCTCGCCGCCGCGTCTGGCTCGCCGGCGGCTAAACGCCAGCGTAGTTAGCGCTGGCTTTGACCATGGGTGGGCCCCGGTTGACCCTCCTGGGTCAATGACAGGTGGGGCCCAGCCCTGCTAGCTAATTAGGATTAGTACTAATTAAATTTAGTTAAGCTAATTACAGCGACACGCGGGACCCAATCGAGGTTTGACCGGACCGTGTCCCGTTGACCCGTGACGTCACTGCGGCGTCAAGGCATAGATAATTGATTTTCTGGATTTATTATAATTCAGGAAATTCGAGAATATATCAAAACTTCTAAAATTCATAGAAATTCAACCGTAACTCCAATGGAAATAAGTTATATATGAAAATGATCAGAAAAATATGAAGAATCTGTTTATGCCATGATCATGCATGTTTGAACAAGTTAACCTCACTGAATAGGATGAATCATGATTAGGGTAATTTATGAAATAACATTTGGAGTTGGAATTTGTTCTTGTTTGAATTCCACTTCAATTAACTTGGCTAGATATTGCATTAGGTGAATTCAGTACCTTAACATGACATATCATTCATGTGAATGTGCATTGCATTGATTGTGTTCTCTCTTGTTTGCGGTAATTGTCCCTCTCGATGAGCGGCGTTAAGCGATTATTCGATGACACCGATGAAGAACTATATTATCTTGAAGTGCCGGGCAAGCAAAACCCCTTGTTCATTCGATATAATCCCACTCTCTCGCTCCTGCTCTATTTTACTGCATTAGGACAACAACGACTCATGTGTTACTTGCTGCGGTAGCTGAACCCCTTTATCCTCTGCATGACCTGTCATTCCACAGTAATTAGATGAAACCCACTAGCATGAGTAGGAGTTGTTTGAGCCATGTTGTGCCTACTCATTCATGCTTGTTTGTCATGCCTGCTCTCTGCTTAGAGTTGAGTCAGGTCTGATTCATCGGGATGAATCGGAGGTGTGTGAACATGTCCTCTGTGTGTGAGCTAAGTGTGTGAACACGATTTGGTAAAGGTAGCGGTGAGAGGCCATGTAGGAGTACATGGTGGGTTGTCTCATTGCAGCCGTCCTCGAGGCCCGAGTTACGTGTTTGTGATCCATGAAACAGATTACTACCACGCATTGGGCTCGAAACCAATGGACCCTCTCGGCTTCTTAACCACCCTTGTTCTCTGTCCGGGAGTTGCAACTAGTTTACGGTGTTTGTAGGATATGTGTTGGAGGCGTGCGTGGCGCTGACCCTAGGGGTGGGCTATGATGCGGTAGATACACGTGGCCGGTGTCTGCCGAGTGCCGTTTGGTATCTCGGGAACCCTGCACACATCGTTCGGGGCTGTATGGGAAACCTCGGCGGACTCCTGCCGATGGAACCTGAATAGGCGATAAACTGGACTAGGGACTTGAGTGTTTAGGTAGGCGTGGCCGACACCCACGTTGGGCTTCCGCTTGAAGGTTGCAGTACATGTCGTAAAAGGCGTAAGTGGTGAGCGTGTGTGAAGAAGTACACCCTGCGGGGTTAATATGATCTATTGAATAGCCGTGTCCACGGAGAAGGACTTCTGGGTTGCCTATAACAGTTCATAGACAAGTGAAAGTGGATACTCTAAAATGCGCAAGATAAGCGTGAGTGCTATGGATGGCGTTCTCGTGAGGGAGGCGGGGCGGGTCCATAGTGGTGTATTGATATGGTGAATATGTGGACTCGTGTGCCACCTCAAAGAGTTACTTGCGATCGTAGTTCAGGATAGCCACCGAGTCAAAGCTGACTTGCTGCGGTCAAACTCCACCACCCCTTTGTTGATAATGATGCATATGTAGATAGTTACGATGTAAGTCTTGCTGAGTACGTTTGTACTCACGTTTGCTTATTTTATGTTTTGCGAGAGACGTCGGTCTCGCTAGTAGTTCCACGTGGACTTGACGTTTAGCTTGTTACCTCAGCTACGATCTTGTGCCCTCGGCGAGATCGGTAGATAGTCGGGCTTTCGGCCTTTTCCATTTGTAGATGTCTCGTACTCGGACATGTTTAGCTTCGCTTGTGCTTTGACTTGTATGCTCTGATTGTTGGGTCATGAGACCCATGTTTGTAATATCCGCTCCTCGGGCCTAATGAATAAATATTTGAGTCGTAGAGTTATGTTGTGATGCCATGTTGTATTTACACATATTGAGCATATTGTGTGTATGTTTGAAATGCTTGGTATGTGTGGGATCCGACAATCTAGTTGTTTATCCTTGGCAGCCTCTCATATGGGGAAATGTAGTCTCGTGCTTACGGCGATAGTAGTCCGCTTCTGCCCGGTTCACGGAGTCTGCTAGACACTCTGCTTGGACACTTGGTAGGCGGCATGTGTTTCACTTCGTTCATATACGTCCCTTGGAAATGTCACGTGGTGATATTGAGTCCTGCCTAGCTGCTACAGCCGGGATACGGAGTCTGTTAGCCAGTGCTACAGCCAATTCATCGTTGATGACCGACATGCTCGATGTGATTCATGTATGCTGTCCCCATGGGTTAGTGCCGCTTTGGGTTCACGACTAGCCATGTCGGCCGGGTTCTCATGTCATATGGATGCTAGCGACACTATCATATCGTGAGCCAAAAGGCATAAGCGGTCCGGGCCATGGTAAGGCGACACCGTGGGAATACCGTGCGTGAGTCGCAAAGTGATATGAGGTGTTACGGCTAGATCGATGTGACGTGGAATCGGGGTCCTGACAGTGTTGGTATCAGAGCCTGACTGCCTGTAGGATTACCAAGCCAAACTGGTCGAAGTTGTGTCTAGAAATGCTTTAGTTATGTAAGGGAGTTGATTGTGGAAGGGAACGTAAGGCTCTTTTTACTCCTTATATCTCATGGCCTTCTGATCTGAGTCATCCTCTTCTCTTCTACGGGGTTTAAGAACTAGGCTTCTCATCTATCTATCAGGATGACGTGTTACTAATCCATAGACCTTTAAGATTGTTGGTTTTAAGCCCTAGTTCAGTTCCTACTATTTCTGTATGATAATTGTTGATCTCGGAACCTTGATATGGTGATGTTGAGTGGTTATGCCACCATTTTTGCAGGATGTCTCAAATCATTTTGAGCATTTACAGCCGTTATGCTGTCAAGAGTCATCCAGGTCTCTACATAGTCGATGCATTTGCAAATCCTTTCCTTCCATTTCCGATGTCCTTTTGGTCGAGAATAAGCACACTAATCGGTAAGTTGAGGTACTTTGTTGCCTCGGCGTAGATGTTGGAGCTATTATTATGACCCTAGGTGTTAGGAAGTCACCTAGCAATTTAGCAATGCTTTTGTATCCCCAGTGTGATGATTCTGGCCATTATTCTTAAAAGCATCCCGTGATGTTATTAGTTAGTAGGCATTCTATTCCTGGTTCCTGGCCCAAGATTCACCCTACTTACTTCATGTTGATAGTGTTTGCTAGTCCCTTTAGGATATTAGTAACCTTGCAATAGTCCTCGAGGTCCGTGGTATTTCCTTCTTCCAAATACCATGAACTGCTTATGGCAGAAGTTCTTTTGAGCCAAAAGATCACAACCAGGGTGCTTTTGAGGAGTTCTCCATTCATAATTGTGACTCTGCCAGTTCTACCTTCTCTGCATGGGTTATCCGGAAGAAATGTTGGGCTTTGCTCAACATACTAATCTATGCATCCACAACTCAGAAAATTATATGTTCCTTTAAGTTGCTCTCTTTAGTTGTATCCCGACCATCCTCTATCAGTTGATAACCAAGAGTATGTGTGCATCCGTTTATCGATGTCTATTATCCTTGTGGTCCGTCAAGCCATTCTATTTCGGAATGAATAGGAGAAACAAACTCCAGTACCTCATCCATTTCTAGGATTGGGTCAAAGTAGTTGTGTCCCATAGATCAAAATGCCAATTCAGCTTTTGATTCTGTTCTACCCTGAAGTATTGCCATCTTATGTCAAGAATGTCATGGGAATTTCACAACCTCTTAGGAATTCTTGATGTAGTGATACTTCTCGCCATCATCGTTCATTCCTCGGTCCCGTGTTGTTGCAACCAGAATACCGACAAATGAATTGTGATGTGTGAAATCAATACTCCTAGCAACCTTGTTGCTTGGTAGTTAAAGGACAATAATTTCATTCTTAGCGTATTGGTTCTTGAATCATCCTTCTAAGACTGATCGTGCTACCTAGTCCTTATTTCGGTGCACCCTTTGATTGATGAGTTAGGATCTTGTCAAGTCCTCACTCATTTGACCATATCGTCTTGCCCTCAAGCAAGATTGTTCTCGAGCTTAGAGACATATCGGTGGTTCGTGACTTTCCAAATATCTTCTTGGAAGTGTTACAGGGTTGTTTCCTAGCTGTTATGTTGAGCTCGTGATCAAGTTGGTTTCTTGTAAATCACCCCTTCTCCAAGAATCCGTGTTGGATACCCCTGAGCTAGTTGGTTAAGCTAAACAACAACTTGGAGAGTTGGAAGATGAAAGCTTGCCTGACCTAGTTCATCACTAAGGGATATCTTTGTGTGTGTAGTGTGTGTTGAAGAAAGATGATATCTTCATCGATTGGTCCCTGTGATCAGTTGCTGGACCTATTGTCTTAACAATCCTTTGATTTGAGTATGGGCTATCATCAAGTCAAATCAAAACCAACGATATTCGTGATGTTGTCTTACTCGTGGTTGATCCCTCGAGCATACACCATTACATCTTTGGTCTGACCAATGCTATCACCGTGTTCACATGATGGTGGAAGTCCAGTGATATGGAAACTCCGATGAGTTGTTGTTGAGCCCATCAGTAGCATTTTGTCTCCCCCGTGATTCATGTTGAATATCAACCTAGTGTTGAAAACTTTGTAAGCAATGCCTTCGTGTCCCGTTCATGAAGCCTATGCTTGGATGGAAGAAGTGACTTCCTCGAATTCATGTGCTTTAGGTGTAAGTTGCCGCCATGAATTTGAGAAAGGTTTGTTTCGTTTCCTCTGGAATCGTCCCAAGTTAGTCATGCACGTGCGAAGTGCCCTATGGTTTGATAGGTTGGCCGCCTCCACTCCATATGTGTTTCCTAGCACACCAAGCCACTGATTGATTTGTTCAAGGAGAAGAAGTTCCTTCTTAAGACCGCGGCTTATACAAGGACTTCGTTATCCTCGATGATGGTTCCCCACCTGAACTTGGTAGTGTTTAATATAAGACTACTACGTGACCATGCTTGTCTGGGACAACGTGTTCACCCGTTTGTAGCAGAACCCGCTCATGTTTTGGAGCTTTCTACCATAGTCCATCTCCCGAGAATCTCGCAACATCGTCTCGTCGATTTGTGTTGCAACCTTTCCTTTTCAGATATGCTGAGTCTGAAGTATCCTATCACCAATCGGATCTGAATCTTAGGCAGATATGATGATTGGAACCTTCCCAACATTTGCATATTGTTCCCAGCTTGCACCTCATTGTGCCAATTTTTCCATAGGATGTCTCTCTCAGTAATTGATGTCTAGGATCATTTTCAAAAGTGGACTTACCATGGGTCCCATCCATTTCCGATGATAAGCAAAAATCATCCATTGCGTTGTATTCAACAAGGTAGTCCACATCATCCATTCTAGTCTGGGTATGCCATTCCTTTGCACTCCACCAAACGATCGTTTGTGATTGCCTTAGGCTGGTATAAAGAATTTCAATGATCTCTGAATCAAAAGTAATTCTTTTTGCCACTTAAGGGAGTAGTTCTTCGAGTCACCTTTCCTAAGGTGTTCCGTTATGAAATCATGGCCATCATCTCCTTGTTACTTTGAAACCATGCACCATTTTACTTAAAGCGTGGAATGGTTGCCTACCAGTTTGAACCTTCGTTATCCATTTCTTTACCATCATTCCTAAGGTGTGTTTGGTGTCTCAACTCAAGAGTTGTTCTTACGTCTCTCCATGAACTGATCTTGAGTTGCTCGATCCTCAAGAAGATTAAATCCTGTAGGGTTTCCCCCTTCTTTCTGTTGTCGTGTCGAGTGAAGATCTCGAAAGTAAAGACGTCAAGACCAAGATGATAGAATGAATCAACATCTTCGAGAAGGGCAAATGGATCATGAAGATTGTGATAGTTTTGTGACTCCCCTTTTTCCTCTTACCTCACGTCTTAAATCTCGGGGCGAGATTCTTGTTTAGTGGGGGTGAGTTGTCACAGCCCCAGATCAGCCCTAGCTTGTTTTTCTTACATCCATGCATCATGTCTAAATTTCTTTTAAATTTGAATTGGGGAATTGGAGAGCCTTAGAAATCACTTAAAATAAATGATCAACATTAAAATTGCTTCAATGTGTTTCAAGGAAATGTTCCTTTTCAGCTTTGAAAAATATTGGCAAGAATAAAATTCAAACCAATATTTTTGGAGTATCAAACATTTTATTTTGGGCCTTTGAATTAATTCAATAACTATTTGCATTGGAAATATATTTTATATATAATTAATATATGTCCAATAATTACAGGACATTTATGTGGTTTGGTATACTTTAGTTCTAAGCCACATAATTATCTTCAGATTTTATAAAATGGGTTAGTATTTTACTAACCAAAACAAAACAGAACAAAATAGAAAAAAACTAAAACAAATAAAAGAGAGAGAGAGCGACCTGGCCACTTACAGGCTGGCCCAGTTGGCCCAGCCCACCAACCACCTCGATCATCGCCTACCTCACTTGCCAATAGGCGGGAGGAGGGACCTGGCGCCTGCGCCCGGCTCGCCACGCCTCCTCCACCTTCTTTGCCTCACCGAGACGCCTCGCGCCTTCTCCTCGGCGCCCGCCCGACCCCTGGACCCCTCGCTCTCTCCTCTCCCTCGTTCCCTCCTCTCTCTCGCTCCCCACGACGCCACCGAACACGTCGCCGCCGCCGCCTCGCCACCACCGCGGCCACAGCCACCACCTCGCCCCTCCAGCGTCCCGAGCTCCGCCGTGCCGCCCTCGCCCTCCCACGCCACCACGCGACCGGAGAAGCCCAGCGCCGCCCGGCGCTTTCCTCTCCTCGGCCGCGAATCTCCATCGCCGACTTCATGCCGTCCGAGCTTCCCGAGCACGCCGAGTCCACCACTGCACTCCACGTGAGCTCCCGGTCACCCTCCACCTCACCCCGTGGCCTATCTCTCACCGTAGCCGCTGATTCGAAGAAGCCCGAAAGTTCCCCGCCGCCGGCCATGGCGCCGCCGTGGCCAGGGCCACCCCAGCTTGCGCCCGAGCACGTCACCAAGTTCGCCGCCCTCCCAGGAGCCCGCAGCGCCCTTCCGTTTCTCCTCTAGTGCACCGCAGCATCGAGCCCGAGCTCGCCCGAGCTCCGGCCGCCGCCAAACATGTTGTCGCGCCGATTCCGGCCACCCCGACCCCAGCTAACTCCACCAAGAGTTGCGGCTCGTCCCCAGCTCCACTTGGATGCCTCCGCGGCCCATTTGGTCGCTGGAGTGGCCAAAACCACTCTCGCCGCCGCGTCTGGCTCGCCGGCGGCTAAACGCCGGCGTAGTTAGCGCTGGCTTTGACCATGGGTGGGCCCCGGTTGACCCTCCTGGGTCAATGACAGGTGGGGCCCAGCCCTGCTAGCTAATTAGGATTAGTACTAATTAAATTTAGTTAAGCTAATTACACTGACAGGTGGGACCCACTGTCAGGTTTGACCCGGACCGTGTCCTGTTGACCCGCTGACGTCACATGCGGCGTCAAGGCATGTGATAATTGATTTTCTGGATTTATTATAATTCAGGAAATTCCAGAATATATCCAAAACTTCTAAAATTCATAGAAATTCAACCGTAACTCCAATGGAAATAAGTTATATATGAAAAATGATCAGAAAAATATGAAGAATCTGTTTATGCCATGATCATGCATGTTTGAACAAGTTAACCTCACTGAATAGGATGAATCATGATTAGGGTAATTTATGAAATAACATTTGGAGTTGGAATTTGTTCTTGTTTGAATTCCACTTCAATTAACTTGGCTAGATATTGCATTAGGTGAATTCAGTACCTTAACATGACATATCATTCATGTGAATGTGCATTGCATTGATTGTGTTCTCTCTTGTTTGCCGGTAATTGTCCCCTCTCGGTGAGCGGCGTTAAAACGATTATTCGATGACACCGATGAAGAACTATATTATCTTGAAGTGCCGGGCAAGCAAAACCCCTTGTTCATTCGATATAATCCCTCTCTCGCTCCTGCTCTATTTTACTGCATTAGGACAACAACGACTCATGTGTTACTTGCTGCGGTAGCTGAACCCCTTATCCTCTGCATGACTGTCATTCCACAGTAATTAGATGAAACCCACTAGCATGAGTAGGAGTTGTTTGAGCCATGTTGTGCCTACTCATTCATGCTTGTTTGCCATGCACTGCTCTTGCTTAGAGTTGAGTCGGTCGATTCATCGGGGATGAATCGGAGGTGTGTGAACATGTCCTCTTGTGTGTGAACTAAGTGTGTGAACACGATTTGGTAAAGGTAGCGGTGAGAGGCCATGTAGCAGTACATGGTGGGTTGTCTCATTGCAGCCGTCCTCGGGAACTGAGTTACGTGTTTGTGATCCATGAAACAGTTACTACCACGCATTGGGCCCGAAACCAATGGACCCTCTCGGCTTCTTAACCACCCTTGTTCTCTGTCCGGGAGTTGCAACTAGTTTACGGTGTTTGTAGGATATGTGTTGGAGGCCGTGCGTGGCGCTGACCCTAGGGGTGGGCTATGATGCGGTAGATACACCGTGGCCCGGTGTACCGAGTGCCGTTTGGTATCTCGGAACCCTGCACACATCGTTCGGGGCTGTATGGGAAACCTCGGCGGACTCCTGCGGATGGAACCCGAATAGGCGATAAACTGGACTAGGGACTTGAGTGTTTAGGTAGGCTGTGGTCGACACCCACGTTGGGCTTCGCTTGAAGGTTGCAGTACATGTCGGTATGGCGCGGTAAGTGGTGAGCGTGTGTGAAGAAGTACACCCTGCGGGTTAATATGATCTATTGAATAGCCGTGTCCACGGAGAAGGACTTCTGGTTGCCTATAACAGTTCATAGACAAGTGAAAGTGGATACTCTAAAATGCGCCAAGATAGCGTGAGTGCTATCGATGGCGTTCTCGTGAGGGAGGCAGGAGCGGGTCCATAGTGGTGTATTGATATGGTGAATATGTGGACTCGTAGCGCCACCTCAAAAGAGTTACTTGCGATCGTAGTTTAGGATAGCCACGAGTCAAAGCTGGCTTGCTGCGGTCAAACTCCACCACCCCTTTGTTGATAATGATGCATATGTAGATAGTTACGATGTAAGTCTTGCTGAGTACGTTTGTACTCACGTTTGCTATTTTATGTTTTGCGAGAGGCGTCGGTCTCGCTAGTAGTTCCACGTGGACTTGACGTTTAGCTTGTTACCTCAGCTACGATCTTGTGCCCTCGGCGGAGATCTCAGTAGATAGTCGGGCTTTCGGCCTTTTCCATTTGTAGATGTCGTACTCGGACATGTTTAGCTTCGCTTGTGCTTTGACTTGTATGCTCGATTGTTGGGTCATGAGACCCATGTTTGTAATATCCGCTCCTCGGGCCTAATGAATAAATATTTGAGTCGTAGAGTTATGTTGTGATGCCATGTTGTATTTACACATATTGAGCATATTGTGTGTATGTTTGAAATGCTTGGTATGTGTGGGATCCGACAATCTAGTTGTTTATCCTTGGCAGCCTCTCATATGGGGAAATGTAGTCTCGTGCTACGGCGATAGTAGTTCGCTTCTGCCGGTTCACGAGTCCTGCTAGCCCAAAGACTACTGCTTGGACACTTGACTGGTCGGCATGTGTTTCACTTCGTTCCTATACATCCCTTGGGAAATGTCACGCGATGATATTGAGTCTGCCTAGCATGCTACAGCCGGGATACGGAGTCCTATTAGCCCAGTGCTACAGCCGAATTCATCGTTGATGACCGACATGCTCGATGTGATTCATGTATGCTGTCCCCATGGGTTAGTGCCGCTTTGGGTTCACGACTAGCGATGTCGGCCCGGGTTCTCTGTCATATGGATGCTAGCGACACTATCATATACATGAGCTAAAAGGCGCAAACGGTCCCGGGCCATGGTAAGGTGACACCCGTGGGAATACCGTGCGTGAGGTCGCAAAGTGATATGAGGTGTTACCGGCTAGGTCGATGTGACGTGGAATCGGGGTCCTGACACCAGACCTGCCTCCTCGCTACGACGGTACAGCCGACCCCGCAGAGTTCCTCTAGCTCTACGAGCTGGGCATCGAAGCCGCCAACGGAGATGAGAAGGTCATGGCGAACTAGTTTCCCATGGCGCTCAAGGGCGGGGCCCTTTTGGCTCTGAACACTCTGTCGCACGATCTCCTCTGGGGCGAGATGCGCACCGCTTCGCCGCCAACTTCAAGGTACTCGTGACCGGGCACCGCCGTGGCGACATGCACGCATCAGCGACAACCGGGGAGACCTGCGAGAAATACATCGGCCTTCAACAACATGCGCCTCAAGATTCCCAAGGTAGCGAGGCCATCATCTCCGCCTTCTCCGGCGGTGTGCTGACGTCAAGATGAAGGAGGGCTGGCGATGCATGAAGACTTGTGCACTTCCTTGGAGCTGTTCAACTTGGCAACCAAGTGCGCCAGGGCCGAGGAAGGGCGTCTCTCCCTCCTCGAGCTACCTGCCGCAGACCCAGAAGAGAAGAAGCCCAAGGCCAAGGATGTGAAGCGCAAGGGGGCTGTCGTACTTGCGGCAGAACCGGACACCAAGCGGGGCAGAGATCAGCCCGAGTCTTCCAAGGGCACCCGGTACTGCGTGTACCACGACCTCCACACCCACAACACCAACAAATGTCAAGAGCTCTGAGCCGTGCGAGAAGAGAGGATCAGCCGACGTCCCGACCGCAGCGACCGGGGCTACGGCCGAGGAGGAGGAAGGAACACAGGACGCTGGGAAGACCGCGGCCCTCGCCAAGGGTGGCACGACCAACCTCGCGAGGATCGTGGCGGGACCCGCCTCGCGAGGCTGGAGGGATCAGCCTCGCGAGATCGCCTGCAAGGCAACGCAGAGCCTCCCTCCTCGCCACCGCAGCCAAGGAGAAATGAAGACAATCATCGGGGCCGAGGGGCTGGGGGCTTCCGAGGCCGGGCGCGATCGCAGCATCTGGCGGAGCTCAAGCCCGACCTCTCAACGCATCTTCAAGCGATTCGCCCATGAAGTGAATGCAGTCCTCCCAAGCTCGAAGCCACCGCCCCCTCGGGTGGTGGCGTGCGCCATCACGTTCAGCTCGGCGGATCAGCTCAAGTGTGCGGCCACAGCCGGAGTCCTCCCGATGCTTTGCTCCCCAATCATCAGCAACGTGCTAGTCACCAAGACCCTCATCGATGGCGGGGCATGGCTCAATGTCCTGTCTGTGGAAACGTTCAACAATCTCCAAGTGCCTTACAATCAACTTCAGCCAACCAAGCCTTTCTCTGGGGTCACCGACGGCTCCACGGTCCCGATTGGGCAGGTTCGCCTCCCTGTCACCTTTGGCGCGCGCGACAACTACCGCACCGAGCTCATCGACTTCGACGTCGCCCACATTCACCTGCCATACAACGCCATCCTCGGGTACCCAGCGCTAGCCAAGTTCATGGCCGTAACCCACCACGGCTACAACATCCTCAAGATGCCAGGAAGTGGCGGAGTCATCACGGTGCCCTGCGAAGAGAAAGACACGGTGTGCTCCCTGGAGCGAGCCCAGGCCGCATCACTAGAAGACCCGGATCGCGGAAGCACGAGGCTTCCCGAGACCGCCCCCAAGAAGAAGAAGACACCGTCCGGCCCAGCCCCTCAGGAGGCAGGCCCCTCAGGAGGTAGGCCCCTCAGGGTCCGCTCCAGCTCAGGGGGAACCTCCTTCTAATGCATAGGAAAGCGCGCCCGGCGCCCTCCTCAGGCAGGGCTCGGGGTCTCCCCCCTAGAGGGCCACCGACCTTGCTAAGGTCACGAGGAAGGCGCTTTGGCACCACTTGGAGGCGTGTTTCGAAGCATGTTTCCCTCAATAAGGAGCAAGGGAAGGAGGGCCGAACCCTCAGGAGTTCATCAGCAAGATCATTCAGGAGCTGCAGGAGTCAAGAGTCATGAGTGGTAGCCGCCGCTTACCTGCCGTAGCTCCCCATCCAGGCGAGGATGGTGGGCTGCGCGTCTGCATTGACATACCAGGTCTCAACCGAGCCGCCTCTCAGGAGCGCCTCTGGCCCTCTCGCGTGGGGCGCTGCGAAGGTCCACCCCACAGCTACGTTCGCATGACTTACGGCTTGCCGAACCCGGCTGCCACGCACCAGCGCCTCATGAGGAGCATCCTGGAGGCTCAAGAGGCCAGGCGTTCCGCAGCCCTGGCAGAGATGGAGATGGTCCACGATAAGCCACCGGCGCCTCCGGAGCCTCCGAGGCCCCTGGCGTGGGGCTCGTGAGATCGGCTCCGTAGCCCACAGTCTGCTGCACCAACACCCTTTCATCTTCAACACTATCGGTGACATCTTTCAAGTTTCATTTCGGTGGGGCGCCCCAGGGCTGCATTATTCCCAGTCCGCATGGGTCCGTCCCTGCGGCGTGTATCCCTTTTACTTCATGTTCCTAGCTTAACTTGTTGGGGGCGCCCTTCGGGCTGCATCATCCCCAAGTCGCTCGGGCCAGACCCGGCGGCATGTATCCCTCTTGCGTTTATTTCGGGTCATGCGTTCGACCCATCATGCTTGTTATTTGATGCCAATCCATGGTACCTTTTCTTCGTTCATGTTGACCGCTTGCACGTTAAAGGGAGGTACACGAGCATCGCGACTTCGGGGCTCCTCTTGGCTCTCTAGCCCTCACCCTCGGCCTTGTCCACGGCATAGCGACACAGCATACCAGCAGCGGCCGAGACCAGCTCGAGGCGGGACCCGAGGGCGTGGCGCGGCATCTAACCAAATCTGCAGGAACACATCACAATATAAGGCCAGTGCAGGCGCAATCCGCCTTGGTAGGGCCCGTGAGTCCATGCTGGCTCATGGGTGCCCAGATACACCTCGTCGAGCCCTACCATGCCAGCCATGTGTCGAGGCGGGGTTGTACTGCGCCCTAGGGGCTCTGCCGAAGGGATCCCCTCCCACGCACTGATGGAAGCACCATGCTCCTGTTGGCCGCGACACTTCCGAGGCGGCTATGCCCGTACCACATCTGAGCGCTATGCTCCGCTGGTGATAAACAAGCGAGGTTCCCCGGGCTGCATCAACCTCGGGGCGCAGAGCTCGATGTGCGGCCTCATCGCGCGCCTCCCCTCGAGAGTGCAGCGAGGGGCTGGGCACGGGGCTGCGCTGGATCATGCCAGACGCCGCGCCACCCAGCCAGGCCCCTCGGGCCTGGTTAGTTGCGTCCCACCCGGCGGAGCCAAGGTCGAAGGCCGTTTGGCGTCGAGGGGACTCCGAGCATCGCGACTCGAGAGCCTAGCGGTCACGTAGCCCCTCAATCCTTAGTTCGAAAGGCTAACGGCGGTTGAGGTATCTGTGAGGCAGACTCTGAGGCGTAAACGGTAGATCCACACATCTCACCTCCCTACTTGTTGTTCGTGCGCCAAGGGGACTCTGAGCATCGCGACTCGAGAGCCTAACTTTCACGTAGCCCCTCACTCCTTGGTCCGTCCTGGTTTACGATCGGGGCTAACGGCGGTGAGGAATCTGTGAGGTCGGGCTCTGCGGCGTAGAACATAAGCAATTAGTAAGGAAAAGCGCAAATTTCAAGGAACTCAAAAGCAAATATTACAGTCCATAAGCATTATCCTACGCATAAATGCAAGTTTAAACGCCTCCCGAGGCTTGATACATGTCTTGAGAATTAAAAGCGAGCAGAGCCACATCGGAGTCACTTGTCGGCGGTGGAGCTGCGCGAGCGGGTTCGCCATGTGGAGCCGCTGGGTTGGCAGCGCCCAACCGGCTTAGTCTTGAAGGCCGGAACTTCCCAGTGAGCCTCGCAAGACCCTTCACAGCCTCGGCGGCAGCGCTAAGCTCGCCGCTCGCTGGCTCCAGCCAGAGCTATCGAGGTCGGCGTTGGGATCGCGAAGGTAGACGTGGGTGAGGACCCGCGTCAACACTGCAGAACACAAGACACGCGCCTCGGCCTCAGCCGTAGGGCCAAGGCCAAGGGCGACATCTTCAAGACCGCGAACCAGGAAGGGAAGCAGCTTGGCGGGGACGTCCTCTACGCCGGCCAGCGGGCTCTCCAGGCCGATATCGTAAAGCTCCCTCAGCAAGGTGCGAGCCTTCACCTCCATCTCCGTGAAGGCCACGCGATCCTCGGCAAGGTCCCGTGCCTTGCCGTCCAGCTCGACCTTCCTCGCCTCCAACTCTTGCTCCAGCACGCCTAGGCATTCATGGTGCTTCTTGAGCTTGGCGTCCCGGTCCTTGACGGCCACATCACGAGCTTTCATGCCTTCCTCCTGCTCTTGGCGAAGGCGGGCCTCCTTGGCGAGCTGGTCCCGCAGGCCCTGCAGCTCGCTCTCCAGCGCCTTGCAGCGACCTCGGACATCGGCTACCTCCCCCAAGGCGGCGTCGTGAGCAGCTTCCGCCCCAAGGACGGCCTGCTTCTCCTCGTCGCAAGCCGTCGAGGCCTGGACCAGCGCCGCCCGAATCGAAGCGTCGGAGCGAATCCAGCCAGAAGCTAGCTCCAAGCACCCGGCCACTAGACGGGGGTCGGCGCCCAAAAGATCCTACGCAGCGGTCCGGTTCAGCGGCGGCCACGATCCGGAGCGGTAGGAGGAGTCGGAGAGACAGCGGTGTGGGGTAGGAGGAGAAGCGGCAGCGTGACCACGGTATCTGAGGCGAACTGCTTTGCGCTAGCCCAACGGTGTGGTGGCGGCATCGAGCAAGGGCACCTCGAGAGTCGCTTGGGCGTGGGGGTGAGCTCGCCCGACCGGCTCGGCCGAGCCTCGTGAGGACGACCGGGCAGGAGTTCTTGGGTAAGTTCGTTGTGGTGTTCATTGATGATATCTTGGTATACTCGAAGAATGAAGAGGATCACAAGGAGCATCTACGTATGGTTCTGGAAAAGCTCAGTGAACATCAGTTGTATGCCAAGTTCAGCAAATGTGAGTTTTGGTTGAAGGAAGTTGGATTTCTTGGACATGTTATATTAGGAGAAGGTATAGCAGTGGACCCTACCAAGGTTCAGTCAGTCACTAAGTGGTTGGCACCCACCTCAGTTGGAGAGATTCGCAGTTTTCATGGACTCGCGGGATATTATCGGAGATTTATTGAGAATTTCTCTAAGATTGCAAAGCCTATGACAGCATGGTTGAAGAAGGACACTAAGTTCCTTTGGGTGAGGAATGTGAAGCAAGTTTCCGGGAGTTGAAGAAGCGTTTGACTACTGCCCCAGTGCTGATTACATCGGATATCGCAAGGACTTCCAAGTGTATTGCGATGCTTCACGCTTAGGACTTGGAGGAATCTTGATGCAAGATGGAAGAGTTGTTTCGTATGCCTCACGACAACTGAAATCGCATGAGTTAAATTATGCCACGCATGATTTGGAGTTAGCAGCCGTAGTGCATGCCCTCAAGACCTGGAGACATTTTCTCGTTGGAAACCGTTGCGATGTATACACGGATCACAAGAGTTTGAAGTACATCTTCACACGAAGGAGCTTAACCTCGAGCGGAGGAGATGGTTGGAGCTCATAAAGGATTATGATATGAAGCTGCATTATCATCCGGAAAGGCCAATGTCGTGTGACGCTTTCGAGCGATAAGAGTTATGTGAACACCCTCGTGGCGGAGGGATGCCAAAGGAGTTAGCCGAGGATCTCAGGGAACTTCGATTGGAGATAGTTCCTAAAGGTTTTGTGGCAATATTGGAGGTTCAGTCAACACTATTGGAAAAGATTCAAGAAGCTCAGAAGGATGACAAAGAGATCTCTGAGATAAACGAGAAGATGAGTGAAGGGAAAGCCAAAGGGTTTCATGAGAATGAGCACGACACCTTGTGGTTTGAGGACCATATATATGTGCCCAATAATGCGAGATCGGAAGTTGATTTTACAGAAGCTCATGACTACGCCATACTTGATACACCCGAAAACACCAAGATGTATTTGAATTGAAGGAGCGTTTACGGTGGTGGTATGAAGAAGGATATTGCGAGTATGTAGCCGTATGTGATGTATGTCGAGAGTGAAGGCGAACATCGAAGCCAGCGGGATTGCTACAGCCTATGCGATACCGAATGGAAGTGGGATAAACTTGGCATGGATTTTATCACCGCATTGCCGGGACCAAATCAGGATATGATTCTATATGGGTAGTAGTTGATCGCTTGACCAAAGTGGCTCACTTTATCGGTGAAAACCACGTATACAAGTGCGAAGTTGGCCAAGATATACATGACCGAGGATCGTATATGCGCATGGAGTTCGGCGACCATCGTGTCGATAGAGAATACGATTTACTTCAAAATTTTGGCATCGGTTGCACGGACCTTGGGTACGGAATGGAGTTCATACAGCTTTTCATCCATGAGCAGATGGATGCCGGAGAGAGTCAATCAGATTACGGAGGAAATGTTGAGAGCTTGTGCACTAGACTACGAATCTAGTTGGGATGACAACTTGCCCTACGCGGAGTTCTCATACAACAACAGCTACCAGGCCAGTTTGAAGATGGCATCGTTCGAAGCCTTGTATGGGAGAAGATGCCGAACACCGTTGATGTGGGATGAAGTTGGAGGCCGCCAGTTGTTTGGACCGGATTTGATTAAGGAATCTGAAGAGAAGGTTAAACTGATTCGAGATAGGCTGAAGGTAGCTCAGTCAAGGCAGAAGAGTTATGCTGATTCAAAACACAAGGAGGTAGTCTATGAAATTGGAGCCAGAGTGTATCTGCGAGTTTCACCCTTGCGAGGTGTTAAGCGTTTTGGAGTTAAGGGAAAGTTAGCCCGAGATTTTGTGGGACCATACCGTGTTTTGGAACACATGGGAGAGGTTGCCTACAAGTTGGAGTTACAGAAGGATTGTCGAGAGTTCATGATGTGTTTCACGTTTCCCGATTGAAGAAGTGTCATCTTTGAGATGGCGATATACATTTGAGAGATCTGATACCCACAGAGGCAATTCAGTTGGACGGTGATTTGACCTATGAAGAAAACCGGTCAAAATTTTTGAGTTTGCCAGCCAGTCACTCATGACAAGATTATCAAGTTTTGCAAGGTTCAGTGGAGCCACCATACCGAGGATGAAGCCACCTGGGAATGAGAGGATGATCTTCCCAAAGACCACCCACACCTATTTTCTAGCCAACCCGAATCTCGAGGGCGAGATTCATCTTAAGGGGGGTAGGTTTGTAATATCCCAAAGTTTCAATTTGGAATGTTATACATAGGCCATTCATGCATATCATATTTTGTCGCATTTCGTTTCGCGATCCTTGAAATTCTAAGAAACTCAAGGACCCTCTGAGAGAGTTGGGATTTCACGTTTTTCATATTTGACTTTTATCAAATATCGAAACAAGGATCACTTTGGTTTATTTTTCTCTCCAAAATATTTCATATAAAAAAATATAAGAGAGGAGATAATATGACTTCTCCAAAATAAATGAAATATTGGAGGAAAAATATTAAAATCAGATTAATATATTTTAATTGGGTTTTTATTGGAATTTTATTTGAATTAGAAAAAAGGTGCATTTTTTTAAATTGCATTTTAGGCCAAGAAAATGTTCACCTGTTCTAAATATTTTATTTAGGCGGTGAAAATTTGTTTTGGTATTTTAAGATTTTATTTATTTTTCTAGGATTTTATTTGTGGAATATGTTTTAAAAAACTCCTTGGGACATATTGGCCAAGGCCCGGCCGCGCCTCCCTTTGACGGCTCGGGAGAGGACTCCCGAGCAGCACCGCCACCGTCGCCAGGACGTGTCCGTCCCGGACACGCCGCCACCGCCCCCCGCATGAATCGCGCCGCCCTCCTCCTTATAAGCCGCCACCCCGCCCCACTTCGCCACCTCACCCCGCCAGCAGCAGCAGCGCAGCCGCCGCCGCCTCGCCGCCGAGACACCCCACATGCCGCCTGCCGCACCACCCCGTCGTCGCCTGCGCCACCGGCCCTTCATGGGAAGCCGCGGAGCTGCTGGGAGTTTGCTAATCTCGCCGTTCAGTTTTTTAGGTTTAGGTAAAAACCATCGGTTTTTTAAACCCTAGTTATGTTTTCTTTGATCGGTTCGTTGGTTTTCTCGGTTTAGTTTAATTAGCGGACGTTCATCCGTACGTTCATTTTAACGAACGCTTTTCTCCCGTTAGTCACAGACAGCGAACGTTCGTTCGTTAGCCTGTTCATCCGTTTTTCTTTTTCTCGGGTTTTTCGGGATTATTTTCGATCGCGATTTTTGATCCGATTTTCGTATTAGTTTATCTTTTCGCTCGTCTATCGGGATCAGGCGATTCAAGCGCCTAGATCTTTGTCTCGAAACCCTCTTCCTGTTTAACCAACTTGAACAAGATTTTGGTACTGTAAAATTCGACTTTATTTCAGATTAGTAATCGGATCTTGTTTCTTTCGCAGTATGAGTTTCGTTGCTCCGTTTGATTTGATTCTTTTTGCAAACCGGAGTTCTTAAGTTGAACTTTCTGTTTAGTTCTTATTATTTGAGTTTTACCCGTGCATCTTTGATTGATTGCTTATGTATGATATTGTTTGATAGAATTCCCGGAGTGCGAAGCGTGCTACTACGAGTCCCTAGGTTTTGCGGATCGCCAGGAAGGCAAGTAACACATTGATCATACTCTTTTCATACCCAGTTTTTATGCATTAGTTCCAATCCTCAAACACTGCATGGTTAGGATGTGATTAAATTGTGGGTTTGGGGAGTAGTTGATGAGGTAGAACCTATTGCCTTGTTTTGTTATCAAACCTTGGGAGTTACTTCTACGTTATGCTTATATTGCTATGATATGCTCGTAGACATGGATTGGGTTCGAGTGTATCCATGACAGATGTGAGATTGTTAATTAATGGTTCAACTTAAGGTGGCAACTTTAATACACATCTGGGTGGATTGCTTGTTTGGGCACCTAGAGAGCAGTGTTGTCCTAGGATATCCCAGTGCAGTGTGATTTTCCTACGGTCCATACCCAGGCTCAAAGGGATCTTAAGATTATTCATGCTAGAAACTTACGTGTGCATCCACAAGCCATTATGGGCTCGGCATAGTTTGAGTAAGTTGTGTGACCTCTTTTAGTAGTGGGCTAGCAGATGTAGAGGGAAAGTAGGTGTAACTGTCCACCCTGAGTAAAGAGTTAATGCTTCCGAAAGACTCTGTCTCGATCATCCGTTTCTCAAACACCCTGTAGTGCGAGAAATCCAACGGAGGAGATCGAGTCTTGTGGGGAGAAGTGCACAAACCTCTGCAAAGTGTACAAACTAATCATGGTTAGCCGTGTCCCCGGTTATGGACATCTTGAGTATCTAGTACTTGGATTATCCTATTGTATCTCATCACTCTAATTTAATTTGTTGGGTTAATGAATTACTTTAACGGGATTGAGTTGGAGGAACCTTCTCAATGATGTTTCAACTACCATGATAGTTAAAAATAAAACTTATTCCTTTGTTGTAGGGAAAAATTGGCTTTTACAAAAAACCTTATAACCATAGAGCCTCCACCAGCCATATTTGCATATAGTGATAGCATTATTACATTCATTGCTCTCTTGTGTTACATTGCCAGCATATTCCATGTGTTGACCCATTTTGGGCTGCAACATATCATGTTGCGAACTTTTCGAACGAGGAGTAAGGTTAAGCTAGGTTGTTGTCGTGCAGCTCAGCTATGCCGTTGGAGTTGATGGACTCACTTTATCTTCCAAGCCTTAGATGTTATCGTATTAGATGGCCTTAAGCCATATTTATTGTAATAAGTTCTCTTTTGAGGCGTTCGATGTAATAAGTGTGTGATTGCTACTCTATTATAAATCCTTGAGTATTGTGTGTGTCGGCATTACCGATCCGAGGATGACACTAAAGCATAGAGACTTGACCGTTTGAGGTCGGATCGCTACATTTGCATAAAGGTGGTGGCGGTGTCTCTGCTTTCTCCTACTTTAGCTGAATTGAATTTGACTATGGCGGTCCTTGAAGAAGGTTCAAACAGCAAACTTGATGAAACACCATCGTGGTTTTATGCGTGGTAAAACGATTCTTGCTAGAAGCCGTAGCAGCCTCATAAAACTTGCAACAACAAAGTAGATGGCGTCTAACTTGTTTTTGCGGGCATGTTGTGATGTGATATGGTCAAGATATGATGTGATACACGATGTATGAGATGATCATGTTTTGTAATATCGAGAACCGCAGGAGCCTTAGGGTTGTCTCTTTATTGTATGAAGTGCAAGCACCATGTAATTGCTTTACTTTATCACTATCCGTTAGCTATAGTTGTAGAAGCAATAGTTGGCGTGGCGACCTCGATGCAACGATGCTACGATGGAGATCAAGGTGTCGAGCCGGTGACGATGGATATCATGATGATGCTTTGGAGATGGAGATCAAAAGCACAAGATGATGATGGCCATATCATGTCTCATATTTTGATTGCATGTGATGTTTATCCTTTATGCATCTTATTTTGCTTAGAACGGCGATAGCATTATAAGATCACCCCTTCACTTAATTTCAAGATAAAAGTGTTCTCCCTAAGTATGCAACGTTGCTACAGTTCATAGTTTGAGACACCACGTGATGACCGGGTGTGATAGACTCTCGTTCACATACAACGGATGTAAGACAGTTTTACACATGCAGAATACTTGGGTTAAACATGACGAGCCTAGCATGTAGATACATGGTCTCGAAACACTAGAGACCGAAAGGTCGAACATGAGTCATATAGTAGATATGATCAACATAGAGATGTTCACCATTGATGGCTACCCCATCTCACGTGATGATCAGACATGGGTTAGTTGATTTGGATCATGTATCACTTTAAAAACTTGAGGGATGTTAATTTAAGTGGGAGTTCATTAGTAATTTGATTAATTGAACTTAAACTTATCATGAACTAATCTTAATAGTTTTTGCATATCTATGTTGTAGATCAATAGCTCGCAATATAGCTCCCCTATTTTGATATGTTCCTAGAGAAAAATAAGTTGAAAGATGATAGTAGCAATGATGCGGACTGGGTCCATGATCTGAGGATTATCCTCATTGCTGCACAGAAGAATTATGTCCTTGATGCACCGCTAGGTGACAGACCTATTGCGGGAGCAGATCTGACGCGTTATGAATGTTTGCAAGCTCGATATGATGACTACTTAATAGTTTAGTGCGCCATGCTTTACGGCTTATAACGGGACTTCAAAATGTTTTGAATGCCACGGAGCATATGAGATGTTCAAGAGCTAAAATTTGTATTTCAGACTCATGCCCGTGTCGAGAGGTATGAGACCTCGACAAGTACTTTGCATATAAGATGGAGGAGAATAGCTCAACAAGTGAGCATGTGCTCGAATGTCTAGGTACTACAATCGCTTGAATCAAGTGGGAGTTAATCTTCCGAGATAAGATAGTGGTTGACAAAGTTCTCTAGTCACTATCACCAAGCTACTAGAACTTCGTGATGAACTATAATATGCAAGGGATGGCGAAAATGGTTCTCGAGCTCTTTGCGATGCTGAAATCGGTGATGGTAGAAATCAAGAAAGAGCATCAAGTGTTGATGGTTAACAAGACCACTAGTTTCAAGAAAAGGGCAAGGAAAGAGAGGAACTTCAAGAAGAATGGCAAGCAAGTTGCCGCTCCCATGAAGAAGCCCAAAGTTGGACCCAAGCCCTGGCCGAGTGCCTCTCTGCAAAGGAAATGGTCCTTTGAAAAGGAACTGCCCTAAATACTTGGCGGATAAGAAGGATGGCAAAGTGAACAAAGGTATATTTGATATACATTTTATTGATGTGTACCTTACTAGTATTAATAGTAGCCCCTGGGTATTTGATACGGTTCGGTTGCTAAGATTAGTAACTCAAAACAGGAGTTGCAGAATAAACAGAGACTAGTTAAGGGCGAGGTGATGATGTGTGTTGGAAGTGATTCCAAGGTTGATACAATCACCATCGCACACTCCCTCTACCTTCTCAGGATTAGTGTTGAACCTCAATAAATGTTATTTGGTGTTTGCATTGAGCATGAATATGATTTGATCCTGTTTATTGCAATACGGTTATTCATTTAAGTCAAAGAATAATTGTGTTCTATTTACATGAATAAAACCTTCTATGGTCATACACCCAATGTGAATGGTTCATTGAATCTCGATCGTAGTGATACACATATTCATAATATTGATGCCAAAAGATGCAAAGTTGATAATGATAGTGAAACATACTTGTGGCACTGCTGTTTAGGTCATATTGGTATAAAGCGCATGAAGAAACTCCATGCAGATGGGATTTTGGAATCACTTGATTATGAATCATTTGATACTTGCGAACCATGCCTCATGTGCAAGATGACTAAAACTCCGTTCTTTGGAACAATGGGCGAGCTAATGACTTATTGGAAATAATACATCTTGATGTATGGGGTTACGATGAGTGTTGAAGCATGCGGTGGTATTGTTATTTTCGACCTTCACAGATGATTTGAGTAGGTATGGGTATATCTATTTGATGCAACACAAATGCAAAACATTTGAAAAGTTCAAAGAATTTCAGATGAAGTGGAGAATCATCGTAACAAGAAAATAAAGTTTCTATGATCTGATCGTGGAGGCGAATATTTGAGTTACGAGTTCGGCCTTCATTTAAACCAATGTGGAATAGTTTCACAACTCACGCCACCTGGAACACCACAGCGTAATGGTGTGTCCGAACGTCGTAACCGTACTTTATTAGATAAGGTGCCATCTATGGTGTCTCTTACCGATTTACCACTATCATTTTGGGGTTATGCATTAGAGGCAGACACATTCACGTTAAATATGGCACCGTTTAAATCTGTTGAGACGACACCGTATGAATTATAGTTTTGCAATAAACCTAAGCTGTTGTTTCTTAAAGTTTGGGGATGTGATGCTTATGTCAAAAGGCTTCAACCTGATAAGCTCGAGCCTAAATCAGAGAAGTGTGTCTTCATAGGATAGCTGAAAGAAACTATTGGGTACACCTTCTATCACAGATCCAAAGGCAAGATCTTTGTTGCTAAGAATGGGTCCTTTCTAGAGAAGGAGTTTTCTCTCGAAAGAAGTGAGTGGGAGGAAAGTAGAACTTGATGAGGTAATTGTACCTTCTCTCGAATTGGAGAGTAGCACATCAGAGAAATCCATTCCCATGATGCCTACACTAATTAGAGAGGAAGCTAATGATGAGGATCATGAAACTTCGAATCAAGTTACTACTGGACTTCGTAGGTCGAACAGAGCATGTTCCGCACGAGAGTGGTATGGTAATCATGTCCTGGAAGTCATGTTATTAGACCATGGCCAACCTACGAACTATGAAGAAGCTATGATGAGCCCAGATTCTGATAAATGGCTTGAGGCCATGAAATCTAAGATAGGATCCATGTGCGAGAACAAAGTGTGGACTTTGGTGGATTTGCCCAATGATCGGCAAGCCATTGAGAATAAATGGATTTTCAAGAGGAAGGCGGACGCGATGGTAATATCTCTATCTACAAAGCTCTAGTTGTCACAAAAGTGTTTTGACAAGTTCAAGGGGTTGACTACAATGAGATTTTCTCACTCGTAGTGATGCTTAAGTCCGTCCGAATCATGTTAGCAATTGCCGCATTTTATAATTACGAATCGGCAAATGGATGTCAAAACTGCATTCCTTAATGGATATTAAAGAAGAGTTGTATATGATGCAACCGGAAGTTTTTGTCGATCCTAAAGGTGCTTAATGCAAGCTCCAACGGTACATCTATCGATTGGTGCAAGCATCTTGGAGTTGGAATATACGCTTTGATGAGGTGATCAAATCATATGGTTTTATCTGCACTTATGGTGAAGCTTGTATTTACAAGTGAGTGGGAGCTCATATGTGGATTACATATTATTGATTGGAAATGATATAGAATTTCTAAATAGCATAAAGGGATACTTGAATAAGAACTTTTCAATGAAAGACCTCGGTGAATCTACTTATATATTGGGCATCAAGATCCATAGGGATAGATCGAGGCGGCTTAATAGGACTTCCATAAAGCACATGCCTTCACAAGATTTTGAAGAAGTTCAAAATGGATCACCGAAAAAGGGTTCTTGCACGTGTTGCAAGGTGTGAAGTTGAGTAAGACTCAAAACCCTACCACTGACGAGAAGAAGAGAGAGAATGAAAGTCATGCCCTATGCCTTAGCCATAAGTTCTATAAAGTATGCCATGCCATGTACCAAACCTATTGTGTACCTTGCCATGAGTTTGGCAAGGGGTACAATAGTGATCCAGAGTAGATCATCGGGCGGTGGTCAAAATTATCCTTAGCTACCTAACACTACTAGGAAAAGCCTAGCGGCAATGCAGGTTTTGGGCCTCTCGGTGGCCGGGGACCGCGCTACTAATAAGGCGCTTCTGACTAACGTATAGCGATGGCGCTTTGTTGTCCCACGCTTGCTATACATGAATAGCTGTAGCGCTCTTTCGAAAAAGCGCTGCCGATATTATTTGTAGCATTGTTTCTTGAAGCGCTCTTTGGTAAGGCGGCGCTTCGCTAAATTTTTCCCCTCGCTACTACTAGTTTTGTTAGTTTTTCCCTGCATATTTGTTTTGTATTTGTTTTGTATTTGTTTTGTATTTGAATAGGCCTTATACAATAATCTTTAGCATATCATACACATACAAATGTAGTCATAACATATACATACAATTAGTCTCATCAAATCATGTCATCATCATAATCATCATCCAACACAAAGTGGTCTCTCGTCATGATCTCGAAAATAGCGATACAAGTCTCGATTACTTGCAAATACATCGACATCCATCTAAACAATGATATATGTGAGAAGAGCTATCACTTTGAGTACATGAGTTCGTATCCCTCTCTCGCATTAGCGTGAACCTAAACTAACTACTACATAAAAGCTCGGAAACTGAAACCGGTACACTGGGCACGACACTCCGGCCACTTGTCGTATATATACTCCTGGTGTAGCACTTCTTCGCCATCTATGATCTATGCACCTGCATCATCACATGAGTCGATGATATGCCGCCCGGTAGACGTCGTCGCAATCACCAGAACACTGTCCTTCATCGTTGCTAGCCATGTTTCCTATGATTAAATCTAGTCAATTAATTCTAGACTTAATAAAATGAATAATGACATAAAAAAGGCCTATTGTTTTGCGGGAATGTTGACTCCTTCCTGGTGCGGCAAATCCCGGGCACTCGATATGTCCTAGTTTGTAGCACAAGTCATGCCGAAATTCATGGAAAATTTCGGCATGACCTTTCCTAAAAAGTGGACAAATCGAGAACCTGAAATTTGCCGGAACAGAAATGAATCAACATTCCGGCAAGACATAGGCCACTCAGCATCATTCCCTGGAAACAACAAAGCCACTTGGGCACAATCGAACCACCTCAATGTCGATTATGATCAATGAGCAAACACAATTGAGGATTTTTCATATATCATGACCACTTCAAATTTGCATCTCCTAGTGTTTGACACTTCAAGAAATTTGCACAAATCTCATGCTCTCTGAAACTCAATTCAAAAACCAAATATAGATGGATGAACCCTAGAACTCAAATTATGAACCTAGAACTCAAATTAGGTCCTACATTTTTGTCCTAATAAAAATTCACTAAAAATTAAGAACCTACTAGATTTGCAACACTAATAAAAATTTATATTTTTATATTGATTTTTTTATCTAAACTAAATGCTACCACCCTAGTTAACATCTAGTTAAACCTTACTTTCCTAACATTTGTAATTAAACACTACAACCCTAACCCTACTGCCCTAGTTAAGCATATACAATTTTTTCCTACGGCGAGGGAGGCAGATGTGGCGAGGGAGGCAGGGGCGTCTCTTTCAAAGCACTATCTAAATTCTTTTCCTAACTAAATTAGACTAACTAGATTCTTTTCCTAACTAAATTAACCTAACTAATTTAGAGAGAGAGAGGAGGGGTGGGAGCTTACCGAGGATGGATCCGGTGGTAGCGTGGGAGGCAGTGGTGGCGAGGGAGGCAGGGGCGTCTCGAGTGACGGTGAGGGAGGCAGTTGTAGCGAGGGAGGATCCGGTGGCGTCATTGCGGCTCGGTGGCATTGATGAGGCCATGCTCCGGTGGCGTTAGAGGCGCTCGGTGGCGTCGGCAATGGCGGCTCTGGTGGCTCGGCGTCAGCGTTAAGGAGAGGCAATGGCCGAAGTGGGGCGACGGTGAATCAGGCGAGATGGCGGGGGGGTGGGTCGAGGATTTGGGGAGAAGTGGTGGCGGTAAAGCGGTTTTGGTTAAGTCAAACTTAGCGGTAGCGCTTTTCACGAAACGCGCTATAGCTAGGTTAGCTATAGCGATTTTCACAAAACGCGCTACTTCTATAGCTATGTAATTTCCTTCATATTTCTTATTTTCTTTTCTGTTTCTACAGCGGGGGTCTAGGAAACGCGCTGCAGCTACGTTAGCTATAGTGCCTCTTACGAAGAAACGCTCCTGCTACGCCTTTCTCCTTTTTTCGCTTTTTCATTTATTTTTCTCTACATTTTATTTTTTTCCTTTCTCCTTTTCTATTTCTTTCTTTTCATTTACTTTTCCATTTGTTTTCATTTTATTTTATTTCCATTAGCGATAGCGCTCTCCACATGAGCGCCGCCGCTACTATATGTCCTAGCGATGGCGCTTCTCTCAAGACCGCTTCTTTGCTATGTGTAGCCTATCGTTTTAGTTATGGGAATATTAGTCCTAGCGCTTTTTCATGTGCAGCGCTCTTGCTACTATTGTATCTAGTAGCGGTTTTCGCTACACCATCTTGCTACTTAGCACTAGCGCCCGTTTTTGACACGTGCTACTGCTAAATTTCTGTGTGTAAGGTTTTCCCTAGTAGTGTAAGAGGACTAAGGAGATATTTCTCGATTATAGAGGTAATAAAGAGTTCTTCATAAAGGGTTACGTCGATGCAAGCTTTGACACCAATTCGGAAGACTCTGAGTCTCAATCTGGATACATATTGAAAGCGGGAGCAATTAGCTAGAGTAGCTCCATACAGAGCTTTGTAGACATAGAAATTTGCAAAAATACATACGGATCTGAATATGACAGACCCATTGACTAAACTTCTATCACAAGCAAAACATGATCACTCCGTAATACTCTATGGGTGTTAATCACATGGTGATGCGAACTAGATTATTGACTATAGTAAACTCTTTGGGTGTTGGTCACATGGCGATGTGAACTATGGGTGTTAAATCACATGGTGATGTGAACTAGATTATTGACTCTAGTGCAAGTGGGAGACTGAAGTAAATATGCCCTAGAGGCAATAATAAAGTTGTTATTTTAAATTATGTTTCCTTATTCATGATAAAGGTTTATTATTCATGCGAGAATTGTATTGATCGGAAACTTAAATACATGTGTGAATACATAAATAAATACCATGTCCTAGTAAGCCTCTACTAGACTAGCTCATTGATCAAAGATGGTTAAGTTTTCCTAACCATATACATGTGTTGTCATTTGATAACAGGATCACATCATTAGGAGAATGATGTGATGGACAAGACCCATCTGTTAGCTTAGCATAATGATCGTTCAGTTTATTGCTATTGCTTTCTTCATGTCAAATACATATTCCTTCGACTATGAGATTATGCAACTCCTGGATACTGGAGGAATACCTTGTGTGCTATCAAATGTCACAACGTAACTGGGTGATCATAAAGATGCTCTACAGGTATCTCCGAAGGTGTTTGTTGAGTTGGTATAGATCGATATTAGGATTTGTCACTCCAAGTATCGGAGAGGTATCTCTGGGCCCTCTCGGTAATACACATCATAAGCTTGCAAGCAAATGACTAAGTAGTTAGTCACAAGGTGATGTATTACGGAACGAGTGAGGAGACTTGCTGGTAACAAGATTGAAATAGGTATGAAGATACCGACGATCGAATCTCGGGCAAGTAACATACCGATGGACAAAGGGAATTACATATGTTTTCATAACGGTTTGACCGATAAATATCTTTGTAGAATATGTAGGAGCCAATATGGGCATCCAGCATCCGCTATTGTTCATTAACCGAAGAGGTGTCTCGGTGATGTCTACATAGTTCTCGAACCCGTAGGGTCCTTGCAACTTAACGTTAGATTGGCGATATAGTGTTATATGAGTTATATGTTTTGGCGGCGAATGTTGTTGGTCCGGATGAGATTCTGAGACATGACGAGGAGTCTCTATATGGTCGAGGTAAATATTGATATATATGGCGATGGTATTTGGACAAGGAAGTGTTTTGGGGCGTCAGGGAAGGAATCGGTCACGGAAGGGGTTAGGGCACCCACACATGACAAGTTATGGGCCTTATGGGCCAGCGGAGGATAGACCAGCCCACAAGGGGTTGGTGCACCTCCTCCTTGTTTGGTCAACCCTAGGGAAGGAAAAGGGCGGGGCTAGCCCTCCCCGCCTTTCCTTCTCATGGGAGAAAGGAAAGGGGGGGCACCTCCCTTCCTTTCCCACTCCAAATAAGGAAAGGGGTGGCGCGGCTTGGGAGGACCCTAGTAGGATTCCTCCTACTTGGGCGCCTCCTTTGGCTGCTCATCCTCCTCCCACCTATATATATATATATATAGTAGCGTTATTCTAATTAGGGATTAGAATAGCTATTTGGATCACAGCGTGCCCTGTATAGAGGCGACGAGGTGTTTCTGAATTTCGAAAACGCAAAACAAAAAATCCCTCCATCCCCACCCAACTCCCGCACCACCTCTGCCCGATTCCCCGACCACCTCCCATCATTGGCTCCGATCTAACGCGGCTCCCGCCGCCAGCCCCTGGCGTCGGCGTTGCTCCTGCCGCCGGCCGATGCACCTCCCGCCGACGCCCCCCGGCCTAGCTACCGCCGCCGCCTACCACAAAGGCCACCATGGCCGCCACTCCCCCGTCGGCCTCGCGTAGCCCCACCCCGCCGGCCTCGCGCCACCCCTTCCCTCTGGCCCCGCGCGCCGCCTGGATAGCCTCGCCACCGGACGCCCACGTCGCCGTCCTCCGCCACGGTCATGCTCCTCCCGGTGATGTGCGTCACCAGCGCCAGGATCCCCACCATCTCCCGCATGTCGCGCGCCCTCCCCACCGGCCTCTCTTCCGCACACGGCCACTGCCTGACCCACCAGCGAAGGCCACCAGTCACCCATTGGTCCAGTCGCCGCTCAAAAATCCAGATGCAGTTCAGGGACTTCTGCTGCTGCAGGTCGCACCGCTCTACCCACCAGCATCACATCCATGAAGGTCGCCTCTTCCCCTGCCCTTGCTCTGCATCTAGTAGGCCAAAAATTGTACATCTGTATTTCCAAGCATTGACCCATGAGGCTCAAGTTCCGTAGAAGTTCACGTACAGTGGAGCCTTATCTCTGTTTTGACAGCAAGATTAATTAGAAAGGTGTCTTTCAATTATAATGCTAATACAAAAATGTGTCCACTTCCTAAATATGCATCTTCCTTTGCTTTAATCTTCCCTGATCCTTTGCTTTAACCGTCCAATAGCGACCGCCGCGCAGTCCAACCTCGCCTGCGCCTGCAGTGCCTCGTCATCCACTCGCTCGCATAGATCCTTTGCGGGACGCCGGTTGCGTGCTAGCTACTCGGCACTTCCCGCATCTCCTCTCACTCCTAACTATAGCCTGGAATGCGTCTGCATGAGCTCCATGACAGGCTATATATGGAGGCTACGGAACAACTAGAATTTCACTTATTTTAGTTTGTGCATTTCTACTGCTGCCGATAGAGAGGACAACAACGATGGTATTTTTCTCTGAACTTTCATCTACATGTGTTGAGATTATGTCTCAGGCCATGGCTATTAATTCTCCCTGAACTTTTTTGTGCGCCTGGTCATTTTCAGGCTACAGCTATTTTCTCTCTGAACACTTCTAGGGGCTAAAAAAGGCGGGGTGATGTAGCAGTGGCGAAGCAGCCATCAATGAGGAGCAATGGCACTGATGGATGAACTTCACGTGTCAATGCCTCTGCGAAAATGGTTTTGTGTAGTTTTGTATTTTAGTGCAAGCACTCTCAACTCCTTGAAACCGCCCCACGCCCAGCTGATGTGTTTAAGTGTCTTGCCAGTTCGCTTTGGCCTACATAAGCTACTGCTATTTGTGTCTACATCAGAACTCAGGTGTCTGGAGAAAAAGTGCCTGTTGCATCACATTTGTTTGTGTTTATCCTCTGAAAAAACTGGCCATTGTTGCAGGCCGGCTTCAAAGATCGTCCGTTCAGCTGCAAAAAAGCAGCATTATATTCTGTTGTCAAGCTCGCTCACTTGTTGGAATGAAAAAGGCGACTGAAGGTCAAAAGAAATTGCTCGAGAAGGTCAAAAGTATGTTTATATTTTCTGGAACACCAACAGTCTCTTGACATCATTGGTTATCGAAAAAGTGTTGTCCATCATTTTCATCAATGCCTTAATTGATGAAAAGAATGCTGCTACTCGCTTCCAGTGCTATGTGTGTGTTAGAACATCTCTGTGTCTCACCTATCTTAGTTGTTCTCCTGCTCTCTAAGGTACTATCATAAGCTTGTACAACTTGTTAGAACAAATGAAAATGTACTAATCTGAAGTTCAGGGATGATAAAGAAAGAAGACATGGAATCTAGGATCTTGTGATTTTCCATGAGGTAAGTTGCAGCAAAAACTCTGCTTTGATTTGGAAGTTGTGAAGTATCAGACTAGAACATTTTTTATCTCAAACATGCATACAGTAAGTTGCAACGCTTCTCTGAACATTTCTTTGATGTGCAGACTCGGATGACCTCCCCGCACCATCCTTCTCCCGTTGCGACCACCTTTTCTGCCACGTCTCCAACGATCGCTGCTGCTGCTACCTCCCGGCCATATGAAATGGGGTTGCTGCAGTCCGCATTGTGCTACACCAGCAGGACGGCTCCTTAAGATCGTGCCACTCGTCCTTCTTCCATCGACCATGGTCTCCATCACCGTTAGTAAAGCTATACTCCATGATCAATGTGTTTGCTGGGCGCGCTTGATGCATCGAGGAAGTAGCAGGGAAGAACTGGCTGCACACTCGCTGCTTTTGGCATGGCCCAGTGGTGGTTAAGCTAGGTGGCAGGCCACGTTTATGTGAGCTAGAAGTAAGAGTGTAAGCATTACATATGTTGCTTTGCTCATGGGTTTGAGTGAGCAAATGTACATGCACAGGAAATGCGAATGTGCCTTATTAGTGAGTATGTTGGTTGTGTCACTGTGTCATCTGGACAACTAGTAACACTACACTGATTTTGGAAAATGTAAATTAAAATGTTAACGTTCAGCTACGACAGACTAAAAATATATATTATGTTGGTCTTTTATAGAGAAATTTGTATTCTATTGATTAATTTTTTTAAAAAGCCCTAAATAACAATGTAGTTAAATGTATATGGAAAACTCAAATTATTTCCTTTCCTAGAAAAACAAAAGTATGAAGTTCAATTTAAAAATGTTTGATGCTTATTTAAAACCCTTATTTTTTACGAAGAATAAAACTAAGAGTTCAAATTAAAATAAAAGAAAAGTTTGAAGTATATAAAAACACAATTTTTACAAGAAGTTCACGTGCACCTCCGTGCACGGTTCATAATTATATTGCGGGATGTCAGGCCTCCAATTAAATGTTGTAAAATGGCAATAAATGACGTCCGAGTTTTAATCGCGTGTAATTCGACATACACACAAAAATGTGATAGAAGTTCATAGTGAAAACAACGAGAAGTTCAAGCTGCACAAAGGAATACATTTCATGTGAGAATAAAAGCATAGAAAATAAAAGTTTAAAAGGTTTGTAGAAAGAAGTTCAAGTGCTCATCCGAGAAGTTCTTAAATTCTTACGAGAGAGGCTCATCTTGTATTTCCATGTTCGATTTTTTTTTTCGTATAAAAATCGAATACAATTCTTTTCTCAAAATATAAAAAGGTGAAGTTCAAATTGAAATAACACAGAAGATCGGAGTTTATTAAAACCTAGGATTTACCTTTTTCAAAAAATAAAAAGCACAACGCCATTTTTTGCACTTTTGAAAACAATCCCATAAAATAAAAATGGTTGCTAGAAGTTCAAGTGCTCGGCGAGGGAAAGTTCAAAAAATCTCGTGAGAGAGGTTCTCCGTGTATTTAGATGTCCAAAATACATTAAAAAAGATGTTGTTTTTGTGTTTTAAAATAATTCTCTCAAACCAGAGAGAAGTTCAAAGTGATAACAACGGGAAGTTCACGTACTACATGGTGTGTATTTCACATAAAAAATACAATAAAGTGAAACAAAGTGAAGTTCAAATAGACATGCCCCAAGAAGTTCAACTACTTCACGCGATTACAAAAAGCAACCGTCAAAAAACAAAGCGTCAAAAATTAGAGTGAAGTTTAAGCAGACATGCCCGAGAAGTTCAACTACTTCACGCAATGCATTTCCATTCACGATGAAGGCGAAATCATGATCTCGTGTTTTCTAATTTACTTCAAAGCGGCAGGAATATCATTTGTGTAAGTTCAAGTCCTCGATGCGAGAAAGTTAAAAAATATTGTGAGAGAGTTTGTACAAAAGAATATCATTTGTGTAACACCGAAAAATGGATGGGAAAATTATAAGCAAAAATATGTCACGAAGTCAACGTGAAAACATCGGGAAGTACAACTACTACACTGAATGAATTTCACAAGAAAATTTTTTAAAACTGTCGCGAGTATGAAAAAATGATCAGCACGGAAAAGTTACGTGTTTATAGCAGCTTTCATCGGTATATCACTTGCTTAATTTCGGTGAGTGGATGAAGAGCTACGAGAAAAAAAGCACGTTAAAAGCAGTGAAGTTGAGCAGAAATGCCACGAAGTTCAAGTACTTCACGCAATGCATTTTCGACGAATCTGTTTCGCGATAAAGGCAGAACGAGTGATCTCATCGTTTCTGAAATTACTTGAAATTGGCTGGGATTCAGAGAAAACCATCAACATGAAAAAGTTTTGCATTTTTCATAGCTTTTCAACACTATATTATTTGCCCGTTCGATGAAGTTTGTAGAAATTAAGGTGAAAATACATTTTAGCCATTTTCAAAATCAACGTAAAACCCTAATGAATTTGGAGAAACAATACGTACCAAAAGTTTCGCATTTTTCAGGCTTTCCAACTCCATATCATTTTCTATATTAGGGCGTATGATTAAAAAATAGATCGAATATACAAACTTGGTAGAACTTGTACCGTTTTCTAAATTACTCTTAAACCATTCAAAATTAGAAAAAACTTTCAACATGAGAAAAAAACGCATCTTCATAAGCTTTCCAACGCTATATCATCTGTCTCAATTGGATTAGGCATTTAGAAATGGCAACGAAAATACGAACTCGGTTGTTCGGTTTGCGAAATTTTACGATTTTCCACATTACTCTTCAACCATAGGGAATTAGAAAAAACTTGCAGCATGTGGAAGGAGCGGTTTTACAGCAACTTTCCAACGCCATATTATTTGCCTCATTCTAATAAACGGTTTAGAAATACGATCGAAAATACGATTCACTTTTTTGTATGAAGAAAAAATGGTTTTCAAAACTGCTCTTAAACCACTTACATTTTGCCAAAAGTTAAAGTTGGGTCATGATATTTGGTGTCCATAGCTTTCCAACAAGATATCATAAGCCCCATTTGGGCAATGTTGATGAAGTTCAACCTAGCACTAGGGAAGTTCAGGTCAAACAACTCGAGCGATAAAATTGCAAAAACGCAATTTCATCACGACCGAGAGCAAAATCCCCCAGCGAGCGAGATTTCTATTTAAAACCAGTATTTAGTTCCTAAAAAACATTTCTAGATTACACTAACATCATATAGAACACTACTAACCAGAATAATTCGCGGGGGAAGCCACGGTTGCAAAGATAGCCCGAAGGTCGGGTTCGTACAGAGGGAAGTTCAGGCGCGCGTACAAAACAAAAATACGTCACAGAATTTCAACGTGAAAACAACATGAAGTTCAACTACTACGCTGAATGAATTTCATATGAAAAACTTTTAAAATCGTTGCGAGTATGAAAAAATGATCAACACGGGAAAGTTGCGTGTTTACAGCAGCTTTCCATCGGTATATCACTTGCTCATTTCCGGTGAGTGGATGGAGAGCTAGGAGCAGTGGATAGAGATATACGAGAAAAAAAAAGCACGTGAAAAACAGAGTGAAGTTCAAGTACACGTGCCGAGAAGTTCGGAGTTCTTCACGATTGCATTTTGAAGAATCGACCGTGATAAAAGCAGAACGAATGATCTCACCATTTTCGCAATTACTTGAAACCGGCTAGGAATCAGAGAAAACCATACGCATGAAAAAGTTTTGCATTTTCCATAGCTTTTCAGTGGTATATTATTTGCTCCATTCGATAAAGTATGTACAAATTATGCCAAAATACATTTTATTTATTTTCCAATTTGAATTAAAACCGTATGGAATTAGGAGAAACAATATATACAAAAAAGTTTCGCATTTGCTTAATCTTTCCAACGCCGTATCATTTGTTGCATTTGGATGTAAGGTTAAAAACTTATCTCGAAAATACGAAATCGGTTGAACTTGTACCTTTTTTGAATTACTTTTAAACCGTTCAAAATTAGAGAACACTTTTAATATGAAAAAGTAGCGCATTTTCACAAGCTTTCCAATGCCATATAATTTGCCTCAAATGGATTAGCCGTTTATAAATTACATTACAAATACCAACTCGGCTGTTCGGTTTTTGAAACTTTGCAATTTTTAAAATTACTCTTTATCCACGGAATTAGAAAACTTTCAACATGTGGAAGGAGCGGTTTTGCAGCAGCTTTCCAACGCTATATTATTTACCTAATTCCGATAAACAGTTTAGAAATGCGATCAAAAATACGATTCACGTTTTTGTATGAAGAAAAACGGTTTTCAAAACTGCTCTTAAACCGTTTACATTTTGCCAAAATTTAACTTGGATCATGATATTGGTGTCCATAGCTTTCTAACGGTATATCATAAGCCCCATTTGGACACTTTTGGCTGAAGTTCAACCTAGTACTCGGGAAGGTCGGTAAGCGTTACTCGGGAAGTTCATGTTGTGATCGAATATTATTCGATCCGTGATCGAAATAGTGTTTATGTGTGTGTGTGTGTCTATATATATATATATATATATATATATATATATATATATATATATATATATATATATATATATATATATATATATATATATATATATATGTGTGTGTGTGTGTGTGTGTGTGTGTGTGTGTGTGTGGGGGGGGGGCCTAGCACACAACAAGAAATTGCCTATCCGCAGCGGCCCCTCCCTCCACCGTTTACACCCGGTCATATTTTCGTAGTGCTTAGGTGAAGCCCTGCGGAGATCACTTCACCACACTACAGAACAAAGACACATCCGTGACATTTTGGGCCGAATGAAAAAAATTTATGTCATACACATGGCACTTCTATGACGATAATTGTGACAAAACCCGGTATTATCATAGATGTGGTGGGCTCCTACTTCTATGACAAAAAATCATGACAGAAACTTTTCATCCTGGGCGGGCCGGAGACGCAGCTGCATGACATTCTTTGGGCCGTCCATGACGGAAAAAACTATGGTAGAAGCGAGGGGGAGGAAAATTTCGGGGAGTTCCCGGTTACGGTGGGAGGTCGGGGGCCGAGCGATGCGTGTTTCTCTCAGACACGCGCTGCTGTGTGTGTGCGATCGTTGGCTCTAATCGAACCCGAAGCGAGGCGTTGGGCTCTAATCAACCCGAAGCGACAGACCGCAGTTACGCCTTCTCGAACCCGAGCGATCGATCGATGGTCGTTAATCGAACTCGACGAGCGATTCTTCACTACTGCCGCTAATCGAAGCCGATCGATGGTGCCTCTAGGATGAACAAAGGAGCGCTGCGGGGGTTTGGATGAACAAGGAGCGGTGGCGTTGCCTCCGGATGAACAGACCCCGTGGTGGTGGAGGGGGTGGATGAGCGATTGAGACGGTGGAGGGGTGCCCGTGGAGGGGTGGTTGAACAGACCCCGTGGTGTGGAGGGCTGGATGAACAGTAGACGGTGGAGGGGTGCCCGTGGAGGGGTGGTTGAACAGGACCCCGTGCTGTGGAGGGGTGGTTGAACAGACCCCGTCTTGTGGAGGGCTGGATGAACAAGAGACGGTGGAGGGTGGTTGAACAAGAGCCGTGGAGTAGCGCACGGTGGAGGTTGGATGAACAAGAGCCCGTGGAGGCCGGAGGAGGTTGACGGTAGCACGGGAGGCCGGAGGAGGTCGACGGTGGATATGAATGATCCCGTGGAGTCCTGCTTTGCGGCACGCCACACCTCACGATGAACAGACCCCGCTTTCGACCGTAGGAGGCCTGTTGCCTCGCTGGCGGCACGCCACACCCTCCCAATCAACAGACCCCGCTTTCAACCGTAGGAGGTCCGATTCGTCCGCTTTGGCGGTACGCCACACCTCCCGATCAACAGACCCCGCCGACCGTAGGAGGTCCGCTTCTCTCTTTTGCGGACGCATGCACCCTCCCGGCGAACAGGATCCTGCTTTGAACGTGGCGGTCGAACACAAGGCCGCTTTCTCCGTTAGCGGCACGCCAGCCTCGCTTCCATCGCCGCTTGGTCCAAGCCCTCACGATGAACACGACCACGCATCCTGCTCCGACCCGGCGGTTGGCTCCCACGCTGCCGCTGCCTCCCGGCGAACACGACGCATTCCGTTGCCTCCCATTAACACGACACATTCCGCTGCCTCCGGTAAACATAAAAGAAAAGGTTGTCTAGACAGCCGAGTGTCCCGCACAGCCCAGTTGACACCCCTCGCCTCCCTCAAAAACAAATTAGATAAATGCCACTCCAATTATGGCGATTCATAAAATGCCACTGCAATTTCCAAACTTTGAAAATGCCATCGCAATTTTTGCAAACTTTGAAAAATGCCACGCAGTTTGCAAACTTTGAAAACGCCACTCTGACTTGAAAAATGCCACTAGAAATGGCATGAAATGGCATTTTTCAAAGTTTGAAATTGCAGTGGCATTTCTGATACACCAGATTTGGAGTGGCATTTATCAAATTAACCCAAAACAAAAAACTGGGCGAGATGTGGGTCCCTCGTGTCACCGCCACAGTAATTCTCTCGCTTATTGACTACGCTGACAATGGCATGGGACCCAGATGTCGAAAATCCACTAGGAGGAGCCATTTTTTATTGGCTTGAAATAAGGAGGCACTTGCTTGCGTCTCGCCATGACCTTGGCGGGTCCTCGCTGTCATCCTTCCACGCATACAATCATCTCCTGATTGTGTACGCCAAACTTGCTAGGCCCACAAGTCAGCCTCTAAACCCGTGGAGGACAAATACAACCCATTTAAAAAATAACAGCCCATTCCATACATTCAAACGGAAAGTTCAACATTCGTGAGCAAAGTAACAGGTCTAATCCACATATAGAGTAATCGAACTTCCACGTTGACAACCATCATAGCCAAGTTAAATATCTACTCCCACTAATACTCTAGTAGCGCATAAGTACTAACTTACTCTTAGCTAACTAGACGATGTCGGCCGCCATCTGTGGTACACGCTAAACGCCGACACCGGGCGTCGCGCCCGCCGCACTTGCAAGAGGTGCGATAGGGCGCGTTGCGCGCCGCTGGGCCCTTTCCATGCCGGCGTGGTCCACCAAGCTTGCTTCCAAGCGGAAACCCACTTGATGAGCTGGTAGTAAAAATCAGCATCGCGAACGCTGCGCTTGCCCGGCAGCCTCCTGTGGCTATTTGTCGGGCGCCGCCTCCACGTAGTCGGCCCGCTTGGGCGCTCGCTTGCGACTTCAGAGCGCCGGTGCGTTGTTGCTCCATGTCCCGCTGGCGGCGCAAATCGGCGATACGCTGCTCCTCCGCCAGCGATCGGCGCTCCAACAACTCCTGCTCCTCCGCCATGCGGTCGCGCTCCAACAACTCCTCGATCTCCGTATTGCCATCTAAAGACAGATAGAATGCCTCCTCCCTCCGTCTGCCTTCCGGTGAAAACCCGAACACTAGTTCTGGCGGTGACCGCCTCCGGCGTCGCCTACAGCGGATGGGCGGGGGCATGGCGGACGAGGCGAGCAACGTCGGGCCGGTGGGGGTTTATGAGGATATGGCGAGTTGGGTCACGGTGGCACCGGAGAAAGCCGGAAACAGTACTTATAGGGCGGAAGCTAGCGCGACGGTCATCGGAATTCAATGCATAATGGCTTAGCGCGCCACTTGCCGCGAAAACTAGAGAAACTGGAATGATGATCGTGTCGCCCCGCCCGTCTGGGTCGCACGCCGCATGGCGGTCAAACGAGTGCACTCGAATCATCTCCTCCTTGACAATAATGATTCCACGGATTTAAAGTGTATCTTTTTCGCATCGCTTAGCTTCCTTAATTTCGCCGACCGCATGCGTGCACTCGAAATCGCCGCAGCAAGACGCGAAGCAAAGATGCAACGAGTCGCAGCCGAGGGCACCTATGCAGCCACTTAAATTGCTGGAATTAATTAGGCTTAAACTTCGCATGCCGTTAATTATTGCCATGCCTTGGTCTTGCTGCTTTGCTCACGGGACTAATAAACCCGGACGGAGGGAGTACCTTGGTTGGTGAGAGGTTTGAATTAAGCCCTACAATCCGGAAAGGAGGTACTAGTACGTGTGTGATCCGCTATTTATTCATGTAGGATCGAGTAGGTCGCTTTTGAATTGAGCCCCGCAAACCGGAAAGGAGGTAGTACATGCGTGATCCGCTATTTATCCGTGTAGGATCGATAGTGTAGCTTGTCGCTTTCTTCAGAGGTAGGCATTTTTATCCATGTAGGATCGATAGTGTAGCTTGTCGGTTTCTTGAGGTAGGCATTTTATTCAAAAAGCTGCCACTTCGCATCTTGCGCATAAATAAAACTGCCAGAGCGCATTTGTAGGCTAGCTAGTGATCGATCAAGAATTTGTAAACACCGAGCGAACAGAAATAAGTAACTATTAATGCATCTCAATGATTCACAGATCATATACAAATATGTAGCTCCAAAAGCAAAGATCAGCCACTTCGGATCTTGCGTCGCAACTAAAACTAACTAGTACGATTCCCATACATAAGATCAACATGTTAATGCATCTCAATGATTCACAGATCATATACAAATATGTAGCTCCAAAAGCAAAGATCTAGAAAAACATATGTTCTTCCTACTAACATGGATGCTTCTCTTGGCCAACATTCAAGACTGATCGAAAGACAAATTTGTTTATGAAGTCTACAATTCCTCTTGCAAACGTAAGTGGTTTCACCAACAGCTGGAACCATGAGAATGAACCACACATGATGGAGGAACATCCACTGCAATATGATTTGGTCTTCTCTCAATCACACCGCGAGACTATTTTCGGAATACAAACTTTAACTTAGGCAAAATGATGCCCATTGTATAATCAGACCAAAGCAATGAAGCACCTAGTGTTGGCCAATAAATAGTACAGTACTACTTTTCTGCAGTCCATGAAGTGACTATCCAATATTTCTGTGTCTATTTTCAAATGGAACTGCATGAAGTGACTATACTATTCTCTTGTGCAGTTCAACCAAAATTGCGGACACTTTGTTTGTTTGCCAAATAGCAAAGGGCAGACATCTCTGTCTGCACAAATATCAAGCAGCTAGTAAACATATACCACACCTTGTATTTTCAGTTTAAACATGTCTCTTTCGCTTAGCATCTGTCATGCTCTGCACTGGACAATCTGATACAGTTATGTTTTGCCCTAGACAATTTCATACTGAATTGATTTGCTGGTTCAGAGCAGAAATATAGCGCCTATTCTTCATCAGACCAAGGATATCCATGTTCGCAGTGATGGAAGAGGTGAAATCGATACAACCGAAATTGAGCATCCAATCATTGAATCATGTCCTGCACCTCCAATGTAGGTCCACCCTGCCAATAAATTCACATGCAAACCACTAGTATTACTATCTAATGACAGTACAAAAAGAGTAGCAAGATAGTAGCAAACCATGTACCTTTGTAATGAATAGCTCGTAGTGCCACCAATTGGATATAAAGGTTTGGAAAAAACGTGCTCCTAATGTTGAACCAGTTGGACTTTTTGTGCAGTTCCACTAAAATCGAGCATCCCTGTTTGCATAGATATTGAAAGTGTGATTACTCTAAAAGTGGCACTAGTTGAAGCATAGACTCACAAATATAAGCATTCCAATTTCTTAATGGGAAAAGCTAGCAAGACTGTTTCTAACCACCTATTTGAAGGAATAAATAAAGCAACAACGGCAGATGTCAGGAAGGCATACATAGTTTTTTCTGAAAAACTGAGCCATTCCTGACCTTTCCTCTTCTTTTAAGCAAATTTTGTGCAGTTCTACTAAAATAAAATGCCATCACCGCCTTGACAATTCAATGATACTGTACAAAAGGAAATGAATTAACATTACATCATGATGTCAGGTATGTAGTGGACAGGCATTAGAGACAAACATACAGACCTCCTCCAATAACATAATGAACATTAATTTTAACAAAGGTGTGATTAGCTTTACCGGGATAATTTGAGTGAACTCTACACCCTTTGTTCCTTAATATAAGATGTTTTCGCGGTTCAATTTAAAGTACCCAAACGTCTAGTATTTCGAAAAACAGGTAGTAGTTTTCTTGAGCACATATCTGGGAAAGCTTGCCACACTTTATTTATGTCCATACACTAATGCAACACCATTCGAATACTACAAATATACACTAATCCAAAGGGCTAGTGCAACAAGAGAGTAGTTAGTTTATTACAGGTACAAGACAATGGTTTTACCGAATAGATTTCAATAAACTCTAGCATCGGATGGTTTCTATAAGAATTAACAATACAAAATGTAAAGGTAACAAGTTTCACATTGGTATACTAGCTGTGCATGAGCATTAAACCAAATACAAAAGTCTGAAGGTAACTAGCATTATTAACTAATGACAAGATAAAAAATTGCAAACCATGTACCTCCAAGGTAAATATCATTTCAACTCGGGGACCTTAAAATTGCTATCCCAATCTTGATAATCGATCAAACATAAAAACTTGATCGAATCTAATCAAGAGAACAGCCGGAGGAGGAGGTGCCCACTTGACCTTTCCTCTTGTCTTCATAATTGTCATGCAGTTTAACCAAAATAAAATGACATCAGCGCTTTGGCATTTTGGTGACACTGTACAAAAAATTAACTTATCTCATGAAAGTGAGGTATGTAATCTATAAGCATTAACAAAGGCAAAAATCTGAAGGTAGTAACAAGTTTCATCGTTGGTATATTTGGATGTGCAACAACATTAGAATGCCTTAGCTGAAAAATCTTTAATACATCCACAATCAACAACTAACCCTGAAATAATCCAAAGGACATTAAATGGCATTGCTTAAATTTATCGGTGGCATTAGACCGAGAGCGCATTAGTTAAATGTGGCATCACTTTAGCAAGAGCATTGCTTGACTTGACTCTGGCGTTATACTAACAACAAAAAAGTGGCAATAAGAGCATGGGAGGCCCATTCGGACAATGGGCGCACCAGTACGATGTACCTCCATGGACGCAGAGTGGTGAGGGAGGTATGGTTGCCCAGAGCAACAAATATTCAGGCAGCATATGTGGATTACGTCCCATTTTTGTTCTCTTTAGCCACCTTTTTCCTATGCGAGGACAACAAACCGATCGACCTGGTCATTCTCTATTGCGTTGTCATGCCTTTCGACCCTTCTTCAACCAAGAGACACGAGACTCGCTCCTTAGCTACTGATTTTCCCCTTTTCAACCTAGATGCGGGTTCGATGCCTACTCTCTTGGACAAGACAGTCTCCTTCCTTTCCTTATTCAACCTGCATATGGATTAATGCATGAAGTAGGGTTTCCTTTAATAGTGCAAATTATGGTTTTCGATCACAGCGTGGCAGCAGAGCAGAGGATAGCAAATTGGGAAGATGGTGGAGTGGAAAAGATCCACATGCAACGACGCGGCAGATGGGGCAATAGAACAAGGTTATGGTTCAAAAGAGGTAGCATACCTAAGGGTCGGCGGAAGTGGCTTCGCCGTGGTCGCCGCCCTCCGCACACACTACGGCGCGAGCTTGGGGACGGAGGCCATCCCGCACGGGCGCTAGGTCCGAGAGGACGGTCTTGTCATCGGTCGTGACTCGCCGCCGACGACGAAAAGGCCAACACTGCACGCCCTTTTCTTCCCAGCGGATCTGTGACCACCGTGAGGAGGGAGAGAGGGGCCGTCTTTTTTAGATCCGGAGAGAGGGTGGTAGTGTGAGAAGCAAGTGGGCAGCCCTTAGCAAGAAAGCGCTGAAGCTCCAGCCTATATATCTTTTTTATACTACTAGTACTAGAGGTGGAGTAGTGGTAGAGTAGTTTATATTTTCTCGTCGCATGCATCAGCTTAGTTGTGCTTCAAAACTGATCGGCACGCCATTAAAAAATAAAGGTCGATAACTAATGCGCACCTCGGGCCAACGCGCAAGATCGCATTTTGCACGAGAAATTACACACCATGTTTCGCTGACATGTGGTCCTGCTCCAACATATCGCTGAGACGACGGCGAGTAGTAGGAGTATTTCCGAACGGACGTGTAGGCCGGGGCGCCTCTTCGTGAACTGTGGCAGACTCGCAACCGTCTACCGACTCTTCGCCTTTCCCTCTTGATTTGGAACTGCTGTCGACGCTCTTCCTCTCCTCCTCCATTTTCCTTCAGCCCTTCACCCTTTCTTCGCCATTGTTCGATCGTCTTCTCCATGGAGGAACAGGCCGGAAACGACCCGTTATTCTTGCCCCGATCCGAAAGATGACGTGGTGGAGGAACTCATTGATCGGTGCGACGTCATCACCTCGGCTAGCATGGCAGGTTCGCTCAAGCCCATTCTCGACTCAACTAATAACATCATTACAAGGAACCCAAGAGTCAAGGAGCGTTTGATCTCCCTATCTTCTTCGCCGGACCACGATGATCGGCGCCGCACGACGGAGGCCTCGCCTGCAAGTTGATGCCGCTTGATAATGATACGATGATGTTAAGATGCCATCGCTGAGGGCAAGGCTTGGGCGGGCGCAAATGGAGATTGGGTTGTTTACATTGGGTCCAACTGCGAGTGGGAACTTGTGAATGTGTACACTCGTGACCGGGTTCCACTTCCAAAAATCTCAGAAGACTGCCCAGAGGTTGAGCACACCGGTATTGTACACACGTTCAAATACGATCATGGTGACTGTCTTCTACGGAAGATAGCAATTTGTCGAGTTCCCAACCGCTCTTGGAATTACAACAACTATGAAGTTGTTGCTATCTTCGGCAAGCTTGTTGCCGTCCTTGGTGGTTTGACTCGACGGATATTGCTCAAAAATCAGTTTTTGTACACGGATGAGTATTGTGATGCAATTCATACGAGGGCCTTGTGTTTGCTGCCACCACTCGTGGCATTGTTTTTGCATGGTATCCTCGTAGTTTCGGTGCGTTTGTCTTCCATCGTAATTATAATTGTTTCATCCACATGCATGCGAGTTAGCAAGTTTCCTTTACTAATTAACCTTCTTCTTGTGTTTCCAAGGTCCCGTGAACATCCCACCACCTATACTTGAAAAATTTATAACCAAGGGGAGATGATGATGGTGATGATCACGAGCATGAGGACGAGCAGCAGCCCATATACTCTATGGCGCTCGGCAACTAATTCGATGGATCACCTCTTCTTGTGTGTATACAGCCCATCGATGATGTTATCGCTAAGGAAGCAGGTGTCTCCCATGGTCGCACTCTCCGGACCTATTCCAACACCCGCTGCATGGTATTCGGATGGATACTAGTGTGCTAGCGCCAACTCCTTCTCCCTGGTACAAAATTGATAGTCTTGGAGAAAACTCGCTCTTCCTTGGACAAAACTATCCGATGATGGTGAAAGGCGATCCAACTGCTGTTGACACAATGTTACTAGTACCATTTATGAGAAGCAATTGTGTCTATACCTCGGACATTTGGGTGGTTCCCTACCCGGTATCGATATAGTAGGCCGCTTCAGCCTAGATGATCAGTCTGCGCTGGTCTCCGGATCGACAATGGATGGCCCGTCCCGAGAATCACTTGTGGTTCAAAGCAAGCGTTTCCAACGCCGAGGAATGGTTGAGTTGAAGTTCATTTCATTGCTTGTTATTTGTTGTGTGGTGAAAACTTTAGTATTTATAATGTATCCTCGTTGTCGATGTGGGTTGATGACCTGTTGTATGTAATAAAATGATATTCCTATGATAAACTTACTAAATTTACGAATGGCTTTCGAGTCGCTTCTCGAGTGAGTGGTGCGATGAGGCAAAAAATATTTTCCTAATACATAATTGTATGCATTGCAACAGGTTATTGGATGAGGCCAATCAACAATAGTAGTACACTATTTGTACTAGCTTCACATGCTTCGCGCGTCGGGCGGGTGTTTTTACTGTAGCCATATGTTAATGTGTTCGCTGTACATAACCAGCACCTCGAATCCTCGATACTAGTACTATATAGTAGGAGTAAGTAGTAGGAGTAGTAGGGTGGCATGGGCCAGAACAAGCATTCACGTCCAGGAGTACGGCACACGCCACCACCACGACATCCATCTGACACCATATTATTTCTTGGAGTCCTTGCTAGAGCAATCTCTTCAACCTTATCGCTTCTCTAACTTCAGCCATCGCATGGGGGCGAGGTGGGGTTTGCTGATAGTCGGTTTCCTGAATTGCGGTCCCACTTGTAAGGCCAACTCCAACGCACGACCCCAAACGGACCTCCGTTTTACATGAACTCCAACGATAATTTTGACTATAAAAGCAAGACCAAAGAAAACAAGAACCACAAGAATACATTTTACTACTCCTGTAAGTTGGATTAGTGCCTTCTCGATGCATTCATTGTTGATCTGCGGAGGCTCGATCTTGCGTGCTTCTTTCTTCTTCGAGTGTAAAGAAGTAGACGTTGCTTCCTCGCATCTAGTCTCATGTCTAGCCTCTATTCTAGTAGGAGTATCAACAAGTGCACTAATCTCATCTCTAGCCTCTGTGCTACTAGCTAAAAGTGATAGAACATCTACTAAATTGCGCTCTATCAATATATGGATGTACTCTTCTTCCCAATACAAAAACTTGCATCCATTCTACTCCCTCCGTTGCACAATACATGCCTTCTATTTGTCAAAATATATATGTATCTAGACATGTTTTATTATATAGGTACATCCATTTTTGGACAAATGGAAGTCAAGTATTTTGGAACGGAGGGAGTACACAATAAAAATTTTAAGTTAGCACAACTAGTCTAATCCGAGAGCACAACCGAAGATTTGGTCGGGTTCTTCCTCCTTTTGCCGACACGTGGGACATCCAACATCCAGGTCGTGTCATGAAAGAAAATAGAGTGGTAGTTGAAGCCACGAGATGTGCATCTTGGGTTAAACTGTAAATAGAATCTTACTACTCTTGAGTAACTCCAAAAGCAACCACCAAGATCTTTATTGATTTGTTTTTCATCACCAAAGACGCCGAGGTGAAAGATGTGCAGGTTCGATGGGTCCTCTTGCATTTTCACCGACATGTGGGGCCGCATGTGAGCAACAGACGATGGGCTCAAGCGTCCGCTGGCTGGCTGAGAAGAGAGATAGAGGAGGGCTGAGCACGGACTGCAGGAAATTTGTTCTACGTACTCGATATAGTGGGGTGGCATGGGCCATAACTAGCATTCACGCTTCAGCAAGACGGCACACGCCCCCACGAGTCCCATTCGACACCAATTTTCTTGGAGTCCGTGCTACAGCCATCTCTTCTCCCTCCTGTTTTCTCAGCCATCGCGCGGTGGGCGGGCTGGGGTTTTGCCGATAGTCGGTTTGCTCAACTGCGTCCCACTTGTAAGTGAAAATGCAACACCGCACGATTCCCGCTTGAGCGGCGTGCGGACCAACCGTGTGGGGTGCAACGCGAACACGGCAGGCTTTTCCTTTTGAACTCGTAATTTGTAAATTTTGGTTCTGCTCCATGGCGCGACCGATAGATAGAAAATAACGATTTTGCCTAGAGTAATGAGAAGTTTGGTTCGCGCCGCTCATGCATGGAGTACGTCTTAAAATTATGAAGTTGATGTGAAAGGTAAGATAATTACTGTAGTATCATATACTACTACATGGATTTGACGAAAGATAAAATACATACGGATCCATCAACGCTCAACGACATCCTCATGCCCTAGTGCGCCGGGTCACCAACCGACGGTGAGGGCAGCGGCGTTGGCGGCGAGCTCAACGTGCTTCCAACAAAGCCGCCCAAGGTTGCCCCGCGGTCCAAGAAGGCCAGCGCCCTATCGCCCTCCTCTTGCATGTAGTAGTCCTTGTGGACGATTTGCGATAGACGGGTGATTATGTCGATGGTGTCTTCTCGCGCCGGTAGGCTGCGCGGCGAAGCGACCGAGGTGGACATTCTTCGGAGCGACGGCGGCAGTCGCAGGCCACCAGTCGTCAAGAGGTTGTTACCATAGTGGCCGTTGAGGGTGGCGGGCATCGCGAGCCTCGGGCGCTCGGTTGGAGGCTTACGCCAAAGTCGGCCGCAAGCTTCTTGAAGACGGTGAACTTGTCGAGGAAACCGACGAGGACCTCGTCGAACAAGGAGACGGTTGTCGTCCAGCGCCCTCGCCTCGGGCGGCCTCAAGCAATACTACCGAGACGTTCCTCGGTGCCGGGCGCGGGCAGCGTCGTGGACCATCTGGCAGCCGGTGATGCTCGCGCCATCGCCTCCATGGGTCTAGCTTAGCTTCTAGTCAACTGATCTTGCGATTCGAGTGATCACTCTTGCCCTTGGTTAGCGTGCGTGAGGTGCGAGGGATTTCAGTACTACTCCTCGGTCCTCTCTCGCACTTGCCTTTGGTCAGTAAGATAGGAGGGCCAGCCACCCCCTGGGCCCACGTGTCATTCACCCAAAGGCAGTTGCCGTAAGTCAATGAAGCTCCGTCCCCCTCCGTGTCGATGCAGTATAGTCATCTCACTGGACCTCTAGGTAGGGCCAAACGAGAGAAGTGTGATGTTTACTGGTTTATTGGTCCCCTTTGCATTTTGTGCCAAGTTTTGACCTTTGATTTAACTAATAAAATGTTAATGCATGTAAACAAAAATGTTGTGTAAGTCACCTTAAGAAAACCAAATAATCCCAAAATACTTAGGCACGGTGCATTAACTCCCTCCTTGTTTCTTATTTCGTGACATATCAACCAATGAGAGATGTGGGCCGTGCATGCTTTCAATGACTTGAGACTACCAAACATGACATGCAGTGTTTAGTTCATTGCATGTAATCCTATTAGTACTCTAGTTAGCAAAAAACATTAAGTTCTCTCACGATAGGAATAAAACACCATGTATTTATTTACGAGGGAGTAGTACATTTTTGTGACATGCATTACTAGATATTGCTAGTCAAATACTAAAATCCAGATGGACGTGGTAGTACTCCTAAATCCAGACGGTGGTGCTACTAGTACTAGTAGTAGTACTACCAATGTAGTAGTAGGAGTACTAGCACAATGAAGTGATAAGACCCTGCGTCGGAGATGACACCTGACTATAGGCACCGTGTTCGGCATACCATAGTCAGCCTCACCGTCTGCAGTCACTATCATCATGGGTGTAGAGCTATCCTGCTTACAACTAGCGCTGTTCGACATAATTTCCCGTGAGTAGATGCCCATGCATTGCACGGAACACCAAGATTGGGGGTGGACGGCTCCGGCAGCGGCCATCGCGCCATATTTTTCCACGGCCTTCTAGATGTGGTGAGGAGGAGATAAGGCTGATTGTGAGAGACAAGGAGTTGTTTGTAAATAGGGAACAAGTGCGGGCATCTTTTTGCAAAAATGGAGAAGCTTGGTTTGTATGCGTCAGTTCTATATCCGACGGCTATTGGTGAAAGATGGGAGGCACAACATCATCACCAACTCAGGACCTATTTGATTCGCAGGATTTTGAAAACGCGGGAATAGGACACGGCAATATTACAAGTTTCAAACTCATGGTACAAATGTTAGGAGTAATGCTGCGCCTACGAAGAGGGAATTACTAGGAAGTGTACGTAAGAACTTTCGTTACTTTAGGTGGATGCAGCATTATCGTACAAACTAAAATCCACCGCCCTGACAAGTCACTAATGGGCAAATAAGTTTTCGAGTCTCCGCCACTTGATGTTTCAAAACAAATTCAGCTTCATGGAGACTTTGTCATTTAGGCTTAGACGCTATGGTGATCAGCACGCCATTCATTGTTGCGCCAGAGAATGCCAAACCTCATTACCTTGAGCAACTTGCCTCCAGAACAAAGAACCTGGCCAATTTAATCTCAGATGTGCTGCCTCGGTAGTCGATCAAATAAATTTTTGTAAGATGGAGATCAATGCATCCGATGAGATTGTTATAGTGCAGCACATTTTTCACTTTCGGGTCTTTTTTTATCTGCAAAAGAAGAGAACATATTAGAGCAGCTGGCTGCATAAGATTGCCTTGTCATCAAGAGGTACCAATATCATTCACTCATACGATAGGGTTGGCTGGCTAGTGATATTCTCTCTCTCTCTCTCTCTCTCTCTCTCTCTCTCTCTCTCTCTCTCTCTCTTTCTGTTTCCTCTCATTTAACTAGGAGCACGGGAAGAGCTTGGGCATTTGTTGCCTTCCACTATGTGGTCGATGCCATATTTCGCAAAAGTATGCCATATAATACGCATCGATGTCAAATCAAAAGATTTTGGCACCGCTCTCGCGATGTGAGAGAGTTGGCACCGTTGTGCACACAGACTCACATGTATAAACAAATCAATCAAACCAACTACACCAGCCTCTCACTCTCCCAAACAAGTATTTTTTTATTGCCTCAGTCCTCTCTCTCTCCCACGCAGTGTTTTTTCATTGCGTGAGTTAATTTGGCACCGAGCAAAGTAGGTGATCCAGATTGGGGCACCAGTGAGCAATGAGGGCATCGATGCCAAATGCATCACAAGTGAATTTGGCACATGTTTTGGCCTACATAGCCCACTTTTGTACTTCTCCGTCCCAAAATTCTTGTCTTAAATTTGTCTAAATACGGATGTATCTAGTTACATTTTAGTGTTAGATACATCCGTATCTAAACAAATGTAAGACAAGAATTTTGGGACGGAGGGAATACTACCTCGTATTTAGTATAAAATTATGACCATAGATTAACCTAAGAAAATGCCAATGCATGTCACTAAAAATTACACCATTTGAAATTATGTTCAAATATGAATCCAACGATATAGTTCTTAGTGACATGCATTAACATTTTGTCAGTTAAATCTATGGTCAAATTTTGATACTACAAAATTGGAAGAGTAAACCAGGACGGAGGTAGTACTTGCTCTTAGGGTAACCATAGAGTTACTGGAGTAGTCTAAGTTACTTTCCACTATGACTAGCCTAGGCTACTATAGTAGTACAGCATAAAAACAATGCAGGTGATCACGTGAGAAAAAATACTAAAAACATTTCTTTCGGTGCAAAGGCGAGATGCAGTTTTGAACACTACACTTGTCATCGTAATTTGGGAAAATTACAAAAAATTGAGCTACATTGTGATTACCGCTTACTTATAGGAAAGAAGTTTCACCTTGATGAGTAGCTTCTCCGCACGGAAAGCATGTAAGGAATCCAACAACTTGATCCATATTGGGCGATAGATTTTAGTGCTAAGATCTTCACTTTGTGCGCATGGACTGGGTCAAGCTTGTGGGAATCATTTTCTTGAAGACGGTCAGAATACATCAAGAAGAAATTTAAAATGTGAATTTCAAGAAGACGGAGAAGAAGATGAGTGTTGTACCGAACGATTACGGATCCAATAAAGAGTTCGGAGAATTTGGCGACGAGTACACCAACGCTGTCAATTTCGTAGCAAATGACCCTGATTTTTGTTGGACCTTCTAGATCCGATACAAGCAATCTCTCAAGGAAAGGCGATTCTCAATGACCATAACGTGGAACAGCTGGAGTGATCTCTTCCCAATTGATGTCTTGTTGCGGGCCAGCAAGACACATAAATCCATCGGAGATTCGTCGAGGCGATGTGGAGGCTAATGAACCCGTGGATCTGCTCAAGACGAAGGTACTCGAGCGCAATACAGCTGCGGAGCAGGTGCTCCATAGCCTTCTTCGAGATGACAACGTCGAAGAGGTCGAGCTGCTTGAGTTGAGGGAGAAGAAGGGCGGCGCGACATTAACTGGGAAGATAGCAGAGCTGAAGCTGGGCGGCGCAGGCGTTGGCGTGAGGCGGAGTGCGACGGCGGCGAGAGAGCGACATCGCCCAGCTTCAAAGTTGAGCTCCTCGAGCTGATCTAGGGCGGGGATAAGAACCACTCGTCGAACTTGGGTTGGACCTTGCAGGTTGTACCGAACATGCGGATGTCAAGGCGTCTGCTGGCCAGTGCGATGAAAGGATCTTGGAGACTGCGGCCATGCATTTGCAATCCCCGCCGCAGAGGCAGCTGTCGACGGTGAGGTTGAGGGGACGAGCGCCAGAGGGGCGCCACCGCCGGGAGAGCAGGGCGGTCCGCACGGCAGATTTGATGGGGAGGAGGCCGATGATGACGAGCAGCATGTCATCGGGGAGGCTGCTGATGAAGTCCAGGCTCGCCGGATGCGGTTTTGGCTCGAGCCGCCTCCGCTTGTTGGCTGCCTCGCCGTCAACCGGCGGCGACGCCGTGTACACGTGTGCTGGTGTGTGTTGTGTGTGGGTGCGCGAAAAGGCCCTTCATGCATGCCGCCGCAGCAGTGGTGAATTGTGTGCGAAAAGGCCCTTCGCGTGAAGTTTGTCCTCAATCGCCTCAATTTACTAGCGTGCGGTGCTACCGAGTGGTTTCAACTTTGTTTACTTCACCGCGTGTCGATGGGCCTCTAGTTTACTTATTTTCACCCACCGCCACATGGGCCAGCACACGAAGATGAGAACACGAGCTGACAAGGCAGCATGTGGATTGGTTGACCGTCAACTAAACAATATACTGAGCTATACGCACACGGGAGCGATAATCCGCTGGTATAGAGAGTTTGAGTGAGAGGGAGGCCCGTGAGAGATAGCAGAGAGAGAGAAAGAGCTACTCCTCCGCTCGATAATGTAGTTCCAACATTTTTTTAAGTCAAACTTTTGAAACTTTGACCAAGTTTATAAAGAAATTACTTATATCTACAATACCAAAGATAAATGATAGTATGAAGTAAGTACATGTTGTGATGAATCTAATGATCGTTCCAGATGTAAATGTTTTTCTCCACATATACCTGGTCAAACTTTTCTGAGGTTTGACTTTTCAAAACATCCATATGCTTATGGACGTGACAGAGTCCCTAACTAGAGAGAGAGAGAGAGAGAGAGAGAGAGAGAGAGAGTGAAAAAAGTGTGTGTGCGTGTGTGAAAGAGACATGGACAACACACGATAAAAGTAGAGAAAAAGTGTGCCTGTCTTATGCAAACATATCACACATGCATCTTCGACAACAAAGGCAAGGTGAGGAGATAGTGTGTGGTTGTTGGGAACTGAGAGAGCAAGACCCCTAGCACGTGGCCAAGAGGGGTCTCACAAACAAGGGAGAGAGGTCGAGAGAGACGTACGGAGAAAATGCAGACATGGGGAGGAGAGAGTGTATGTTTGTCATAGAGAGATCCCCTGGAGATCGTGATGGGACTACATGGGTGGGAGATCGAGTGACAAGGTGTGTGCGCGATAGAAGATGCCCCGAGAGATATCGAGATAGACGTATGGATGGAAGGAGACAATACGTGTGTTCCTGATGGCTAGTAAGAGATAATCATACTTAGGAGGGGGGAGTGCTTGCACCTATGATGGAATGAGGGATTATGGTACTTAGGGGGGTGCGTGTCACATGGAGAGAGAACAAGGGTGGAGAGTGTTGGATGGGTCTATATGTATAGCGTGAGCGAGACATGTGTATGTGTGAACCAGGGAGATATAAGGCCAGTTTGGCTTACGCCCCGAGCATATTTTGCCCGGCCAGGGTTGTGGCTGGATTTCATGCACGCTTGTTTGGTTTCTACCCCGTGAAAAAGAAAGCCCGCCTGGCCGGGTTCCATTGCACTTTAATTAGCCTCGGCTAAACTCCAGACATCGCAGTAGCCTCGCCCAGCGATCGATTTCAACGCTGGCGTGCTTGGTCGTGTGGCCACGAGGCTAACAACAACATGGATGGATATTAGCATTAAATAATTGATGCATGGATTGATTGATGGGACGTTGATGCTTTTCCTGGCCCAGGCATGAACCAAACACTTAAGCACCACACAAGCCTGGCCACGCAGAAATATTTTACATCTCACGTCCACACCAGGCAGTACCGGCCATCAAGGCATGAGGGTCAGGTGACGAACCAAACTGACCAATAAAGTTTTAGAGATATTGAGGAGCCCCGATAAGGCTGAGTGGTGCGTCAAGTAGCTGAGAGGGGGAAAGAGATATTCCATCCGCTCGATAATTTAGTGCATGTAAATTTTTTAGAAGTCAAACTTTGGAAACTTTGATCAGGTTTACGCAAATGTTATTTATATCTACAATACCAAAGATACATCATACAAAACTACATCTCATGGTGAATCTAATGGTATATGTTTGCCGTACTAGATGTAATTCTTTTTCTCCACGTACATGGTCAAACTTTGTGATGTTTGACTTTTCAATAAATCTATATGATATGGACCGAGGAGAGTGCCTCAGTCGAGACAGATCAAGTGCGTGTGAAGGAGAATGAGTAAGTGTGCAAAAAGAGTATGTGTGTGAAAGAGAAAGTGACAACAAACGATAAATTAGAGAGAGAGTGTGTTTTTCGTTTCTTATGCGAACATATCACGCATGCATCTCTGAGATGGAAAAGCGAGGCGAGGAGATAACACGAAGATAGCTAGTGTGTGATTGTTTGCAACGGAGAGAGACACCCCTGTAGCACATGTCCAATAGAGGTCTGGCCAACAAGGAACAAAGGTCGAGAGGGACACATGGATGGCATGGAGGCATTGGGAGGGAGAGAGGGTGTGTTTGTGATAGAGAGATCCCGTCGAGATCATGAGGGGACTATATGGGTGGGAGATCGAGGGAGTGCGTGCGTGATAGTGGTGCGTGAGAGAGTTACGGGCAAAGAGCCACGGAATTTGTGTGTGTACGATGAGTGCACCCAAGATATCTAGCTTGGACTAGCTAGATTATCATACATAGTGTGCAAGAGAGACCTATAGATGGTGTATATATGCATGCGAACTAGAAAGACCCCCCCGCCACACACACACAAAGAGAGAGAGAGAGAGAGAGAGAGAGAGAGAGAGAGAGAGAGAGAGAGAGAGAGAGAGAGAGAGAGAGAGAGAGAGAGAGAGAGAGAGAGAGAGAGAGAGAGATGGAGAGAAAGGGAGAGGGACTAACAAGGTTTTTGTGTCAGATGCGTGCGACAGAATTGAAGATTTTCGGTGAGAGAGAGAGAGAGAGAGAGAGAGAGAGAGAGAGAGACAGGAGTCCGGGAGAGGGGGAGGTCGCGTTTTATGCATCAAAGACTGATATAATTCGATATAAACTTGCATTCAAATATTTAAATTGGAGAACATGTTGTCTGCAATCCACACATGAACGGATATACGCGTATATCAAACAAGTTCATTAATTTGACTTTCAACATGCTCATGGAGTACTATAATACTGTACAACATGCTACTCGATTGAGGTGTTCAATTTTGGATTTAGTTCACTATTTTGACCTACTGAACGAGCTATTTCATTGAATCGAGATATTTCATTTTGGGTTTGATTCGCGTTTTTGAGTGGGTCAACTATTTGTCATATAGTAAATCGCTAGCAACAAGCATGTAAAAACACATTACTTCCGAGCATCATCTCTCCATCTAAAAAAGAAGTGGCAAGCTAATATTTCAAAATTTGATCCGAATCGACTTGGTAAGGTAGACGTGGATGCTCGTTCTCCCAAAATTTGAACGAACCGTTAAACATCCTCTCTGCTCGGTGGAATTCGCCCGAGCAAATAATTGGGAGATGCGAAATTACCGTCCTATGTGGGATACGCATCAATTGGCCCGTTGTACATCGAGGGTAGGTTCGTAACTTCATCCAAGCACGCCTTCTCCTCGGCCGAAATGACATGTGCCGAATAATTCATAAACCATTGTCGGCGAAACACGCTCTCCTCGCCCGAAATAGCTCGCGCCCACTAGTTCAAAACACGCTCTCCTTGCCCGAAATCGCTCGCGCCCACTATAGTTCAAAACACGCCCTACTCGCCCGAAATCGCTCCTGCCCACTATTTGGGGAGAAGAAAAGTTACTCTACTATCCCCGACCCTCAGTACACAGACCCAAGCCGAGAAGCCTATAGGCAAGGGTAGAACTGTAACTCCCCCTCACATTTCAGACAAATGCGTCCGTAAGACATGGTTCCACTCCCCTCCCAATCCCCCCCCCGCCCCCCCCATTCATACCTCGAAGGCGCCAAATCACCTTCTCCCCGGGAAGCTACCTTCTCCCGAGCCCGAAACCTCAGCCCCACCTCCATGGCGCCCCCACCGCACCAATTTCACAACCGCCCTCCTCCCTAATGCCGGAGACGATGTCCATTTGCCGTCGTGCACTGGGCCGTGTGCCACTTACTCCGTGCTGCTGGTGCTGCCTCGACGATGGCCACGTGAACCGTACCGGAGCCGATTCACCCCCACCGTTATTCACGGCGCCGGAGCGGCTCCAACTTCGGATCCGTCCAGAGTCCTGGCGCTGCTTCCGCGTAGCCGTCGACCATTGCGACATCGCTCTTTCCCTGCCGCCGGTCACCACCGCAACCGCGCCGGCCTCACCAACTCAGCAGCTGGACCTGCCTACTTCACCATGCCGCCAGATAGGTCGCACCCTCATCTCAAATCACTTTATTTAGGCGTCAGTTGTCTGAATTTTTATTTTGGGCCAATCGATTCCTAATGGGAAGCAGCACCCTCGAGGCGGCGGAGCACCTAGGCTGCCGGTTGGCTGGTGTCTAATGCAAGGGTGCGAGGCCGCAAGTTCACCGCGGAAGCAGCGCTTAGATGGCTATCTTTTAGAGTTGCGTGGGTTGAAGGTACTACCGCCGCCGGATCTGGATGACGGGGAGTCTTTGTGGATTGGCCCGGGGGCGGCGCAACCACGGCAATGTGGTGGGGCGGGGAGCGGGGTTTTGGCCGGGGCCACGGACAGCCGAGGCAGGCTGCTCTACCGTTGGTCGCTGGCTCTTCGGGGAAGATTCCGAACAGTGTCAGCCGGGAGGCACAAGACAGCCAGCCATCCAGCATAGATCGGACAGTACCAAAATAAAATAAAATCGTGTGACCCCAACTTAGTCTTCAGTCAACAGACGTGTGACCACTCTCATACCTTGCTGTTGATCTCTTAGTGTATTTCTTCAGATCAAAGAGATATGTCGTTCTTAACATTATGCGTTATCTGCATCTTCAGACACACCATCTTCCGACTCACCGCAGCTGCTCCAACAAGGGAAGCATACACCAGAAGGGAGCTATAGTCCCCACTCAACAGTTCCCTTCATCGAATGCGCATGCCCGACATGGACAACCACAACAACTGCAGGGCCATCGACAAGTAAGCACATGATGCTCACTCCTATGGATGGCAGCCAGATAGGTTGTACCCTCATCTTACTTGTGGGCAACATTTATGGCTTTGTTATTCATCTAAGCATGGAAAATAGATCATCACATTTCACTGTATATTCATGCTGATCTCTTACGGGTCTTGTTCAGGAGTTAACGTTGTTCCATAGTTCAGCTAAGATACTTGTTCTTTAGGTAACACTGTTCCATAGTTATCATCCATCAGCCAATGCTATCCCACAGGCTGGTGATTATAGTATTATACCACTTCTAGTATTACCTATGTTGTTCTTCAATACTTTTGTGTGCCATCTAGTTAATCTAGAGTACAAACGATACATATTCTGTAGCTTTCATCTGTGTTCTCCCTTTAGTTTATGAGACCTGTTGCTGCTAGTTAACCCCAGTCCTACTATTTATGTTGTCTCCTACAGGCACTCATTACATAAATCTAACTACTAGTTGTCTTCCATGCATGTCAGATATAATTGCACACACTGATATATCCACAAGAACCTTACGGAGCAATGTAAAGGCCAATAAACTTGATGTCAATGATACCCAATATGATGGAACATGTAAAGGCAGTTCTTCGAAGACTTGCGAAAGATGATGAATCCTCTTCACCCCACAAGGTCCTTGCTCTAACTTGGCCTGTGATATGGGTACAACATGCATATAATGTCCCGGAGCGTATCTACTCTGTTGTAATGCCATGTTCTTAGCATGCTGATCATGCATGTAAATATGTCATGCCTTCCTGTTTTCCAAGACCTATTCCATTCATGATAACATGTTTTCAAATTCAAGCATCTTGTCATTCTACTCTATCGCAATGCCATCTGCTTAATTTGGACATCATGCTTCTGAATATCTTATGCATTGTTATTCATCAGTATGTACTTCATGTGTCTACCATACCATGTTTTTTACATTGAAGTGTTGTTCTAGTGCTCTGTTGCAATGCCATCTTATTTTCCCAATCATACACATGTATGTTGCCTCAGTTATTTCTATACGTATTCCGCTAGCATACAGTTTTACATTCAACTAGTGTTTTCTTTTGCTGTGTTGTCCTGTCGTATCCCTAGCTCTTACACCATACTCCCTCCGTCCGGATTACATGTTGCCGAAATGGATAAAAAAGGATGTATCTAGAACTGAAATATGCCTAGACCCATCCATTTTTTTTCCGGATGGAGGGAATACATGTCAATATGTCATGCCTTTCTATTCTTCAGTACCTATTCCATCTCTCTGCTGCCGTATGTTTTATAATTAAAGCACCATTCTTCTATACAAGGCATGCAAGGGGAAGACGACTATGTTAGAATCTAAAGGGTTACAAACAAGGCCTTTGCAAAAGATCCAAACGCCAGAGATAATAAACCAACTCCAGCTTTTATAGATATTGCTCCAAAGACAGAGAAACCCAACTCCTCATCGATAATAAGTAGATTCTAGTGGCCAAAGAACTAGTCCGCCCAATCCAGCAAAAATATGTCAAATCAATTCTAAGAAGCGTGCGTATCCTTGCATCATGAAATTTTATAGCATGCTGATCATATTTTCTACATGTTTCTTACCCATCTCTCTTTTAGAAAATAAGCTTAACAGATAGAAGATTTTCTGCAATGGTATCGTTTATGAGGAAAGATTCTTGCAGGAATTCTCTGTGCTCCAATGTAGATGTAAGTACCTGTTGTATATCACTATATTTTTACATCAGCATGTATTTTGTTAATCGGCGTTAATCCAACCTTTATTTGATCTAAATTTAGTTGTAGCAAAACGTATGATTAAAGGCCACAATGTTGATTTTTGCAAGGAAAACTGCCTGGTAGTTTTGCATCCTGAGCTGCATGAGTGTACTATCTCATATCAGTGGGTTTGAATACTTTGGTTCTGTGGTGGGTTTTTCAGTGTTTTTTTTACTGTGTTGTCCTGTCGTATCCCTAGCTCTTACATTATACTCCCTCCGTCCGGATTAAATGTCGCAGAAATGGATAATCTGGATGTATCTAGAACTGAAATACGCCTAGACCCATCCATTTATTTTTGGATGGAGGGAATACATGTCAATATTTCATGCCTTTCCATTCTTCAGTACCTATCCCATCTCTGTTGTAGCATGTTTTATAACAGAATCACCATTCTTCTATATAAGGCATGCAAGGGGAAGACGGCTATGTTGGAATCTGAAGGGTTACAAACCAGGTCTTTGCAAAAGATCCAAACACCAGGAGATAATAAACCAACTCCATTTTTCATAGATACTTGCTCCAAAGACAGAGAAACCCAACTCCCAATCGATAATAAGCAGATTCCAGGCCAAAGAACTAGTCCACTCCAGTCCAGCAAAAGAATGTCAACTCCATTCTAAGAAGCGTGTGCGTATCCTCGCATCATGAAATTTTATAGCATTCTGATCATATTTTCTACTTGTTTCTTGCCCATCTATCTTTTATAAAATAAGGTTAAACGATACAAGACTTCCTCCATTGGGATCGTATTCGAGGAAAATATCTTGCGGGAATTCTCTGTGCTCCAATGCTGATGTAAGTACCTGTTGTATATCACTATATTTTTACATCAGCATGTATTTTGTTAATCGGCGTGAATCTAACCTTTATCTGATCTAAAATTAGTTGTAGCAAAACGTTAAAGGCGCCAATGTTGATTTTTGTAAGGATAACTGCCTGGTAGTTTTGCATACTGAGCTGCATGAATGTACTATCTCATATCACGCACATTACTGAATTGTAGTGCTTCTCTGGTTGCCCATTCATTCATTGTGTCAATGTTGCTTTCGTATTACCTTACCTGGCTGATGATAGCTGTGCCATATTGTGTTAATTTGGTGTAGGCTAGTTGCAAAAATGTTCGTTGTGTCAATGTTGCTTTTTTATTATCTGAATTGGCCAATGATAGCAATGCTAGTGTGTTAATTTTGTGCAGGCTGCTGAAGATAAGAAGACAAACTCTGAACATAGCAAGGCAACCCCATTGTTTCTTTCTAGTAAATCTAGGCCAGGTAATATGGCAATAACTCATGATTAATCTATTTGGTTCCCATCCTAATTTATGTTATGATGCAGTGGTCGAGACACTCTCCACTATCAATAATAGAAGCCTGCCAAAATTGCCATCTGAATCTGTTCAGTATCCTTTGTCTCGAATGCAACGGAATAAATGTATGTTTGTGAACAAATTAATGGCTGAAGCAATGATGGAAATGGTGGATGAATCAGAGGTGCAGAGTCGTGCGACACAACAACTGATCAATGTTTTCAGAGAAAGTGTAGCAAAGCAGGAAGAACTTGCCCACATGCTTATGGGCGTCATCTGTGCTGAGGTTGGAGATTGTGACGTTGTAGATGGTTAGGTTCTGCTCATTTATTTGCACTGACATCAATCTTTGATTGCCCAGTGGATGTAATTTCCTGTAATATATGTTGGATGTGTAACGTTATTCCCTGTATGCCGTACCTTTGCTCGTCGTAATGGGCTCAAATTATCTAATTTGGCCTAAAGACATGAATGAACTTTAGTGGGCCCATTAAGTTAATGGGCCGTTACTAGGCCGAAAGTTAATGGTAGGCCCTCTTACCTCCCGGGTCGTTAACAGGCCGACATCAAAGTGGGCAACAGGTGGCCCCAATTTATTTCACGGGCCATTAACAGACCGTTACTAAGTTGGGCTACATATGGCCCAACTATACTGTAGGCATTTAGCAGGCCGAAAGAGACACCGGGCTTGTACTGGACCATGAAGAGCATGGGCCGCTAAGAGGCCGAAAGTCAGGTCATATTGTAAACGGCCCAACTGTGTTGTGGGCCTTTAGCAGACCGAAAGAGAAACCGGGCTGGTATTGGACCATGAAGGGCATGGGCCGTTAAGAGGCCAAAACTAAGGTCCGACTACAAATGGCCCAACTTATTTATGGTCCGTTAACAGGCCGAAAGGCACACAGGGCCAGGAATTGGCCCAATAGTTAAATGGGTCGCTAAAAGGCCAAAACTCAGGTCCGACTACAAATGGCCCAACTGATTTATGGGCCGTCAATAGTCTGAAAGTGACACCGGGCCAGAAATTGGCCCAACACTTAACTGGGCCACTAAAAGGCTGAAACTCAGGTCCGACTACAAATGGCCCATCAGATTTATGGGCCGTCAACAGGCTGAAAGACACACCAGGCCGGAAATTAGCCCAACATTTAAATGGGTCGCTAAAAGGCCGAAAGATGTACATCCTGAAAATTGGCCCATCCATTAAATGGGTCGTTAAGAGGCCGAAATCTTATCGGGCCGATATTGAGCCCAAATATATAGCGGGCTGTTAACGGGCTCGAACTGACAATGGGCTGCAATGGTGTCAAATCTTTAACGGGCCGTTGACGGGCCGAATTGGCACATCTCGTATGGGCCGTGGGCTTAAATGGACCTGACACAAGTAGGCCTTATATGGGCAGGCCTGCTAATTTTCTTGGGCCGCCTATTTCACCGGAATGGGCCATCATTGGGCGTGCCATGTGTCGACCTATCATAGGCGCCTCCTGTCCAGTGAGTGGATGACATCTGTCCCAACGGTGAGGCAACACGTGTTTCCTGCGGCCAATTATGGTTTTACACGTGGAAAATCCCCATTGGTCTGGGCTGTTAACGGGTTATCGGATCCAAAACCGGACCCGATAGCTTAACGGCGTTCCGTTACGATGGATGCCACGTGTCGGTCACCCTTGACGAAAGCACTTCTGTGACGCGCGGTTTATCGTCATGGAAGTGGACACTTCCGTGATGATAATTTTGGTAATGTCATGGAACACTTCTACAATAGCACATGTATGAGTATCTTGATTCTGTCATAAATTTGTCATGGATGTACATGCATGACAAAAAACACGACCTGCTGTGACAAACACGTATCATCACGGAAGTGTATTTTTTTTGTAGTGCCATCACCGTCACCATGCCATCGTGATGTTGGAACTCATCTACTACCTCGCCGTCTTGCTGGATCAAGAAGGCGGATGACGTCACCGAGCTGAATGTGTGCAGAACGTGGAGGTGCCGTACATTCAGTACTTGATTGGTTGGCGCGCGAAGAAGTTCGACTACATCAACCACATTGTTAAACGCTTCTGCTTACGGTCTACGAGGGTACATAGACACACTCTCCCCTCTCATTGCTATGCATCTCCTTGATAGATCTTGCATGTGCGTAGAAATGTTTTTGTTTTCCATGCAACGTTCCCAACAGGGTTGCCAAAGTGTATGGGTTAGGTGACCGCCCCCATGGGTTGCCATTTGTACGGGTTCGGTGACCGCCCTCAAGGGTCCCTTAATGGAATCACGGCATCTTGCATTGTGCGAGGGTGTGAGGAGATTACAGTGTCCCTAGTGGCTTCTTGGGGAGCATTGTGCCTCCACACCGCTCCAAACGGAGATTTTCATCCGCAAGGGTGTGAACTTCGGGATATATCGTCTTCTCCTCGTGCATCGGTTATCTCTTACCAAGCCCTTTACTTATGCATTTTACTTTGTGATAGCCATACTGTTGCATGCTATATATATCTTGCTATCACTTAGCTGTTTATCTTGCTTAGCATAAGTTGTTGGTGCACATAGGTGAGCCTAGTTGTTTTAGGTTTTGTGCTTGACAAATTAACCACTAGGTTTATTCCGCATTTGTTCAAGCCTAAACCATAATTATTTTAAAGTGCCTATTCACCCCCCCCCCCTCTAGGCGACATCTACGATCTTTCACTCTTACTTATCGATAAAGGCTACAATTGATCCCCTGTACTTGTGGTTATCAAGACATTTTTCTGGCGCCGTTGCCGGGGAGCAATAGCGTGGGGTGAATATTCTCTTGTGTGCTTGTTTGCTTTATCACTAAGTAGATTTTATTTTCTGTTCTAGGTTGTTCTCTCTCTTTAGTTATGGATATGGAACATAAAATCAAAAAAATAGGTGTACTTGCTACTCATGAAGACGGGGAACCTCCTAAAACCCTCAATGCTCGTTATGTGAAAAATATTAAACACTACTTTGATAATCCTGAGAAAAACCCCATTCAACTTGATAATGGGAGACACGTTCGATCAACATGAATACTTTAGGTATTATCGCTTGACTCAGAAAGGAAAACTCTTATGGGATCAAAATGAAATATTGCATTGGTATGCTTGGAATTTATGCTTGAGATATGATTACATTTGTTGCTCTAGGATGAAGGTTCCACACCTTCCCTTTTCATGTAAATTTAATGATAATGAAAGATTGGCTTCTTATGCTAATGGTATATATGATTACCGTGATGTGGAACAAATAGAAGAATTTGTTGCTTTTAAGTGTGCTTATGAAATTGAATCTTTGTTTGAAAAGTGTAAAAATTATGATGATGTTGTTTATAGCCTGAAAATTATGCTATACTTAAATATTGCTCCCTATGAGAATTATGAATTAATGTCGATACTAATGATTTTATTGAGAAAGTCTCCGTTGTCCAAGAAGAGACTAATATTTTGCAGGAATCTATGGAAGAAGAAATTTATGACACTGTGAGCTCATTAGATGAAAAAGATGATGAGGAGAGCGAAGAACAAAGGGAGGAAGAGCGGATTAGCTACCCGTGCCCACCTTCTAATGAGAGTAACTCTTCAACTCATACATTGTTTAATTTCCCTTCGTGCTTACCGAAGGATGAATGATGATTGCTATGATCCCTTGGATTCGTTTGAAATATCCCTTTTGATGAAATTGATGCTTGTTATGCTTGTGGCCATGATGCCAATATGAATTATGCTTATGGAGATGAACTTACTATTGTTTCTTATGTTAAACATGAAAATGTTGCTATTGCACCCACACACGGTAATCCTATTATCTTTTTGAGTTCTCCCAACTACACTATATTGAAGAAGTTTGTGCTTATTAAGGATTATATTGATGGGTTGCATTTTACTACTACACATGATGATTTTTATAAATATAATATGCATGTGCTTGCTGCTCCTAATTGCAATTATTATGAGAGAGGAACCACATCTCCACCTCTCTATGTTCCCAATATGATGAAATTGCAAGAAACAGTTTATGCTATGTATCAACATTTACTAGATGTGCATGAATTGTTATTTTATGACATCTCAATGCATAGGAAGAGAGTTAGACTTTGTTGTTGCATGATATATGTTGTTTTTTGCTCACTATATAAACACAAATCATTGTTAATTAAAATAGTCTTTGATATACCTTGGGATCCGGGTAGATCAATTACTTGAGCACTTTATGCCTAGCTTAATGGCTTTAAAGAAACGCTGCCAGGGAGAAAACCCGGAAGTTTTAGAGAGTCTTTTTATTCTATTGTGTTCTTTTAAAAAAATTTAAAAACAAAAAAATATAGAGGGGAACCTAATTTTTTTCAAAAAGGAAAGTGGAAGTAAGAAAGACGAGCACCGTTGAAGTGGGGGAGCTCCTTGAACTTTGTTCATGCCCATGGAAACTTTGCAAACATTGATTACTAAAATTTTCTAACAAAAAGATTTGTCCCTGGTACAAATCCATTGTATTATGAAAATAATGTGCCAAGATTTGCCTTTAGGATGTTTAGATTGCTTGTTTGGTATGTGCAGTGCAAAAACAGAAACTTTGGCTGTGGTGCGTGAATTTACTTTTTTACTAGAACATCAAAAGTTCTGAAATTGTTACATAGTACTTATACGATTTTTTTTTATTTTTTCCTAATTTTTTATAATTTTAGGAGTTACATAAGTATGGTCAATGTTCAGATTGCTACAGATTGTTCTGTTTTTGACAAATTCTATTTTTGTTGCGATGTTTGCTTGTTTTGATGAATCTATGGATTGTATCGGGGGATATAAGACATGGTGAAGTTAGAATATAGTAGGTATAATGAAAATATAAAATATGAATGGGTTTGCAAAGTAATTAAAGTGATGATTTGGTTTATTATACTAACGGACCTCACGAGGGTTTTGTTAAGTTTTGTGTGATTTAAGTTTTCAAGCTTTGGGTGAGACCATGATGCATGAAGGAATAAGGAGTGGAAAGAGCCTAAGCTTGGGGATGCCCGAGGCACCCCAATGTAATATTCATGGACACCCAAGCAACTAAGCATGGGGATGCCCCGGAAGCCATCCCCTCTTTTTTCTAACAACCATCGGTAATTTTACTTGGAGCTATATTTTTTTCGTCACATGATATGCGTAAATTCTTGGAGTGTCTTTTGTGTTTATTTTTCCCTTTTATTTTATGCACCATGATGGTATGAGATATTCCTTGGTTGATTTATAGAATTCTCTTTGCACTTCACTTATACTTTTGAGTATGGCTTTATAGAGTGCTTCATGTGCTTCACTTATATCATTTAAAGTTTGGATTGCCTATTTCTCTACACTTAGAAAACCGCCATTTGTAGAATGCTCTTTTGCTTCATTTATATTTGTTAGAGCGTGGGCAAAGCTTTTGTAGAAAGAATTAAACTCTTTTGCTTCACTTATATCTATTTAGAGAGTCAACAGGAATTGGTCATTCACATGGTTAGTCATAAAATCGTACATGAAACTTGTAGATCACTGAATATGATATGTTTGATTCCTTGCAATAGTTTTGCTATATAGAGATGGTAATATGTGGGAGGTACTAGTGAATGATTGTGGTTTAGTAAGAATATTGGTGTTAAGGTTTGTGATTCTCGAAGCATGCACGTATAGTCTCTCGTTATGCGATGAAATTGGAGCATGATTTATTATTGATTGTCTTCCTTATGAGTGGCGGTCGGGGAAGAGCGGTGGTCTTTTCCTACCAATCTATCCCCCTAGGGGCATGCATAGTAGTACTTTTCTTCGAGGTCTAATAAAACTTTCACAATAAGTATATGAGTTCTTTATGACTAATGTTGAGTCCATGGATTATACGCACTCTCACCTTTCCGCCATTGCTAGCTTCTCTAGTGCCGCGCAACTTTCCTTATACCTTCCTCAAAACAGCCACCATACCTACCTATCATGGCATTTTCATAGCCATTCCGAGATATATTGTCATGCAACTTCCATCATCATATACATGACTTGAGTGTTCATTGTCATATTGCTTTGCGATTGTAAGATAGCTAGCATGATATTTTCATGGCTTGTCCATTTTTTGATATCTTTGCTATGCTAGATCATTGCACATCCTGGTGAGGAAAGGATGATGGAGACTATGATTCCCCCACAAGTCGGGATGAGACTTTGGACGAAAAAGGAGAGGCCAAAAAGAGCCAAAACATATTTAAAACTAAGAGAAAAAGAGAGAATGGGCAATGTTACTATCCTTTTAACACACTTGTGCTTCAGAGTACCACCATGTTCTTCATATAGAGTCTCTTGAGTTATCACTTTCATATACTAGTGGGAATTTTTCATTATAGAACTTGGCTTCTATATTCCAATGATGGGCTTCCTCAAATGCCTGAGGTCTTCATGAGCAAGCAAGTTGGATGCACACCCACTTCGTTTCATTTGTGAGATTTCATACACTTATACCTCTAGTGCATCCATTGCATGGCAATACCTACTCCTCACATTGATGTTGATTGATGGGCATCTCCATAGACCGTTGATCCGCCTAGTTGATGCGAGACTTTCTTCCTTCTCCTATTGATCCCTACCACCGCATTCTATTCCACCCATAGTGTTGTATCCATGGCTCACACTTATGCAGTGAGTGAAGTTGAAAAAGCTAAAGTGCGTTAAAAAGTATGAACCAATTGCTCAGCTTGTCATTGGGGTTGTGCATGATAAATACTTTGTGCTAAGAAGATGGAGCATGACAAGACTATATGATTTTGTAGGGATTACATTATTTAGCATTGATTTTTTGAAAGACATGATTTTTTATTGGGATGCCAGAGTATTGATGTATTTATATCAAATTATAGACTATTGCTTTGAATCACTCTTATCTTAATATTCATGCCACGATTAGAATACATGATCAAGATTATGTTAGGTAGCAATCCACATCAAAATTATATTTTTCTATCATTTACCTACTTGAGTACGAGTAGAAATTAAGCTTGGGGATGCTGATACATCTCCGTCGTATCTATAATTTTTTATTGTTTCATGCCAATATTATACAACTTTCACATACTTGTGGCAACAATTTATATGATTTATTTGACTAACATATTGATCCAGTGCCCAGTGCCAGTTCCTATTTGTTGCATATTTTTTGATTCGTAGAATATCCATATCAAATGAAGTCCAAGTGCGATAATATTTTACCGAGAATTATTTTGGAGTATATGTGATTTTTGGGAATCGGAATCAACGTGAAACGATGCCCGAGGGGCCCACAAGCTCAAGAGGCATGCCCGAGGGCGCGGCTGGAAAGCTTGTGGGGGCCCTGTAAGGCGGTTGGTGCCCTTCTTCGGGCGCAAGAAAGTTACTCCCTTCGTCCGAAAAAGCTTGTCCCTCGAATGGATGTATCTAGCACTAACTTGATGCTAGATACATCCATTTGAGAGACAAGCTTGGGACAAGATTTTTCGGACGGAGGGAGTAATATCCGGATAAGAATCGTGTTAAAATTTCAGCCCAATCATAGTTACGGATCTCCAATGTAGCGACCTGACCCAAAATCGGTCAAATCTCTGTGTCTGTACCATCCCAAGATCATGCTGGTACTTACAGTACATCGATGTAGTAATCAAAGTTCAATCACACCTGAATATTATTACACGATTCTCATATAGAGTCTTTATTACAAGAGAATAAATTTGGCTGAAGGCCAACTCATGAGAAATAAACTACTAATGCTGCGGAAGCGTAGAAGTAAAGCGAGTCCATCCGACTCCAAAGGGCAATCACCAAGCGCGGAGCGTAGCCTCACTCCTGATCGGAAAATACCTCTGCAACATAAGACGTTGCAGCCATGTAGGTCAGCTTTTTGAATAAGCTGGCAAGTCATGAAGAGAATAACAATAATAAAGTTACTACACTATATGCATTTAGGCTGTGGAGCTCTAAGTTTCATCATTTTGCGAAAAGCCAATTTTCTCCTACTACAGTGGACTTGCTTGCAAAAATTACTATAATTGTTGGTAGTTATTGAGATGGTTCCGCCAACCAATATCTCATTCCCAAATTATTAAGTCATAAACCCCTCAAATTAATTCATTAGTTTTAGTGTTGAGATTTCCGAATACTTCCAAGTTCCAGAGGCTCAATTTGTCCGTAACCGGGGACACGACTAATCGATTAGATCTTTAACTCTGCAGAGGTTTGCGCACTTTTCCCGCAAGAATCATTCCCTCCTTTTAAGTCTTCGCACTTCATGGTGTTTGAAGACGGACGAATGAAACAGGTCTTCCAAAGATTTCTTCCGCTACCGCCGTACCCATCCAATCCTACCGTTCTTCTACATCTTGTAGTACCGCCCAGCCAGCGTCACTACTAGGGTTAACCCAGCCAGAGCCCATAATGGCTTGCGGCTGCACAGTAAGCTTCCGGTCATGGGGCATCCATCCGCCTCTTCGTGGCTGGGTGAAGCTTTCAAGATGTCATGGCACTTCTCCATGCATCCCGCCAACCACTGGGTTCTCCAGGGTGCCCGTCAACCGCCCTCCACCCAAAGAGTGAATTCAAGTCCATCTTGATCATTTTAGTTCATGGGGTTGTCATCATCATTGACTCTCACATCTTGCTTATGAATTTCTCTCAACCAAAACCCGCTCTGAGCATAGCAAAATAAACTACTTCGTCCGGGTCATGGTAACAAGGGATTGGTTCATCCTACCACATGATACTACTCAAGATTAATAACTTCAAAATTTCAACTACTGCATGCATGGTGGGTGGTGACAATTTCTAATGCACAAAAACATAGGTATAGAAAATAACATGATCAAAACTTGCCTTGCTGATGATCCTCGTAAGCTAAAGATTCGTAGTAGCAAGCTTCGCACTCCGGAAACTCTACCGAGACAAACAATAATCACAATAAGCATATAGCATAGGATCACATAACACAATAGCATAACAATAGCAACATAACACATCAAAACAACCAAATCAAAACCCAAGGAAAACTCAAAGAAAACCAACTCAAGTTTCCTACTTCAAACAACAACTAGAATAGTTTTATATAACAAAATTTTCTCAACATAACCTAATCATGGATTTAGGTTAACTTAACAGAAAAGATTTCATTAAGCAACTAGGAGCAAAAAGAATTAATTAAAAATCTATTATGAAACTCCTATTAGGCCTAATTCAATTTCTATTAAGAAAATAAAATAAAACTTTTATTTATTATAAATAAAAGTTCATCCTATAAAGTGACAGAAACTATCCTAGAATAATCAATCACATGTTAAAAATAAATTTATTTACTAATTAAAATAATAGGAAAACAGTAGCTAGTTAATTAATTAGGATTAACAAGATTCTGCTTAAAACTATTTTTTATTAATCCTAAAATACCCAAATTAATTCCTATGGTTTGGCAATGTCAAAATAAAGTTGGGACAAAAGAATCATCCAAAAATAATTTTCCTAGCTCATGTTATAACAGATTTACTATTCTGACTAAAACTAAATTAAAGCAATTTTAGTTAATTTTAACATAGCTAATTATATTTTCTACAGAAACTATAGAAAATTTGCAAACCAACAAAAAAAGAATCACTCAAAAATATTAAACAGAATAAAAGATATGAATTTTTCAAAACAGGAACTATTCTGTTAAAACAGAAAACGAAAATAAATGAAAAAGGGCCTAATGGGCCTAAACTACGCACTGAGAGTAATATAAACTAAACGGGCCCTAGGGTTAAACTAGTCGGGCCGGGCTAATAAAAATAAAACCCTAACTAAATTTAAACCGTAACGAACCGGCCGTTTTTTTTATAAAAACATACCCCTTCGGGGGTTCTAATCTACACCGTAGATAGCGCATCGGACGGGGGAGGAGATCTCCGGCGACTTACCGGAGCTCGGCGGCGGCGGCAGCGGCGGCGGCGAGTGCGTTGGCCTCTCCGGTCGTCGGGGAGGTCGGGGGAGTGGCTCGGCGGATGCGACGAGCTCGGGAGGTGTTCGGTGGGGTCGGTGGGGCCGGGAGGGCTAGGGCGGTGACGGCGACGCAAATGGCGGCGGGAGGTTCGGCTCCGCGACGGCGAGAGAGAGAGGAGGGGCTCCGAGGGGTAAGGGGGAATGGGGTGCGGGGAGGGGCTTATATAGGCGGGGCCTCGGCGTTAACGGGGCGATCGGGAGGATCGGCATCCCGGATCTCACGGGATCCGGCGATCGGCGGCGGCGCGGCGTGGCGTGGGGCGGGGGTTGAAGATGGGGCGGGGTCCACCTGCCAGAGAGAGAGAGAGAGAGAGGGGTGATGCGGTCGGGCGACCGGCCGAACTGCTGGGCGAGGGGGGTGGTGCGGTCTTGCTGGGCGGCTTCTTGGCCGGGCCGCTCTTGGGCCTGGCTGGTGGGTGGCCGGCCACTGGCTGGGCAGGGGGCTCTGGCTGGCGCTGGGGGTTTCTATTTTTGAAATTTATTTTTAAAATAAAACAAAAACAGAGATAACTTAATAAATATAAATATTTTATATAGGACATATATATATACCAAAATGATCAGGGGAATATTCCCTATCATTTGAACATTTTTCCAAAGGCAAAATCCAAACTTTATAAAATTCCATTTTTTTCAAATTCAAATAAAATTCAGATTTGAATCCAAAACTTTTGGCAATGTTTTCCTCTGATATTTTTGGAGTGTCATGTTTACTCCTCTGATACTTTTGATCAAGTATTTATCAGGCATAGTTTTTGAAATGATTCCCACTTGCCAAGTTTTAATTCAAATATGAAAACTCAAAATTCTCCTGAAACTTCAAATGGCATTCAAATTCAAACAGGATGCATTAGATGCTTAGCTATAATTGTAAAACATTCCAAATAGGAAATTTGGGATGTTACAAACCTACCCATTTTAAGATGAATCTCCCTCGAGATTCGGGTTGGCTAGCAAATAGGTGCGGGTGGTCTCAAGAAGGTCTTCTTGGCGCTCCCTGTGTGGCTTCTTCCTCGTGTGGTGACTCCACAAACCTTGCAAAATTTGATGACCTTGCTGCGGGTAACTCGCTCATTGTCTCAAGAATTCGGACGGTTTCTCCTTGTAGGTCGATCACCGCAAGCTGTATGGCCTCTAGGGGCACTGTGTCTCTCAACGGAATATCGGCCATGTCGGCATGACACTTCTTCAGCTGAGAAACATGGAAAACATCATGAACTCCGGACAATCCTTCCGGCAGTTCCAACTTGTAAGCAACTTCTCCACGACGTTCGAGGATTTTGTAGGGGCCAATGAATCGGGGTGCTAACTTTCCCTTGACACCAAACCTCTTGATTCCACGAAGTGGAGACACACGAAGATATGCTGGTCTCCCACTTCGTATGTTACTTCCTTGCGCTTACTGTCTGCATAACTCTTCTGTCTCGACTGTGCTATCTTGAGTCTATCTCGAATCAGTTTGACTTTCTCTTCGGAATCCCTAATAAGATCGGAACCGAAAAGTGATCGATCTCCAACACTATCCCACAAAGAATGGTGTTCGCACCTCCTTCCGTATAGAGCTTGAAGGGGCCATCTTCGATCGGATTGATAATCGTTGTTGTATGAGAACTCTGCGACGGCAAATTATCATCCCAGCTAGACCCATAGTCTAGCACACAAGCTCTCAACATGTCCTCCGTAATCTGGTTGACTCTCTCGGTCTGTCCATCCGCTCATGGATGAAAAGCTGTCTCAATTCCAGCCTCGCACTCCAAAGTTCCATGTAATCGCTTCCAAAACTTTGAGGTAAACTGTGTTCCTCTATCGACACGATTTTCCTCGAACTCCATGCGCACATACGATCCTGGTCATGTATATCTTGGCCAACTTAGCACTGGTATAGGTAGTCTTCACGGAATGAAGTGAGCTACCTTGGTCAAACGATCAACCACTACCCAGATAGAATCATAACCTGAACGGGTCCTGGGTAATCCTGTGATGAAATCCATTCCAAGTTTCTCCCATTTCCAATCGGGAATCGGCAAAGGTTGAAGTAACCCTGCTGGCTTCTGATGTTCTGCCTTTACACGTTGACAAACATCGCATATTGCTACGCACTCGCAATATCCTTCTTCATACCGCCCACCGTAAACTTTCCTTCAAATCCAGGTACATCTTGGTGTTGCCGGGGTGAATCGAGTACGGTGAATCATGAGCCTCCTGAAGAATTAGCTTCCTGAGTTCGGGATCATTGGGCACATAAATACGATCCTCGAACCATATAGTTCCGTGTTCATCCTTACGAAATCCTTTAGCTTTTCCTTCATCCATCTTTTGCTTTATCTCATCAATTTCCTTGTCCGACTTCCGGCTTCACGAATCCTTTCGCCAAAGTGGACTGAACTTCCAGAGTTGCAACATATCCTCTCGAACTATCTCCATCGGAGATCTCGAGGTCATCGACTAACTCCTGGGGTAATCCTCCTGCTGTAAGAGTATTCACATAACTCTTACGGCTCAAAGTATCTGCTACAACATTAGCTTTACCTGGGTGGTAATGCAATCTCATGTCATAGTCCTTGATCAACTCTAGCCATCTCCTCTGCCTGAGGTTCAATTCCTTCTGCGTGAAAATATACTTCAAGCTCTTGTGATCTGTGTAAACATCACAACGGTTTCCGATGAGGAAATGTCTCTGTGTCTTGAGTGCATGCACTACGGCTGCTAACTCCAAATCATGTGTGGCATAATTCATCTCATGAGGTCGTAGCTGTCCGGAGGCATAAGCTACAACTTTTCCTTCCTGCATTAGTACTCCTCCGAGTCCTTGACGAGAAGCGCCACAATAAACCTGGTATTCCTTGTGTATGTCCGCAAAATCAATCTTCGGGCTGTGACCAACCGTTTCTTCAATTCCTGAAAACTGGCTTCACATTCCTCGGTCCAAACATACTTGGCTTCCTTCTTCAACAACTCAGTCATGGGCTTGGCAATCTTCGAGAAGTTCTCAATAAACCTCCGATAATAACCTGCGAGTCCGAGAAAACTGCGGATCTCCTTGACTGAGGTGGGTGACTGCCAATCTGTGACTGATTCAACCTTGGCGGGATCAACTGCTATTCCTTCTCCTGAAATGACATGTCCGAGGAATCCAACTTCCTTCAGCCAAAATTCACATTTGCTGAACTTGGCATACAACTGATGTTCTCGAAGTTTCTCCAGAACTAGACGCAAATGTTCCTTATGCTCTTCCTCGCTCTTGGAGAAAATCAATATATCATCGATGAACACCACGACAAACTTGTCCAGATATTCCATAAACACCTTGTTCATCAAATTCATGAAGTATGCAGGAGCATTAGTCAATCCAAATGACATGACGGTATACTCATATAAACCATACCTGGTAGTGAATGCTGTTTTGGGTATATCCTTTTCACGGATCTTCAACTGATGATACCCTGATCGAAGATCGATCTTAGAGAATACCTTGGCTCCAACTAGCTGAACAAACAGATCATTAATCATCGGCAGAGGGTACTTGTTCTTGATGGTCACTTCATTCAACGCACGATAATCTACAACCATCCTCAAGCTTCCATCCTTCTTCTCTACCAAAAGAACCGGGGCTCCCCAAGGTGATGAGCTTGGCCGAATATATCCTTTCTCCAATAACTCATTAATTTGATCCTTGATTTCTTTCAACTCATTCGGTGGCATCCGATAAGGTCTCTTGGATATTGGGGCTGTGCCGGGCAATAACTCGATCAGAAATTCAATGTCCCTGTCCGGTGGCATTCTGGTAATTCCTCCGAAATACATCGGAAAGTCTTGCACCACCGGCACTTCTTCCCGAACAACTCCGTGAGGGAATTCACCGATTCTTCATCCGGCTGTGCTCGGCTACATACTTGATCCTCTTCGCCCCGGTGGTGAGCGTAATAGACTTGCGGGCACGCCTATGTTTCCTTCAAACTTCGTCAACCAATCCATGCCTAGGATTACATCCAAGGTCCGGGTTTCAACACTATGAGGTCTGCGGAAATTTATGGTTCCCGATGTTGAGGGTTGCATGACAGCCTAAACCTGCCATCATTTCTCCTCCTCGCGAACCGACGCCAAGGGGCTTCTAAGGGTTTTAGTGGGCAACCCGCACTTTTCCACAACTACCCTTGATATGAATGAATGCGCTGCACCGAATCAAAGAGTACCAAAACTGAACGTGAATTCAATAAAACTTACCAACCACGTTGTTCCGGCTGATCATAGACGCCCTCCACGCCAATGTGGTTCACCCGAGCATGAGGGAACGGATTGGGCTTCTTCGCTGAGCCTCCATTGCCGCTTTCCATTCCTCCGCTTGGCCTCCGGGCAGTCGGTGGCATAGTGCCCTGTCTTCCGCACTTGAAGCGTGATGTGGCTCAGATCCTTCGGAGCCGGGCAGAACGATGCTGATTGCCATTACCGTTTCCATTTCCATTGCCATGGCTTGACTTGTTGTCCTGGCTGCGGTTGTTCCCATTTCCTCCATGGTTATGTCCTCCATGGTTGTGATGGGTGTGCCCTCCTGAGTATGGTGCATAACGGGCTTCGCCGAGCTCCCGAGTTGTGCTTCCCCGGCTGTACTTCCGCTATGCGACTTAATCTGCTGCTGCTTGCCTTCAAGTATGGTTGCCTTGTCTACCAGCTCCCGGTAGTTGTTGAAGGTAGCCACAATAAGCTGCATACTCAGCTCGTCATTGAGTCCCTCAAGGAACTTCTCCTGCTTATGCATCTGAGGCCACATCATCCGGGGCATAGAGAGCGAGCTTGTTGAACTCATCCACGCATCGCGCCACAAGACGGTTCCCGGGCGTAAGTTGCGGAACTCACGCTTCTTCGTGCTCATGGCTCCAAATGAAACATGAGCGGTGCGGAAGGCTCTTGGAACTGGTCCCATGTGATGGCACCAATGGGATAAGTGGCGTTGTAGTTCTCCCACCAAGAAGCTGCAGGTCCATCAAGTTGATGCGCTGCAAAGCGCACCTTCTCTCGTGATCGGTGCATCCAACAAAGATTAGCTCTCTTCGACTTTGCGGAGCCAATCATCACCACAATCGGCTCGGTGCTACTAGAGAACACTGGCGGATTCAGCCTCAGGAATCGAGTCAAGTTGTCCACAGGGGGTGGTGGCGGTGGATTGTTGGTGTTGTTGTTCTGATTCTGAATAAGTAGCTGCATAAGGGCATTCTGCTGCTGGAGCAGCTGGGTGAGCTCTGGCGGAAAAACAGTGTCACGTCTCGGAGGCATCTGGTGTTTTTGGAGTGGATGAGAAATTAGAATAGAACAATGGTCTATGAGAAATAACACTACCCATATGAATGCACAATCATAAACACACCAATCATTTATTCATTCCACTCAAACATGGTTCAATCTCGATTACAAAAACTCATGACTAATCGAAGGGAAATATCGGCCTAACTGATCGACGAAAAAGTAAAAAATAACATGGTGGTCGACAAAAAGTCTTCATCAATAATCCTTGCGTCCTCTGGTGTGATGTCCTCCGGTGCGGCGCCTCCTCTTGTGGCTTTCTCCAGTGGAACTCCCTTCATAATCCTGATCATTACTCACGAGAGGTCCATTGTCTCCACTCGGATAAAGGTCCTCTCCCAAGTCCATCTTTTCCTCTATCGCGGCAAGCTTCATCTTCGTGTCGCCGATCGCTCCATGAAGTCCGCGATTTCTTCCTCATGGCCAAGGAAGTCTGCGCGTGCCTTCTCCTCCAGCCCAGCCACGGAACAAAAGCCTCCTATGTGCCTTCGAGTTACGGCGAGTCTGAATCTCCCGTTTCCTGAGGAGACACTCCAAGTCCTGGATGTATGAGAGAATGGAGTCGTCCTCCACGGTGCGGATGATATCTCCATTCCTTGCCCTGCGAGAAACCATGGAGAGGTCTGAGGGATCGAGCTCGGCCCTGTACTCCTCTCGGAGATGTCCAAGTGCTCGATAGATCGCCATGTCCCTTCCGATGATCCAGCTTGAAGTCGGTGAACTCAAAGTCAATAGGCTCCGTGTGTCCTCCGAAGGTTCTCCACGGATATGCACTTCAATCTCAGAAGCGGTGTCCGCTTGAAGTGCATTAGTTGGCTTCCGGTGATCGAAGGTAGAGCAATCTTCAGCTTCTTCACCATCTGGACCAGCTTCCTTCCGAAGGGCATCGTCTCGTCGGGCTGGCAAAACTCCGGTAGCAAAACTGGGGTGAACTCGATGGCCATCTAGAATGTTGAAAATCGGAGAGGAGTTAGAAATGAACAGGGGAGAATTATGGAATGATAAGGATATAAAGTAAATGGTCTCTTCCTATGGCTTTCCGATCCTAGGGGTTACGATCCTTCGGTCAGCGTGTGCTCTGATACCATCTCTCAGAGCGACCTGACCCAAAATCGGTCAAATCTACGTATCTGTACCATCCCAAGATCATGCCGGTACTCACAAGACATCGATGTAGTAATCAAAGTTCAATCACACCTGAATATTATTACACGATTCTCATATAGAGTCTTTATTACAAGAGAATAAATTTGGCTCAAGGCCAACTCATGAGAAATAAACTACTAATGCTGCGAAGCGAGAAGTAAAGCGAGTCCATCCGACTCCAAAGGGCAATCGCCAAGCGCGGAGCGTAGCCTCACTCTGATCGAAAATACCTCGCAACATAAGACGTTGCAGCCATGTAGGTCAGCTTTTGAATAAGCTGGCAAGTCATGAAGAGAATAACAATAATAAAGTTACTACACTATATGCATTTAGGCTGTGGAGCTCTAAGTTTCATCATTTTGCGAAAAGCCAATTTTCTCCTACTACAAAGGACTTGCTTGCAAAATTACTACAATTGTTGGTAGTTATTGAGATGGTTCCGCCAACCAATATCTCATTCCCAAATTATTAAGTCATAAACCCTCAAATTAATTCATTAGTTTTATTGTTGAGATTTCGAATACTTCCAAGTTGCAGAGGCTCAATTTGTCCGTAATCGGGACACGACTAATCGATTAGATCTTTAACTCGCAGAGGTTTATGACTTTTCCGCAAGAATCATTCCTCCTTTTAAGTCTTCGCACTTCATGGTGTTTGAAGACGGACTAATGAAACAGGGTCTTCCAAAGATTTCTTCCGCTACCGCCGTACCCATCCAATCCTACCGTTCTTCTACATCTTGTAGTACCGCCCAGCCAGCGTCACTACTAGGGTTAACCCAGCCAGAGCCCATAATGGCTTGCGGCTGCATGTAAGCTTCCGTCATGGGGCATCCATCCGTCTCTTCGTGGCTGGGTGAAGCTTTCCGCAAGATGTCATGGCACTTCTCCATGCATCCCGCCAACCACTGGTTCTCCAGGGTGCCCGTCAACCGCCCTCCACCCAAGAGTGAATTCAAGTCCATCTTGATCATTGTAGTTCATGGGGTTGTCATCATCATTGACTCTCACATCTTGCTTATGAATTTCTCTCAACCAAAACCCGTCTCACGAGCATAGCAAAATAAACTACTTCGTCCCGGGTCATGGTAACAAGGGATTGGTTCATCCTACCACATGATACTACTCAAGATTAATAACTTCAAAATTTCAACTACTGCATGCATGGTGGGTGGTGACAATTTCTAATGCACAAAAACATAGGTATAGAAAATAACATGATCAAAACTTGCCTTGCTTGATGATCCTCGTAAGCTAAAGATTCAGAGTAGCAAGCTTAGACTCGAAACTCTACCGAGACAAACAATAATCACAATAAGCATATAGCATAGGATCACATAACACAATAGCTTAACAATAGCAACATAACACATCAAAACAACCAAATCAAAACCCAAGGGAAAACTCAAAGAAAACCAACTCAAGTTTCCTACTTCAAACAACAACTAGAATAGTTTTATATAACAAAAATTTTCTCAACATAACCTAATCATGGATTTAGGTTAACTTAACAGAAAAGATTTCATTAAGCAACTAGGAGCAAAAAGAATTAATTAAAAATCTATTATGAAACTCCTATTAGGCCTAATTCAATTTCTATTAAGAAAATAAAATAAAACTTTTATTTATTATAAATAAAAGTTCATCCTATAAAGTGACAGAAACTATCCTAGAATAATCAATCACATGTTAAAAATAAATTTATTTACTAATTAAAATAATAGGAAAACAGTAGCTAGTTAATTAATTAGGATTAACAAGATTCTGCTTAAAACTATTTTTTTATTAATCCTAAAATACCCAAATTAATTCCTATGGTTTGGCAATGTCAAAATAAAGTTGGGACAAAAAGAATCATCCAAAAATAATTTTCCTAGCTCATGTTATAACAGATTTACTATTCTGACTAAAACTAAATTAAAGCAATTTTAGTTAATTTTAACATAGCTAATTATATTTTCTACAGAAACTATAGAAAATTTGCAAACCAACAAAAAAAGAATCACTCAAAAATATTAAACAGAATAAAAGATATGAATTTTTCAAAACAGGAACTATTCTGTTAAAACAGAAAACGAAAATAAATGAAAAAGGGCCTAATGGGCCTAAACTACGCACTGAGAGTAATATAAACTAAACGGGCCCTAGGGTTAAACTAGTCGGGCCGGGCTAATAAAAATAAAACCCTAACTAAATTTAAACCGTAACGAACCGGCCGGTTTTTTATAAAAACATACCCCTTCGGGGGTTCTAATCTACACCGTAGATAGCGCATCGGACGGGGGAGGAGATCTCCGGCGACTTACCGGAGCTCGGCGGGCGGCGGCGGGCGGCGGGCGAAAGTGTTGGCCTCTCCGGTCGTCGGGAGGTCGGGGAGTGGCTCGGCGGGTGCGGACGAGCTCGGGGAGGTGTTCGGTGGGGTCGGTGGGGTCGGGAGGGCTAGGGCGGCGACGGCGACGCAAATGGCGGCGGCGGGAGGTTCGAACTCCATGGCGGCGAGAGAGAGGAGGGCTCCATGAGGGGTAAGGGGGGAATGGGGTGCGGGGGGGCTATATAGGCGGGGGCCTCGGCGTTAACGGGCGCGATCGGGAGGATCGGCATCCGGATCTCACGGATCCGCGATCGATGGCGCGGCGTGGCGTGGCGGGGCGGGTTGAAGATGGGGCGGGTCCACCTGCCAGAGAGAGAGAGAGAGAGGGTGATGCGGTCGGGCGACGGGCCGAACTGCTGGGCGAGGGGGTGGTGCGGTCGGTCTTGCTGGGCCGGCTTGTTGGCGCCGGGCCGCCTTCGGTGGGCTGGCTGGTGGGTGGCTTTCAGCACTGGCTGGGCAGGGGGTTCGGCCGGCGCTGGGGGGGTTTATATTTTTGAAATTTATTTTTAAATAAAACAAAAACAGAGATAACTTAATAAATATAAATATTTTATATAGGACATATATATACCAAAATGATCAGGGGAATATTCCCTATCATTTGAACATTTTTCCAAAGGCAAAAATCCAAACTTTATAAAATTCCATTTTTTTCAAATTCAAATAAAATTCCGATTTGAATCCAAAACTTTTGGCAATGTTTTCCTCTGATATTTTTGGAGTGTCATGTTTACTCCTCTCATACTTTTGATCAAGTATTTATCAGGCATAGTTTTTGAAATGATTCCCACTTGCCAAGTTTGAATTCAAATATGAAAACTCAAAATTCTCCTGAAACTTCAAATGGCATTCAAATTCAAACAGGATGCATTAGATGCTTAGCTATAATTGTAAAACATTCCAAATAGGAAATTTGGGATGTTACATCCAAGAATTTAAGAAACGGTGAAAGGCTAGAAAACATAACACATAAACAGGAGGAAATAAAGAGAGAGATCCAATCTCGGAGGGGCTCTCGCCCATCCGCCACCATGGAGGCCAAGGACCAGAGGGGAAACCATCCTCCCATCTAGGGGGAGGTCAAGGAAGAAGAAGAAGAAGGGGGGCTCTCTCCCCCTCTCTCCCGGTGGCCCTGGAGTGTCGTCGGGGCAAGGATCGTGACGGCGATCTACACCAACAACCTCACTATCGTCAACACCAACTCCCCCCCTCTATGCAGCAGTGTAACACCTTTTCTCCCTGATTTAATCTCTACTTAAACATGGGGCTCAACGCTATGTATTATTATCCAATGATATGTGGCTATCCTATGATGTTTGAGTAGATCTGTTTTGTCCTATGGGTTGACTGATGATCATGATTGGTTTGAGTTCTATGTTTTATTATTGGTGCTATCCTATGGTGCTCTCCATGTAGTGCAAGCGTGAGGGATCCCCACTATAGGGTGTTGCAATATGTCCATGATTCTCTTATGGTGGGTGGCGTAAGTGACAGAAGCACAAACCCGAGTAAGTGGGTTGTTGTGTATGGGAGTAAAGAGGACGTGATACTGAATGATATGGTTGGGTTTACCTTAATGATCTTTAGTTGTTGTGGATGCTTGCTAGAGTTCCAATCATAAGTGCATATGATCCAAGAAGAGAAAGTATGTTAGCTCATGCCTCTCCCTAATATAAAATTGCAATAATGATTACCGGTCTAATTATCAATTGCCTAGGGACAAATAACTTCCTTGTGACAAAAAGCTCTCTACTAAAACTAACTTAGTTGTTTCTTTATCTAAACAGCCCCTAGCTTTAATTGTGTGATCTTTATTTTCTTGCAAACCTATCCCTTTACACCTACAAAGTACTTCTAGTTTCATACTTGTTCTAGGTAAAGCGAACGTTAAGTGTGCCTAGAGTTGTATCGGTGGTCGATAGAACTTGACGGGAATATAAATTATACCTTTAGCTCCTCGTTGGGTTCGACACTCCTACTTATCGAGAAAGGCTACAGTTGATCCCCTATACTTGTGGGTTATCAATCCCCAACTCCAACATGTAAATTAAACTCTATGGAGTGGTTGACCGACTAACTAATTAATATAAAAGTCAGTGGGTGTCTTACCCACTATCATCGGGTTTCAGAAAAAAGGCGGCAGCGGCGCTTGGCAGCCGTCTCATTGGTGGTGAAGGAGCGGTTGGCCTCCCACGCCGCGGTAAGGTCCACTTCGTTGCAGGCCCATTCATGTGCCACGTCTGTCTTGGCGAAGGCAGAGCGGCGGCTGGCATTGCATCGGTCATACCTCACCTGCTGTCGTGTCATGCGCTCGGCCTCGAGTACCATGGTCCGAGAGCCAGAGGCACCGCCGTAACCACCGCCTCCAAGGTAGTGGAGTATGCGGCCACAAGCATTGGCGATCACGGGTGGCATGTCATCTTTTATTGGGCGATGGTGGCATCATGGTGGTGAGGAGGGCCCGTGGATCCGTGTGTAGCGGCTGCGCTGCGGGAGCGACATCGACTCCTCCGTGACGTGGTGGATGCGCTGGGGGGACACATGCTCCTACTTCATGCGGCTGCCGATGTGGAGGTTGCGGTTGCATGGCGGGGACGCTGGCTTATTCTTCACGCGGCGGAGTGGGGACGTCGGCTCCCGCTTAATGCGAACCCGCAGCGGGGACGGTGGCTCCACCTTCACGTGCGCCAGCGATGGTGGCCTCGGGCCCACCTGACGGACGAATTCTCATCCATCAGAGCCTCCTCCGAGAGGAGATGGGGCCGTTGCTAGTCCTTCTCGTTGCCAAAGGAGATGACTATCTCGTCCTTGCCGGAGGAGCTCACTGTCGTGGATGCAGATGGTCCCGGTGAGTGAGGGCGGCGACGCCACGATCCGCCTGACGAGGAATTTCCACAGGCGCCGCCTGCCGGCGCGAAGAACCAGAACTTCGGCATCACCGCTGGGCTCGGAAAGGAGGAAGGCCTCCATGAGAACAATACAAAAAAAAGACACATCCGTGACATTTTGGGTCGAACGAAAAAAAATTCTGTCATACATATGGCACTTCTATAACGATAATTGTGACAAAACCTGGTATCATCATAGATGTGGTGGGCTCCTACTTCTATGATAAAAATCATGACAGAAAATGGGATTTTCGTCTTGGGCAGGCCGGAGACGTAGTTGCATGACATTCTTTGGTCGTCCATGACGGAAAAAACCGTGGTAGAAGCGAGGGGGGGAGAAATTTCGGGGAGTTCCCGGTTACGGTGGGAGGTCGAGGGCCGAGCGATGCGCGTTTCTCTCGTACACGTACACGTGTGTGTGCGAGGCGTTGGCTCTAACTGAACCCGAGCGAGGCGTTGGGCTCTAACTGAACCCGGCCGATTGCACTGCAGGCTATGCATTACTGAACCCGAGCGATCGATCGATGGCTGTTAACTGAACCCGATCGAGCGACTCCTTTGCTACTGCTGCTAACTAAAGCCGATCGATGCTGCCTCTGGATGAACAAAGGAGCGCTATGGGGTTTGGATAACGGAGCGGTGGCATTGCCTCTGGATGAACAGGACCCGTGGTGTGGTGGAGGGCTGGATGAACGAGAGACGGCGGAGGGGTGCCCGTGGAGGGGTGGTTGAACAGACCCGTGGTGTGGAGGGTTGGATGAACAGAGACGGTGGAGGGGTGCCCGTGGAGGGTGGTTGAACAGACCCGTGGTGTGGAGGGCTGGATGAACAGAGACGGTGGAGGGGTGGTTGAACAAGAGCCGTGGAGTAAGCGTGCGGTGGAGGCTGGATGAACAGGAGCCCGTGGAGGCCGGAGGAGGTCGACGGTGGAGATGAACAGATCTCGTGGAGTCCTGCTTTGCGGTATGCCACACCTTCCCGATGAACAGACCCCGTGCTACCGTAGGAGGTCCGTTTAAATCCGCTTTTGCGGTACGCCACACCCTCCCGATCAACAGACCCCGCTTCGATCGTGGGAGGTCCGCTTCTCCATTTTGCGATACGCCGCACTTCTCCCGATGAACAAGATCCTGCTTGAACATGGCCGGTCGAACACAAGGTCGCTTCCTCCGTTGCAAGACGCCAGCCTCGCTTCCATCGCATGTTCCGCCCAAGCCCTCCCGATGAACACAACCATGCATTCCGTTCGACCCAGCGGTTGGCTCCACGCTGCCTGCTGCTCCCGATGAACACGACGCATTCCGTTGCCTCCCCATGAACCGGCGCATTTCGTTGCCTCCCCATGAACATGACAACGACGCTGTTTCTCCGTTCCGACCCAACCATGTCAACGAGCCCTCGCCGTACGTATGCGCGAGTAGGCGTTCGAGACCCCGCTCGTATGTACACATACATGGTCGTATTTTCTTTCTTGCACCCTGGCCGCTATACGTACGTGTACATGCTACATGCGCGCCTCTACTACGACACGTGCGCACCTCTACATCGACTAGTATGTACGTGCACGTTCGCGACCAGAATGACAATGCTACGTACGCTTCGACCAGGTGGGTCCCGACTGTCAGGCACTTCCTTGCGTGCGAAGATGTAGCTGGTGGGTCCCAGCAGTCAGGGGGGGCGAATGGTTTTGTTTAGCCCGGACGCACTTCCTTGCGTGCGAAGATGTAGCTGGTGGGTCCGAGCAGTCAGGTGGGCGAATCGTTTTTTTTTTGACCGGACGCACTTCCTTGCTTGCGAAGATGTAGCTAGTGGGTCCCAGCAGTCAGGGGGAAATGTTTTTTGCGAAATACAGTGGCCCGTTGTCAGAACCCCGATTCCATGTCACGTCGATCTAGCCAGTAACACCTCATATCACTTTGCGGCCTCACGCACGGTATTCGCACGGGTGTCGCCTTACCATGGCCCGGGACCGTTTGGCGCCTTTTGGCTCACGATATGATAGTGTCGCTATCATCCATATGATGAGAACCGGGCCGACATGGCTAGTCATGAACCCAAAGCGGCACTAACCCATGGGGACAGCATACATGAATCAACTTCGAGCATGTCGGTCAAACAGCATGTGAATCCGGCTGTAGCACTGGGCTAGCGAGACTCGTGAACTGGCTGTAGCAGGCTAGGCAGATCATGGATGTCACCGCGTGACATTTCCCCGACGGGACAGACACAGGAACAAAGTGAAACACATGCCGGCCAGTCAAGTGTCCTGAGCAGTAGTGCTGGGCTAGCAGGACTCCGGTGAACTGGGTTGTAGCGGACTACTATGGCTCAAGGAAGCACTAGACTATATTTCCCCATAAGAAAGGCTGCCAAGGATAAACAACTAGATTGTCGGATCCCACACATACCAAGCATTTCAAACATACACACAATATGCTCGATATGTGTAAATACAACATGGCATCACAACATAACTCTACGACTCAAGTATTTATTCATTAGGCTCCGAGGAGCGAGATATTACAAACATGGGTCGCATGACCCAACATTCAGAGCATACAAGTGAAAGCACACGCGGAAGCTTAACATGTCCGAGTACGACATCTACAAATGAAAAAGGCTAGGAAGCCTGACTATCTACCAGATCTGCCGAGGGCACAAGATCGTAGCTGAGGTAACAAGCTAAACGTCAAGTCCACGCGAAACTACTAGCGAGACCGACGCGTCTCTGCAAAAACATAAAATAGGCAACGTGAGTACAAATGTACCCAGCAAGACTTACATCGTAACTAGCTACATATGCATCAAGATCAACAAAGGGGGTGGTGGAGTTTAACCGCAGCAAGCCAGCTTTGACTCGGTGGCTATCCTAAACTACATTGCAAGTAACTCTTTTGAGGTGGCACTACGAGTCCACATAATCACCATATCAATACACCACTATGGATCCGCTCCGTCTCCCTCACGAGAACGCCATCCATAGCACTCACGCTTATCTTGCGCATTTTAGAGTATCCACTTCCACTTGTCTATGAACTGCACAGCAACCTGCACTTCCTTTACAGCAACACGGCTATTCAATAGATGATGATAACCTGCGCAGGGTGTACTTCTACACACGCTCACCACATATCGCCGTTTACACGACATGTACTCGTCAACCTTCAAGCGGAAGCCCAGCGAGGGTGTCGGCCACGACCTACCTAAACACTCAAGTCTCTAGTCCAGGTTATCGCCTATTCAGGTTCCATCCGCAGGGAGTCTGGCCGAGGTTTCCACATACGGCCCCGAACGATGTGTACAGGGTTCCGCGACGCCAAACGGGCGCCAGGCATACCCGGCCACGTGCCTACCGCATCACAGCCCACCCCTCGGGTCAGCACTGCCCATGGCCTCCAGCATACTAGAAACACCAGAAACTACTTGCAACTCCTGGACAGAGGACAAGGGTGGTTAAGAAGTCGAGAGGGGCACTTAAGCATTCCAATGCATGGTAGTAACTGGTCATGGATCACAAACACAGAACTCGGTTCCTGAGGACGGCTACAATGAGACAACCCACCATGTACTCCTACATGGCCTCTCACCGATACCTTTACCAAATCATGTTCACACACTTAGCTCTCAATGGTAGGACATGTTCACACACCTCCGATTCATCCCCGATGAATCGGACCGACTCAACTCTAAGCGAGAGAGTGCATGACAAACAAGCATGAATGAGTAGGCACATCAGGGCTCAAACAACTCCTACTCATGCTAGTGGGTTTCATCTATTTACTGTGGCAATGACAGGTCATGCAGAGAATAAAGGGGTTCATCTACCGCAGCAAACAACAGATGAATCCTTGTTGTCCTAATGCAGTAAAAGAGAGCAGGAGCGAGAGAGTGGGATTGTATCGGAATGAACAAGGGGGTTTTGCTTGCCTGGCACTTCTGAAGATATCATTGAGTCTTCATCAGTGTCAACGATCACAACGTCAGAACATCATCTACCGAGAGGGGACAGATACCGGCAACAAAGAAGAAATACAATCAATGCAATGCGCAATATGATGCATGATCATGACATGTCAATATGTTGTGTTTTGAGCTAATGCAACTAGCAACATGTTAAATGGAGTTGGTTTGAACCCTAGGTTCAAATGCAAACTCCATATGTGAGGGTTTAAATGTCATTTAATCGAATTGTCCTAAACAGCAACTTTAAGTTGTTCCAACATGCATGAAAATGGTACAGATGGATAGATTGTATTTTTCTGATCATTTTTCATATATAACTTGTTTCATTTGGAGCTATAGATTAATTTCTATGATTTTTCAAAGTTTTGGATATTTTTTGAAATAAATAAATCATTTAAGATTTATTTAAATTCTAGAAAAGGATTACTGCGTCAGCCTGACATCATCATGACGTCAGCAGGTCAACTGACCCGGTCCTGGTCAAACCTGACCTGCGGGGCCCACATGTCATAGACTTGTTGTTAAGTGGGTATTAAACCAGGGCTAAATATCTGCGGGGCCCTCGTGTCAGTGACTGTGTTGGGGGTGGCTAATTAAGCGCATGCTTAACTCTAAACTAATGACGCCACATCATCTAAACAGCAAATAGTCGCCGGTGCTAAGCGGGACGCGGCGGCGCTCCCCATCCGGCCATCTCCGGCGACGAGAGCAAGCGGGCCTGGGCTCTACGTACTCAGGGTGACACGACGCGTCGAGTGGTGGATGCGGCAGGTGCGGAGGCTGGCTTTAGCGGCGGCGACGGCGAGCTTTGGCGGCGGCCGGAGCTCGGGTTTGGTCGTGCGCGAGGCTGCGACTTGCTAGCAAGCGAGAGGAGTAGCACCAGAGCATTGGGGAAACTCCAGGAGCTCGCGCACATGCTTGGTTTGGTCCGGGGAGGACTGCAGCGGTGGCACGGCGGCCATGGCGGACGGCGGCGCTCGGCCAAGGTGGGGAAGCTAGCTAGGGGAGGGGAACGACGGGAATTCCAGGGGGAAAATGGAGAGTGGCTCACGGAGGGACTAGCAGAGGCGACGACGAGGTCGGGGAAGTGCTCGAGCCCGTGAATCGACTGTGAGGTCACCGGCGGCCGGAGGTTGAAGATGAGGCCGGGGATGACGTTGCAGGGCTCCCGCGGTCGCATGCGTCAGTGTGTAGCTCAACGGCGTCGTGGTGGAGCTCGTCGTCGCGCAGGTTGGGCGGGTGGTGGCCTATATCCATGGCTACGGCGACAGCGTGCTCTCGGGGCTCACAGGGAGGAGAGGAAAGAGGGAGCCAGAGGAGGGGGAGTGGTCCAGAGGGAGAGGGGAGAACGGGGTGAGGCTCTGGGTGTCTCCGTGGCGTCGCGAGGATGTCGGGGAGGCTGCCACCGCGAAGCAGGAAGTGTATGCCTCCGCATGTGTGCGTGCGACTTCGCCTCTGCCTACTGGCAGAGGTTGAAGACAGCCGCTCTGCCACGGTGGGCTGGGCTGGTGCAGCTGGGCCGGCTACAGGTAAGTGGCCCAGGTGGGTGTTCTCTCTCTCTCCTTCTCTATTAATTCTCTTTTTCTATTAATCTGTAACTGTTTGGGCTTTATTAAAAATACCAGAGCACTTCTAAAAATCCTGAAAATAACTGTGAGCACCTTCTGAAATATATGCAACAGCCCTCAACTATTTTTAGAATTATTAGAGCATTTAAAATATTTATAGAATTTAAATGCCCCAATTCAAATACAATATGAGTTAATTCAAAAATCCATAAATGGCCAAGAAACATGCTCATCATTTTTGCCAGAGGTTTTCACCTTTATCAAAAATCATGAACATTTCCAAAGGGCATTTTGGGTTCATTGAAGATTATTTTAGGTAGAACCTATTTGATTTGATCTGGTGCTAGGGTTTGAACAATCCCCATTTCAGGTTTAAATGAAATTTAGACATGATGCAGCAACCAAGCTAGTCCAAGTGCATGGCAAGGCTAGGGACGTGACAACTCACCCCCACTAAACAAGAATCTCATCCCGAGATTCAAGACGTGAGGTAGGAGGAAAAGGGGTCACAAAACTATCACAATCTTCATGATCCATTTTCCCTTCTCGAAGTTGTTGATTCATTGCGTCATCTTGATCTCGACGTCTTGCTTTGAGAACTTCATCCAACATGACAATGAGAAGAAAGGGAGAATTTTAGAAGAACCAATCTTCTTGAGGTTCGAGCAACTTAGGATCATATTAATGATCACAAGATCAACTCACGGAATGAGACGTAGAAACATCTCTGGAGTTGATAGGCAAATCATGTATCAGGAGGAACGGCAGAAACAATTTGACGAGGGTATCAAAGTAGCGAGGAAACAATTACCATGATCCCATAACGGGGCACCTTGGAAGAGGTGACTTGTAGAGTTATTCCTTTAAGTGGCAAAAAGAATTACTTTTTATTCAGAGATCATTGAAACTCTTTCTACCAGCCTAAGGCAATTCACAACAATCGTTTGGCGGAGTACAAAGGGATGGCATACCCGGACTAGAATGGATGATCTGGACTACCTTGTTGAAGACAACAAAGGATGATTTGCTTATCATCGGAGGTGGAGGGGACCCATGGTAAGTCCACTTTTGAAGATGATCCTGGACAACAACTACTGAGGTGCAAGCTAGGAACAAAATGCAAATGTTGGGAATGACTCTGGTAACTGGGGAAAAACTCAACAGTCGAGAGTGTTTCCAACGTTCCAATGGTTATAGAATCATCGAAGAAACTGAGAGCACAAGGATCCCTAAGGAACAACTTCAAGAATAGGTCATGCGAAATCCTCATGGAAGGTGACCAAACGGCTTAAACAAGATACTACAACAATAGTGCTTCCAGCTAGGTGCGTCCACTTCACTGGAACCTATATCATAGTTCTCAGAAGAAGTTCCAACCATCATATCTGCCTGAGATTCAGATCTGGTTGGTAACAGGATATTTCAGACAGCATGTCTGGAAAATAAAGTTTGCAACACAAACCGACGAGATGACGTTGCGAGATTCTCGGGAAATGAGCTACGATAGCAAGCTCCAAAACATGAGTTGGTTCTGCTACATACATGTGAACACAATGTCTAAGACAAGCATGACCATGTAGAAGTCTTATAATAAAACACTATCGAGCTCAGGTGGGGAACCATCATCAAGGATATTGAAGTCTCCACGCGTGGAAGTCCAAAGGATTAACCTTAGAACAGACTCCGTGTTTCTTGAACAAGTCAATCAGTGGCTTGGTGTACTAGGAGATACATATGAAATGAAGGTAGCGAGCCTGTCAAACCATAGCATACTTCGTACATGCATTACTGACTTGGGATGGTACTAGAGGGAACAAAACAATCTTTCTCGAACTCACGGCGGCAACTTGCATCAAGTGCACATGAATTAGAGGAAGTCACTTCTTTCATCCAAACATGTACTTCACGAACGGGTCATGAAGAAAATTCTTACACAAGTTTCCAATAATAACTTAGATGTTCAACATGAATCATGGAGAGGACAAAATGCTGCTGATGAGCTCAACAACAAGTCATCTAAATTCCCATGGAGATGGAATTCCAAAACTATGTGAACAAGGTGATAGCATTGGTAAGACCCAAAAGATATAATGGTGTATGCTTGAGGGATCACCCACGAGTAAGACAGCATTACGAACATCGTTGGTTCTGATTTGACTTGACGATAGCCCATACTCAAGTCAAGTTTTGAAAAGATAGTAGATTCAACAACTGATCACGGGGATCAGTCGATGAAGATATCATCTTTCTTCAGCACACACGCACACTCAAGGATATCCCTTAGTGATGAACTAAGTCGGACAAGCTTTTATCTTCCAACTCTCCAAGTTGTTGTTTAGCTCAACCAACTAGCTTAGGGGTATCCAACACAGATTCTTGGAGAAAGGGTGGTTTGTAAGAAAACCAACTTGATCACGAACTCAACATAGCGGTCAGGTGACAACCTGGTAATACTTCTGAGAAGATATTCGAAACATCACGAACCACCGATATGTTACTAAGCTCAAGAATAATCTTGCTTTTCAGAGCAAGACGATACGATCAAATAAGCAAGGGATTGAATAATCCTAACTTATTAATCGAGGAGTGCACCAGAAATAAGGACTAGGTAGCACAACCTATCTTAGAATGATGATTCAATAACCAACACGCTAAGAATGGGAATATTGTCCATTTACTACCAAGCAACGAGGTTGCTAGGAGTATCAATTTCACACATCATAGTTCACTTGTCGGCATTCCGGTTACAACAACACGGGACCGAGGAATGAATAATGATAGCGAGAAGTATCACTACGTCAAGAATTCATGAGAAATGGTGCAATTCTCATGACAATCCTGACATAAAGGGGGTAATACTCCGAGGTAGAACAGAATCAAAAGCTGGATTGGCATTTGATTTGCGGATTACAACTGCTTTGACCCAATCCTGGATATGGACGAGGTTCTGGAGTTTGTTTCTCCTAGTCATTCCAGAATAGAATCGCTTGACGGACCACAAGAATAATAGGCATAGATGAACGAATGCACGCATACTCTTGATTATCGATTGATAGATGGAGGTCAGAAAACAACTAAAGAGGGACAACTCAAAGGAACATATGTTTTTTTCTGAGTTGTGGATGCAATGATTAGTATGTCGAGCGAAGCTCAACATTTCTTCCGGATAACCCATGCGGAAAGGGTAGAAATGGCAGATTCACAATTATGAATGGAGAACTCCTCAAGAATACTCTGATTGTGATCCTTCGGTTCAGCGAGGAACTTCTGCCATAAGCGGTTCATAGTATTTGGAAGAAGGAAATACCACGGACCTCGAGGACTATCGCGAAATTACTAATATCCTAAAGGAACTAGCAAACACTATCAACAGGAGGTAAGTAGGGTGAATCTCGGGTTCAAGAACCCAGGAATAGAATACCTACTACTAAATGGCATCACAGGATGCTTTCGAGAATAATGGCCAGAATCATCACACCGGGAACACAAAACATGGCTAGATTATTAGGTGACTCCCTAGAACACCTAGGTTCATAATAATAGCACCAACATATATGCCGAGGCAGTGGAGTACCTCAACACACTAATTTGTGTGATTAATCTGGCCCAAATGAACATTAGAAACGGCGAGAAGGGATTTGCAAATGCATCAGACTATTTAGAAATCTGGGATGACTCGGACAGCATAACGGCTGTAAATGCTCAAAATGATTTGAGACATCCTGCAAAATAGTGGCATGATCACTCAACATCACAATATCAAGGTTCTGAGACCAGCTATGAACATACGGAAGTAGTAAAAACTGAACTGAGATTTGAAATTATCAATTCTATAAGTCTATGGATTAGTAACACGTCATCTTGATAGATAGATGAGAAGGCCTAGTTCTTCATCCCCGTAGAAGAGAAGAGGATGACTCAGATCAGAAGGCCATGAGGTATAAGGAGTAAAAAGAGCCTTACGATCCCTTCCACAATCAATTCCCTTACATAACTAAAGCATTTCTAGACACAACTTCGACCGATTTGGCTTGGTAATCCTCTGAGCGATCGGGCTCGATACCAAAGCTGTCGGGACCCGATTCCATGTCACATCGATCTAGCCAAGAACACCACATATCACTTTGCGCCTCACGCACGGTATTCCCACGGTGTCGCCTTACCATGGCCGGGACCGTTTAGCCTTTTGGCTCACGTATATGATAGTGTCGCTATCATCCATATGACAGAGAACCGGGCCGACATGGCTAGTCGTGAACCCAAAGCGGCACTAACCCATGGGGACAGGCATACATGAATCAACCCGAGCATGTCGGTCGGCGTGTGAATCCGGGCTATAGCATGGGCTAACAGGACTCGGGAACCCGGGCTGTAGCAGCTAGGCAGACTCGGATGTCACCGCGTGACATTTCCCGAAGAACAGAACAGAGCGAAGTGAAACACATGCCGGCCAGTCAAGCGTCCTGAGCAGTAGTGCAGGGCTAGCAGGACTCCGGTGAACCGGGCTGTAGCGGACTACTATGGCTCAAGGAAGCACTAGACTACATTTCCCCATAAGAAAGGCTGTCAAGGATAAACAACTAGATTGTCGGATCCCACACATACCAAGCATTTCAAACATACACACAATATGCTCGATATGTGTAAATACAACATGGCATCACAACATAACTCTACGACTCAAGTATTTATTCATTAAGCTCCGAGGAGCGAGATATTACAAACATGGGTCGCATGACCCAACATTCAGAGCATACAAGTCAAAGCACACGCGGAAGCTTAACATGTCTGAGTACAGACATCTACAAATGAAAAAGGCTGGGAAGCCTGACAATCTACCAGATCCTGCCGAGGGCACAAGATCGTAGCTGAGGTAACAAGCTAAACGTCGAAGTCCACACGGAACTACTAGCGAGACTGACGTCTCTCTGCAAAACATAAAATAGGCAAACGTGAGTACAAATGTACCCAGCAAGACTTACATCAGAACTATCTAAATATGCATCAGTATCAACAAAGGGGGGTGGTGGAGTTTAACTGCAGCAAGCCAGCTTTGACTCGGTAGCTATCCTAAACTACGACTGCAAGTAACTCTTTTGAGGTGGCGCCCATGAGTCCACATATTCACGATATCAATACACCACTATGGATCCGCTCCCGTCTCCCTACGAGAACGCCATCCATAGCACTCACGCTTATCTTGCGCATTTTAGAGTATGCACTTGCACTTGTCTATGAACTGTACAGGCAACCCAGAAGTCCTTTACAGCGGACACAGCTATTCGAATAGATGATGATGACCCTGCAGGGGTGTACTTCTTCACACACGCTGTCACCACTTATCGTCGTTTACACGACATGTACTCGGCAACCTTCAAGCGAAAGCCCAGCGAGGGTGTCGGCCACGACCTACCTAAACACTCAAGTCTCTAGTCCAGGTTATCGCCTATTCAGGTTCCATCCGCAGGGAGTCCGGCCGAGGTTTCCACATACGGCCCCGAATGATGTGTACAAGGTTCCGCGACGCCAAACGGGCGCCCGGCATACCCGGCCACGTGCCTACCGTGTCACAGCCCACCCCTTGGGTCAGCACTGCCCATGGCCTCCAGCATACTACAAACACCAGAAACTACTTGCAACTCCTGGACAGAGGACAAGGGTGGTTAAGAAGTCGAGAGGGGCACTTACGCATTCCAATGCATGGTAGTAACTGGTCATGGATCACAAACACAGAACTCAGTTCCCGAGGACGGCTTCAATGAGACAACCCACCATGTACTCCCACATGGCCTCTCACTGATACCTTTACCAAATCGTGTTCACACACTTAGCTCTCAATGGTAGGACATGTTCACACACCTCCGATTCATCCCCGATGAATCAGACCTGACTCAACTCTAAGTAGTAGCAAGCATGACAAACAAGCATGAATGAGTAGGCACATCAAGGCTCAAAACAACTCCTACTCATGCTAGTGGGTTTCATCTATTTACTGTGGCAATGACAGGTCATACAGAGGATAAAGGGGTTCAGCTACCGCAGCAAACAACAGATGAATCGTTGTTGTCCTAATGCAGGAGCGAGAGAGTGGGATTGTATCGGAATGAACAAGGGGGTTTTGCTTGCCTGGCACTTCTGAAGATATCATTGAGTCTTCATCAGTGTCAACAATCACAATGTCGGAACATCATCTACCAAGAGGGGACAGATACCGGCAACAGAGAAGAAATATAATCAATGCAATGCGCAATATGATGCATGATCATGACATGTCAATATGTTGTGTTTTGAGCTAATGCAACTAGCAACATATTAAATGGAGTTGGTTTGAACCCTAGGTTCAAATGCAAACTCCATATGTGAGGGTTTAAATGCCATTTAATCGAATTGTCCTAAACAGCAACTTTAAGTTGTTGCAACATGCATGAAAATGGTACAGATGGATAGATTGGATTTTTCTGATCATTTTTCATATATAACTTGTTTCATTTGGAGCTATAGATTAATTTCTATGATTTTTCAAAGTTTTGGATATTTTCTGAAATAAATAAATCATTTAAGATTTATTTAAATTCCAGAAAAGGATCACTGCGTCAGCCTGACATCATCATGATGTCAGCAGGTCAACTGACCCGGTCCTGGTCAAACCTGACCTGCGGGGCCCGCATGTCATAGACTTGCTGATAAGTGGGTATTAAACCGGGGCTAAATATCAGCGGGGCCCTCGTGTCAGTGACTGTGTTGGGGGGGTGGCTAATTAAGCGCATGCTTAACTCTAAACTAATGATGCCACATCATCTAAACGGCGATTAGTCGCCGGTGCTAAGCGGGACGCGGTGGCGCTCCCCATTCGGCCATCTCCGGCGACGAGAGCAAGCGGGACTGGGCTCTACGTACTCAGGGCGACGCGACGCGTCGAGTGGTGGATGCGGCAGGTGCGGAGGCTGGCTTTAGCGGCGGCGACGGCGAGCTTTGGCGGTGGCCGGAGCTCGGGATCGGTCGTGCGCGAGGCTGCGGCTTGCTAGCAAGCGAGAGGAGTAGCACCAGAGCATTGGGGGAGCTCCAGGAGCTCGCGCACATGCTTGGTTTGGTCTGGGGAGGACTGCAGCGGTGGCACGGCGGCAACGGCGTACGGCGGCGCTTGGCCAAGGTGGGGAAGCTAGCTAGGGGAGGGGAACGACGGGGATTCCAGGGGAAAATGGAGAGTGGCTCACGGAGGGACTAGCAGAGGCGGCAGCGAGGTCGGGAAGTCTTTGGAGCCCGCGAATCGATCATGCGAGGTCACCGGTGGCGGAGGTTGAAGATGAGGCGGGGATGACGATCAGGGGCTCCAGCTGATCGCATGCGTCGGTGTGTAGCTCCACGGCGTCGTGGTGGAGCTCCTCGCCAGCAGGTTGGGCGGGTGGTGGCCTATAGCCCGACTCTCGGGCTGACAGCGTGCTCTCGGGGCTCACAGGAGGAGAGGAAAGAGGGAGCGGAGGAGGGAGCGGTCCAGAGGGAGAGGGGAGAGCGAGGGAGGCTGGGTGTCTCCATGGCGTCCGAGGATGTCGGGAGGCTGCCACCGCTGAAGCAGGAGGTGGAGGCCTCCAGCGTGTCGCGTCTTGACCGCCTCCGCCATCTTGGCGGAGGTTGAAGACAGCCGCTCTGCCACGGTGGGCTGGGCTGGTGCAGCTGGGCCGGCTACAGGTAAGTGGCCCAGGTGGGTGTTCTCTCTCTCCCCTTCTCTATTAATTCTCTTTTTCTATTAATCTGTAAGTGTTTGGGCTTTATTAAAATACGGAGCACTTCTAAAAATCCTGAAAATAATCTGTGAGCACCTTAAAATATATGCAACAGCCCTCAACTATTTTTAGAATTATTAGAGCATTTAAAATATTTATAGAATTTAAATGCCCCAATTCAAATACAATATGAGTTAATTCAAAAATCCATAAATGGCCAAGAAACATGCTCATCATTTTTGCGGAGGTTTTCACCTTTATCAAAAATCATGAACATTTCCAAAGGGCATTTTGGGTTCATTGAAGATTATTTTAGGTAGAACCTATTTGATTTGATCTGGTGCTAGGGTTTGAACAATCCCCATTTCAGGTTTAAATGAAATTTAGACATGATGCAGCAACCAAGCTAGTCCAAGTGCATGGCAAGGCTAGGGACGTGACACCCGTCCGGTGGGTCCCAGCTGTCAAGTGGAGGAATCATTATTTTCTGCGTAATAAGGAGGCACTTCCTTGCTGCGGCCGTGGACCCAGCTATCGACCTCTCCACGTCAGTCCACGTCCGATGGAAGTCGTTCCTTGACCATGTTGACCACGCCGCGCCGGGAGCACCAGGGCGATGGACGACGGCGAGGCCTAGGAAGGGGACGACGCGGAGCCGGTGAAGACGCGGCAGTGGAAGCCCGCACAGAGAGGAGTACGAGGGTTCACTGGTTCAACTGGGGTGTGAGGCTGCCGTCACCGCAGGGCCTGGCCAGCGGTGGGAATAGTAGGGTGCGGTGAGGCCTCCGTGGCAGCACATCCGGCCACGAGAGGCAGGAGCATGCAGCATGATCGGTGCTGCTTTGGGCGGCTGGAGCAAGAAGACCAGAGGTTGAAGAAGCACTACGGCCGTTGGATGGACATCGTACGGTCACTGGAGCTAGAATCGTTTATATTGACTAAGTTGACAAAGCCCTCCGTCCCCGTCAACTTAGTAGGCCCACAAGTCAGCCTCCCACCAAGGTGGATCCCAGCTAGCAGGGGGATTCATTTTTTGTGCGTAATAAGGAGGCACTTCCGGTGGGTCTGAGCTGACAGCAGGGGGAACATTTTTTTCGTGAAATACGGTGGCCCGTCGGGTGGGTCCCAGCAGTCAGGGGCAAACATTTTTTCGCGATATACTCGTGGGCGTTCGGTGGGTCCCTGCTGTCAGGTGGAGGAATAATTATTTTTCGCGTAATAAGGAGGCACTTCCTTGCGGCTGCCGTGGACCCAGCTGTCAGCCTCTCCACGTATAGTATTCTTCTGATGGAATTCGGTCGTTGACCACATTGACCACGCCGCCCGAGTGCACCACGGTGGTGGGCGGCAAAGGCCTAGCAAGGGACGGCGCGAGCCGAGGAAGGCGTGGCGATGGATGCCCACGCGGAATCTGAGTTCGAGGGTTCACTGTCTTTGCCGTCGCTTGAGAATAACAGGGGTGTGGGTGAGTGGAGTGGAGGGATGGCCTGCCAGCGGTGGGAGTAGTATGGGGCGGTGAGGCCTCCGGCAACCTGACCCGCCGCCACGGAGGCGGGAGCAAAGCGGACAACCGCACCGCTTTGGGCAGCTAGAGCAAGAAGACCAGAGGTTGAAGAAGCACTACGGCCGTTGGATGGACATCGTACGGTCAGCCGAGCTAGAATCGTGCATATTGACTAAGTTGACAAAGCCTTTCGTCCACGTCAACTTAGTAGGCCCACTATAGTGGGTCCCTGCTAGCAGGGGGAGTATTAATTTTTTTTGTGCGTAATAAGGAGGCACTTCCTTGCGTGCGAAGATATAGCTGGTGGGTCCGAGCTGTCAGCGGCGGTAAAGTTTTTTTCGCGAAATACAGAGGCCCTTTTTGTGGTTCCCAGATGTCAGGTGGAGGAATCATTATTTTGCGCGTAATAAGGAGGCATTTCCTTGCGTGCGGCCGTGGATCCAGATGTCAGCCTCTCCACGTACAGTCCACTTCAGATGCATGTCGGTCGTTGACCACGTTGACCACGCCACGCCGAGAGCACCAGGGCAGTGGACGATGGTGAGGCCTAGGAAGGGAACGAAATGGAGGCAGGGAAGACTCGACAGTTGTTTTTGTTTCCCACGTGGAGGGGAGTGCGACTGTACGAGGGTTTACTGGTTCGTCTGCCGTCGCCGGAGAATAACATCAGGTGTGGGTGAGTAGAGGGATGGCTAGGCCAGCGATGGGAATACGATGGGCGGTGAGGCTGCACAAGAAAGACAGCCAATGGCGGGGAGGAGCGAGCAGTCCGCCGCACTTGTTTGAGCGGCCGGAGCAGGAAGAGCGAGATTGAAGAAGACGACGGCCGTTGGATGGACATCCAACGATACTGAAGCCATCCGTGGAAAGCCTCAAATCTGTGGAAAACAACATACAGCCCATCTGCCATTATTTCAAATAATTTACAGCCCATTTGCTAATTCTTACGGGTTTTTGGAGCCCATATTCTTTTGTTAGCATTACAGCCCATATTGTGGCCACGGTTAAAAATTATATGAAATTATGCATATGTCGGTGCTTGATGCGAACTGTTTTTAATCCGAAATTTGAGTCACATTCAGGCTGATTTTAAAATAAATGTATATCAATATAAAATCCAATAAATTGTCCACGCATAAAAATCAATGCAATTTAAAATCTCAAAATGAAAAAAAGATATTTGAAACTAATTGCCGGTTTGATGTGTTTTAAAAATGTACAGCCCATTTCTCAATACTGATAGGCCATTCTCTCGGCCAGCTGAATGAAGCTCTCCTCATCTTGAAAGATTTGCAGCCCAACAGGCCTGATAAAGTGACTTACTTGACAAATCACAAAAAAGCTGGGCTAGCCATTTTCAGAAAGAAAAAAAAACTACTGGGATGGTCTGTGGTAAACATAAAAGAAAAGGCTGTCTAGACAGGCCGAGTGTCCCTTTGACCTAGTTGACACCACTTCATCTCAAAAACAATTTAGATAAATGCCATTCCAATTATGGCGATTCATAAAAATGCCACTGCAATTTCCAAACTTTGAAAAATGCCACTGCAATTTTGCAAACTTTGAAAAACGCATACATGGTTTGCAAACTTTGAAAAACGCCACTCTAGACTTGAAAAATGCCACTAGAAATGGCATGAAATGGCATTTTTCAAAGTTTGGAAATTGCAGTGGCATTTCTCGGATACACCAGATTTGGAGCGGAATTTATCAAATTAACCCAAAACAAATAACTGGGCGAGCTGTTGAGTCCCTGGTGTCAGCCGCTCGTTGTGCAATTCTCTCGTTTATTGACTACGTTGACAATGGCATGGGACCTAGATGTCAGAAATCCACTAGGAGGAGCCATTTTTTTATTATCTTGAAATAAGGAGGCACTTGCTTGCGTCTTGCCATGACCTTGGCGGGTCCTCATCATCCTCTCCACGTACAATCATCTCCCGATTGTATGCGCGTCAACTTGCTAGGCCCACAAGTCAGCCTCTAAACCCGTGGAGGACAAATACAACCCATTTAAAAAATAGCAGCCCATTCCATATGTTCAAGCGGAAAGTTCAACATTGAGCAAAATAACAGGTCCGATCCACATATAGAGTCTTGAACTTCCACGTTGACAACCATCATAGCCAAGTTAACTATCTACTCCCACTAATACTCTAGTAGCGTACAAGTACTAACTTACTTAGCTAACTAGGCGATGCGGCCGCCATCTATGGTACACGCTAAGCGCCGCACCGGCGTCGTGCGCCGCCTCGGACTTGCAAGAGGTGCGATAGGCGCGTTGCTCGCGTGTTGGCCCTTTCCATGCTGGCGTGGTCCACGAAGCTTCGGCTTCAGCGGAAACACACTTGAAGAGCTGGTAGTAAAATCGGCGTCGCGAACGCGTGCGTGCCGACAGCCTCGGGGCTATTTGCCGGCGCCGGCCTCCACGTGGTCGGCCCGATTCGGGCGCTCTGCTCATGACTCGAGGCGTCGGTCGCTGCTGCTCCATGTCGGCTGGCGGCGCAAATCGGCGATACATCTGCTCCTCCGCCAGCGGTGGTGCTCAACAACTCCTGCTCCTCCGCCATGCGGTCGCGCTCCAACAACTCCTCGATCTCCGCATTGCCATCTAAAGACAGATAGAATGCCTCCTCCCTCCGCGCCGCCCGGAAAACCCGAACACTAGTTTGGCGGTGACCGCCTCGGCGTCGCCTACATGCGACGGGCGGGGGCATGGAGGACGTGGCGAGCGACGTCGGGCCGGTGGGGGCTTATGAGGATATGGCGAGTTGGGTCACGGTGGCACCGGAGAAGGCCGGGAAACAATACTTATAGGCGGAAGGTAGCGCGACGGTCATCGGAATTCAATGCATAATGGCTTAGCGCGCCAGCTTGCCGTGGAAAACTAGAGAAACTTAAATTATGATTGTGCCGTCTCGTCCCATCTGGGTCGCACGCCGGCATGGCGGTCAAACGAGTGCACTCGGATCATCTCCCTCCTTGTCAATAATGATTCCACAGATTTAAAGCGTATCTTTTTTCGCATCAGTTAGCTGCCTTAATTACAGCCGGCTGCATGCAGGCACTCAGAATCGCTCGCAGGCAGTACCCGAATCAGCATGCAACGAGTCGCAGCCGAGGGCACGCATGCAGCCACTTAAATCGCTAGAATTAATTAGGCTTAAACTTTCACGTGCCGTTAATTATTGCCATGCCTTGGTCTTGCTGCTTTGCTCACGGGACTAATAAACCCGGACGGAGGGAGTACCTTGGTTGGTGAGAGGTTTGAATTAAGCCCTGCAAACCGGAAAGGAGGTACTAGTACGTGTGTGATCTGCTATTTATTCATGTAGGATCGAATAGGTCGTTTCTTGATTTGAGCCCTGCAAACCGGAAAGGAGGTAGTACATGCATGATCCGCTATTTATCCATGTAGGATCGATAGTGTAGCTTGTCAGTTTCTTCAGAGGTAGGCATTTTTATCCGTGTAGGATCGATAGTGTAGCTTGTCAGTTTCTTCAGAGGTAGGCATTTTTATTCAAAAAACTGCCACCATCTTAATATCGCAAATAAAACTGCCGGAGCGCATTTGTAGGCTAGCTATTGATCGACCGGAACTTGTAAACACCGAGCAAACAGAAATAATAAGCTGTTAATGCGTCTCAATGATTCACAGATAATATACAAATATGTAGCTCCAAAAGCAAAGATCAGCCACTTGGATCTTGCGTGCATACTAAAACTAACTAATGCGATTCACATACATAAGATCAACATGTTAATGCATCTCAATGATTCACAGATCATATACAAATATGTAGCTCAAAAGCAAAGATCTAGAAAAACATTTGTTCTTCCTACTAACATGGATGCTTCTCTTGGCCAACATTGATGCAGTTTGAAACACAAATTTGTTTGTGAAATCTACAATTCCTCTTGCAAGCGTAAGTGGTTTCACTAATAGCTGGAACCATGAGAATGAACCACACATGATGGAGGAACATCCACTGCAATATGATTTGGTCTTCTCTCGATCACACATGAGACTATTTTGAAATACAAACTTTAACTTAGGCAAAATTATGCCCATTGTATAATCAGACCAAAGCAATGAAGCACATAGTGTTGGCCAATAAATAGTACAATACTACTTTTCTGCAGTCCATGAAGTGACTATCAATCTTTACGTGTCTATTTTCAAATGGCCTTGCATGCGATGACTATACTATTCTCTTGTGCAGTTCAACCAAAATTGCAGACACTTTGTTTGTTTGCCAAATAGCAATGGGCGAGACATCTCATCTGCACAAATATCAAGCAGCTAGTAAACATATACCACACCTTGTATTTTCGGTTTAAACATGTCTCTTCCGCTTAGCATCCGTCATGTTACGCACTAGACAATCTGATCTGATTATGTTTTGCCTGGACAATTTCATACTGAATTAATTTGCTGGTTTAGAGCAGAAATATAGCGCCTATTCATCATCAGACCAAGGATATCCATGTTACGATGATGGAAGAGGTGAAATCAATACAACCAAAATTGAGCATCCAATCATTGAATCATGTCCTGCACCTCCAATGTAGGTCCACCCTTCCAATAAATTCACATGCAAACCACTAGTATTACTATCTAATGACAGTACAAAAAGAGTAGCAAGATAGTAGCAAACCATGTACCTTCGTAATGAACAGCTCATAGTGCCACCAATTGGATATAAAGGTTTGGAAAAAACATGCTCGTAATGTTGAACCAGTTGGACTTTTTGTGCAGTTCCACAAAAATAGAGCATCCCTGTTTGCATAGATATTGAAAGTGTGATTACTCTAAAAGTGGCACTAGTTGAAGCATAGACTCACAAATATAAGCATTCCAATTTCTTAATGGGAAAAGGTAGCAAGACTGTTTCTAACCACCTGTTTGAAGGAATAAATAAAACAACATGGTGATGTCGGGAAGGCATACATAGTTTTTCTAAAAACTGAGCCATTCTTGACCTTTCCTCTTCTTTTAAGCAAATTTTGTGCATTTCTACTAAAATAAAATGCCATCACCGCCTTGACAATTCAGTGACACTGCATAAAAGGAAATGACTTAACATTACATCATGATGTCGGTATGTAGTCGACGGGCATTAGAGACAAACATACAGACCTCCTTCGATAACATAATGAACATTAATTTTAACAAAGGTGTGACTAGCTTTATCGGGATAATTTGAGTGAGCTCTACACCCTTTGTTCCCTAATAGAAGACGTTTTCGCGGTTCAATTTAAAGTACCCAAACATCTAGTATTTAGAAAAATAGGTAGTAGTTTTCTTGAGCACATATCTGGGAAAGCTTGCCACACTTTATATTTGTCCATACGCTAATGCAACACCATTCGAATACTACAAATATACACTAATCCAGTGGCTAGTGCAATAGTAGAGTAGTTAGTTTATTACAAGGTACAGTACAATGGTTTTACTGAACAGATTTCAATAAACTCTAGCACTGGAAGGTTTCTATAAGAATTAACAATACAAAATGTAAAGGTAACAAGTTTCAGCATTGGTATACTAGCTATGCATGAGCATTAAACCAAATACAAAAGTCTGAAGGTAACTAGCATTATTAACTAATGACAGTATAAAAAATTTGCAAACCATGTACCTCCAAGGTAAATATCATTTCGAACTCGGGGGGACCTTAAAAATTGCTATCCCAATCTTGATAATCGATCAAACATAAAAACTTGATCGAACGAATCAAGAGAACAGCCGGAGGAGGAGGTGCCCACTCTTGACCTTTCCTCTTGTCTTCATAATTGTCTATGCAGTTTAACCAAAATAAAATGACATCAGCGCCTTGGCATTTTGGTGACACTGTACAAAAAATTAACTTATCTCATGAAAGTGAGGTATGTAATCTATAAGCATTAACGATTGCAAAAATCTGAAGGTAGTAACAAGTTTCATCGTTGGTATCTTGGCTGTGCAACAGCATTAGAATGCCTTAGCTGAAAAATCTTTAATACATCCACAATCAACAGCTAACCCTGAAATAATCCAGTGACATTAAATGGCATTGCTTAAATTTATCGGTGGCATTAGACTGAGAGCGGCATTAGTTAAATCTGACATCACTTTAGCAGTAGCATTTCTTGACTTGACTGCTGGAGTTATACTAACAACAAAAAAAGTGGCAATAAGAGCATGGGAGGCCCATTTGGACAGTGGGCGCACCAGTACAATGTACCTCCACGGACGCAGAGTGGTGAGGGAGGTATGGTTGCCCAGAGCAACAAATATCCAGGCAGCATATGTGGATTACGTCCCATTTTTGTTCTCTTTAGCCACCTTTTTCCTATGCGAGGACAACAAACCGATCGACCTGGTCATTCTCTATTGCGTTGTCATGCCTTTCTACCCTTCTTCAACCAAGAGACACGAGACTCGTTCCTTAGCTACTAATTTTCCCCTTTTCAACCTAGATGCGGGTTCGATGCCTACTCTCTTGGACAGTACAGTCTCCCTTCCTTTCCTTATTCAACCCAGACATGGATTAGTCTGCATGAAGTAGGGTTTCCTTTAATAGTGCAAATTATGGTTTTCGTCTGCGTGGCCAGCAGAGCAGAGGATAGCAAATTGGGAAGATAGTGGAAAAAGATCCACATGCATTGACGTGGCAGATGGGGCAATAGAACAAGGTTATGGTTCGAAAAGAGGTAGCATACCTGAGGGTCGGTGGGAAGTGGCTTCGCTCGTGGTCGTCGTCCTCCGCACACACTACGACAGCGAGCTTGGGGACGGAGGCCATCCCACGCGGGCGCTAGGTCTGAGAGGACGGCCTTGTCGTCAGTGCGTGACCTCGCTCGCCGACGACGAGTGCGTCAACGCTGCACGTCCTTTTCTTCCCCGGCGGATCTGTGACCACCGGTGAGGAGGGAGAGAGGGGCCGTCTTTTTAGATTTGGAGAGAGGGTGGTAGTGTGAGAAGCAAGTGGGCAGCCCTTAGCAAGAAAGCGCTGAAGCTCCAGCCTATATATCTTTTTTATACTACTAGTACTGGAGGTGGAGTAGTGGTAGAGTAGTTTATATTTTCTCTGCGTACATTACCAGTTAGTCGTGCTTCAAAACTGATCGGCATGCCATTAAAAAAATAAAGGTCGATAACTAATGCGGCACCTCGGGCCAACGCGGCCAGATCGCATTTTGCACGAGAAATTACACACCATGCTTCGTTGACATGTGGTCCCGTTCCAACATATCAGTGAGACGACGGCGAGTAGTAGGAGTATTTCTAAACGGACGTGTAGGCCGGGGCGCCTCTTCATGAACCGTAGCAAACTCGCAACCGTCTACCGACTCTTCACCTTTCCCTCTTGATTTGGAACTGCTGTCGCACGCTCTTCTTCTCCCTCTCCATTTTCCTTCAGCCCTTCACCCTTTCTTCTACCATTGTTCGATCGTCTTCTCCATGGAGGGAACAGGCCGGAAACGACCCCGTTATTCTTGCCCCGATCTAAAAGATGACGTGGTGGAGGAACTCATTGATCGGTGCGATGTCATCACCTTGGCTAGCATGGCAGGTTCGTTCAAGCCCATTCTCGACTCAACTAATAACATCATTACAAGGAACCCAAGAGTCAAGGAGCAGTTTGATCTCCCCTATCTTCTTCGCCGTGACCCTGATGACTGGCGCCGGCACGACGGAGGCCTCGCCCTATGCAAGTTGATGCCGCCTGATAATGATACATATGATGTTAAGATGCCATCGGTGAGGGCAAGGCTTGGGCGGGCGCAAATGGAGATTGGGTTGTGTACATTGGGTCCAACTGCGAGTGGGAACTTGTGAATGTGTACACTCGTGACCGGGTTCCACTTCCAGAAATCTCAGCAGACTGCCCAGAGGTTGAGCACACCGGTATTGTACACACGTTCAAATACGATCATGGTGATTGTCTTCTACGGAAGATAGCAATTTGTCGAGTTCCCAACCGCTCTTGGAATTACAACAACTATGAAGTTGTTGCTATCTTCGACAAGCTTGTTGTCGTCCTTAGTGGTTTTGACTCGATGGATATTGCTCAAAAATCAGTTTCTGTACACGGATGAGTACTGTGATGCAATTCAATACGAGGGCCTTGTGTTTGCTGCCACCACTCGTGGCACTGTTTTTGCATGGTATCCTCGTAGTTTTGGTACGTTTGTCTTCCACCGTAATTATAATTGTTTCATCCACATGCATGCGGGTTAGCAAGTTTCCCTTTACTAATTAACCTTCTTCTTGTGTTTCCAAGGTCATGTGAACATCCCACCACCTATACTTGAAAAAATTTATAACCAAGGGGGAGATGACGATGGTGATGATCACGAGCATGAGGACGAGCAGCGCCAATATACTCTGTGGTGCCTGGCAACTAATTCCGATGGATCACCTCTTCTTGTGTGTATACAGCCCACTGATGATGTTACTGCTAAGGAAGCAGGTGTCTCCCATGGTCGCACTGTCCGGACCTATTCCAACACCCGTTGCATGTTATTCGGGATGGATACTAGTGTGCTAGCGCCAACTCCTTCTCCCTGGTACAGAATTGATAGTCTTGGAGAAAACTCGCTCTTCCTTGGACAAAACTATCCGATGATGGTGAAAGGTGATCCAACTGCTGTTGACACAATGTTACTAGTACCATTTATGAGAAGCAACCGTGTCTATACCTCGGACATTTGGGTGGTTCCCTACCACGTATCGATATAGTAGGCCGCTTCAACCTGGATGATCAGTCCTGCGTTGGTCTCCCAGATCGACAATGGATGGCCCGTCCCGAGAATCACTTGTGGTTCAAAGCAAGCGTTTCAACGCCGAGGAATGGTTGAGTTGAAGTTCATTTCATTGCTTGTTATTTGTTGTGTGGTGAAAACTTTAGTATTTATAATGTATCCTCGTTGTCGATGTGGGTTGATGACCTGTTGTATGTAATAAAATGATATACTGTGATAAACTTACTAAATTTATGAATGGCTTTCAAGTCGCTTCTCCGAGTGAGTGGTGCGACGAGGCAAAAAAATATTTTCGAATACATAATTATGCGTGCATTGCAACAGGTTATCGGATGAGGCCAATCAACAATAGTAGTACACTATTTGTACTAGCTTCACATGCTTAAGCGCCGAAGGGTGTTTTACTATAGCCATATGTTAATGTGTTCACTGCGTAACCAGCACCTCGAATCCTCGATACTAGTACTATATAGTAGGAGTAAGTAGTAGGTAGTAGGGTGGCATGGGCAGAACAAGCATTCACGTCCGAGAGTATGGCACACCACCACCACGACATCCATCGACACCATATTATTTCTTGGAGTCCGTGCTAGAGCAATCTCTTCAACCTCGTCGTTTCTCTAACTTCAGCCATCGGCGGCGGGCGAGGTGGGGTTTGCCGATAGTCGGTTTCCTTAACCGCGGTCCCACTTGTAAGGCCAACTCCAACATACGACCCCAAACGGACCTCCGTTTTGCACGAACTCAACGATAATTTTGACTAGAAAAGCAAGACCAAAGAAAACAAGAACCACAAGAATACATTTTGTTACCGGGCTGCTACTGGGGTTTTTATTTTTGAAATTTATTTTTAAATAAAACAAAAACAGAGATAACTTAATAAATATAAATATTTTATATAGACATATATATACCAAAATGATCAGGAATATTCCTATCATTTGAACATTTTTCCAAAGGCAAAATCCAAACTTTATAAAATTCCATTTTTTCAAATTCAAATAAAATTCGATTTGAATCCAAAACTTTTGGCAATGTTTTCCTCTGATATTTTTGGAGTGTCATGTTTACTCCTCTCATACTTTTGATCAAGTATTTATCGTGCATAGTTTTTGAAATGATTCCCACTTGCCAAGTTTGAATTCAAATATGAAAACTCAAAATTCTCCTGAAACTTCAAATGGCATTCAAATTCAAACAGATGCATTAGATGCTTAGCTATAATTGTAAACATTCCAAATAGGAAATTTGGGATGTTACATCCAAGAATTTAAGAAACGGTGAAAGGCTAGAAAACATAACACATAAACAGGAGGAAATAAAGAGAGAGATCCAATCTGGAGGGGTTCTCACCATCCGCCACCATGGAGGCCAAGGACCAGAGGGGAAACCATCCTCCCATCTAGGGGGAGGTCAAGGAAGAAGAAGAAGGGGGCTCTTCTCCTCTCTCCCGGTGGCCCCGAGTGTCGCTTGGGCAAGGATCGTGATTTGCCATCTACACCAACAACCTCACTATCGCCAACACCAACTCCCCCTATGCAGCAAAGCAGTAACACCTTTTCTCCCCTGATTTAATCTCTACTTAAACATGGGGCTCAACGCTATGTATTATTATCCAATGATATGTGGCTATCCTATGATGTTTGAGTAGATCTGTTTTGTCCTATGGGTTGACCGATGATCATGATTGGTTTGAGTTCTATGTTTTATTATTGGTGCTATCCTATGGTGCTCCATGTAGTGCAAGCGTGAGGGATCCCCACTATAGGGTGTTGCAATATGTCCATGATTCTCTTATGGTGGGTATGGTGATGTACACAAACCCGAGTAAGTGGGTTGTTGTGTATGGGAGTAAAGAGGACGGATACCGAATGATATGGTTGGGTTTACCTTAATGATCTTTAGTTGTTGTGGATGCTTGCTAGAGTTCCAATCATAAGTGCATATGATCCAAGAAGAGAAAGTATGTTAGCTCATGCCTCTCCCTAATATAAAATTGCAATAATGATTACCGGTCTAATTATCAATTGCCTAGGGACAAATAACTTCCTTGTGACAAAAAGCTCTCTACTAAAACTAACTTAGTTGTTTCTTTATCTAAACAGCCCCTAGCTTTAATTGTGTGATCTTTATTTTCTTGCAAACCTATCCCTTTACACCCTACAAAGTACTTCTAGTTTCATACTTGTTCTAGGTAAAGCTTAACGTTATGTGCCTAGAGTTGTATCGGTGGTCGATAGAACTTGACGGAATATAAATTATACCTTTAGCTCCTCGCTGTCTGACATCTACTTATCGAGAAAGGCTACAGCTGATCCCCTATACTTGTGGGTTATCAATCCCCAACTCCAACATGTAAATTAAACTCTATGGAGTGGTTGACCGACTAACTAATTAATATAAAAGTCGCTGTGTCTACCCACTATCATCGGGTTTCAAAAAAGGCGGCAGCGGGCGCTTGGCAGCCGCCCCATTGGTGGTGAAGGAGCGTTGGCCTCCCACGCCATGTAAGGTCCACTTCGCTGCAGTGCCCATTCATGTGCCACGCCTGTCTTGGCGAAGGTAGAGCGGCCGGCATTGCATCGGTCATACTCACCGCTGTCGTGTCATGCGCCGCCTCGAGTACCATGGTCCGAGAGCCGAGGCACCGCCAGAACCACCGCTTCCAAGGTAGTGGAGTATGCGCCACAAGCATTGGCGATCACGGGTGGTATGTCATCTTTATTGGGCGATGGTGGCATCATGGTGGTGAGGAGGGCCCGTGATCCGCAGTAGCGGCTGCGGCCATGGGAGCGACATCGACTCCTCCGTGACGTGGTGGATGCGCCGGGGACACATGCTCCTACTTCATGCGCGCTGCCGATGTGGAGGTTGCGGTTGCATGGCGGGACGCTGGCTTATTCTTCACGCGCGAGTGGGGACGCCGCCCGCTAATGCGAACTCCGCAGCGGGACGGTGGCTCCACCTTCACGCGGCGCCAGCGATGGTGGCCTCGGCCCACCGACGACGCACTTCTCATCCATCGAGCCTCCTCCGAGAGGAGATGGGGCCGCCATAGTCCTTCGCTGCCAAAGGAGATGACTATCTCTGCCCTGCCGGAGGAGCTCACCGTCGCGGGATGCAGATGGTCCCGTGAGTGAGGGCGGCGACGCCACGATCCGCCTCGACGAGGAATTTCACACAGCGCTACCGCCGCGCCAAGAACCGAATCTCGCATCACCATTGGCTCGAAAGGAGGAAGGCCTCCATGAGAACAATACAAAAAAGACACATCCGTGACATTTTGGGTCGAACGAAAATTCTGTCATACATATGGCACTTCTATAACGATAATTGTGACAAAACCTGGTATCATCATAGATGGTGGGCTCCTTACTTATGATAAAAATCATGACAGAAATGGGATTTTCGCCTTGGGCAGGCCGAGACGAAGTTGCATGACATTCTTTGGTCGCCCATGACGGAAAAACCGTGGTAGAAGCGAGGGGGAGAAATTTCGGGAGTTCCCGTTACGTGGAGGTCGAGGCCGAGCGATGCGCTGCTTTCTCTCGTGACACGCACACGTGTGTGCGAGGCGCTGGCTCTAATCAACTCGAAGCGAGGCGCTGGGGCTCTAATCAACCCGCCGATTGCACTGCAGCTATGCATTATCGAACCCGAGCGACGATCGATGGTTGTTAATCAACCCGATCGAATACCTTTGCTATCGCCGCTAACTAAAGCCGATCGATGCTGCCTGATGAACAGTGGAGCGCTATGGGGGTTTGATAATGTTGAGCGGTGGCATTGCTCTGGATGAACAGACCCGTGGTGTGGTGGAGGGCTGGATGAACAGAGACGGCGGAGGGGTGCCCGTGGAGGGGTGGTTGAACAGACCCCGTGGTGTGGAGGGTTGATGAACAGAGACGGTGGAGGGGTGCCCGTGGAGGTGGTTGAACAGACCCCTGGTGTGGAGGGCTGGATGAACAGAGACGGTGGAGGGGTGGTTGAACAAGAGCTGTGGAGAAGCGTGCGGTGGAGGCTGGATGAACAGGAGCCCGTGGAGGCCGGAGGAGGTCGACGTGGAGATGAACAAGATCTCGTGGAGTCCTGCTTATGGTATGCCACACCTTCCCGATGAACAGACCCCTGCTTCGACCGTGAGGAGGTCCGCTTGGTCTGCTTTTGCACGCCACACCCTCCCGATCAACAGACTCCTGCTTCGATCGAGGAGGTCCGCTTCTCCATTTTGGCGGTACGCCGCACTTCTCCCGATGAACAAGATCCTGCTTAACATGGCCGGTCGAACACAAGGTCGCTTCTCCGCCAGCAAGACGCCAGCCTCGCTTCCATCGCATGTTCCGCCCAAGCCCTCCCCGATGAACACAACCATGCATTCCGCTCGACCCAGCCGGTTGGCTCCCACGCTGCCTGCTGCTCCCGATGAACACGACGATTCCGCTGTTCTCCCATGAACCGGCGCATTTCGCTGCTTCCCCATGAACATGACAACGACGCTGTTAGCTCCGCTCCGACCCAACCATGTCAACGAGCCCGCCGACGATGCGCGCGAGTAGGCGTCGAGACCCCGCCAGATGTACACATACATGGTCGATTTTCTTTCTTGCACCCTGGCCGCTATACGACGCAGTACATGCTACATGCGCCGCTTCACTACTTACACGCGGCGCACCTCTACATCGACTAGTATGTACGCACGTCACACCGTAATGACAATGCTACGACGCTCACCGTGGGTCCCGACCGCCGTGCACTTCCGCGGCGAAGATGTAGCCGGTGGGTCCCAGCAATGGGGGCGTAATGGTTTTGTTTAGCCCGGACGCATTTCCTTTGCGCGTAAGATGTAGCCGGGGGTCCGAGCAAATGTGGGCTAATCGCTTTTTTTTGACCGGACGCACTTCCTTGCTTGCGAAGATGTAGCTAGTGGGTCCCAGCAGTGTGGGGAAATGTTTTTATAAATACAAGGCCCGCTGTCGTAACCCGATTCCATGTCACGCCGATCTAGCCAAGAACACCTCATATCACTTTTATGCCTCACGCACGGTATTCGCACGGTGTCGCCTTACCATGGCCCGGGACCGCTTACGCCTTTTGGCTCACGATATGATAGTGTCGCTATCATCCATATGATGAGAACCCGGCCGACATGGCTAGTCATGAACCCAAAGCGCACTAACCCATGGGGACAGCATACATGAATCAACTTCGAGCATGTCGGTCAAGAAGCATGTGAATCCTGGCCAGTAGCATCGGGCTAGCAGTGACTCCGTGAACTGGGTCTGTAGCAGTTAGGCAGATCATGGATGTCACCATGACATTTCGACGGACGTACACAGAACAAAGTGAAACACATGCCGCCACCAAGTGTCCTGAGCAAAAGAGTGCTGGGCTAGCAGGACTCGTGAACTGGGTTGAAGCGACTACTATGGCTCAAGGAAGCACTAGACTATATTTCCCATAAGAAAGGCTGCCAAGGATAAACAACTAGATTGTCGGATCCCACACATACCAAGCATTTCAAACATACACACAATATGCTCATATGTGTAAATACAACATGGCATCACAACATAACTCTACGACTCAAGTATTTATTCATTAGGCTCCGAGGAGCGTAGATATTACAAACATGGGTCGATGACCCAACATTCAGAGCATACAAGGAAAGCACACGCTGAAGCTTAACATGTCCGAGTACGTATATCTACAAATGAAAAGGCTAGGAAGCCCGACTATCTACCGATCTCCGCCGAGGGCACAAGATCGTAGCTGAGGTAACAAGCTAAACGTCAAGTCCACGCTGAATTACTAGCGTACCGACGCCTCTCGCAAAACATAAATAGGCAAACGTGAGTACAAATGTACCCAGCAAGACTTACATCGTAACTAGCTACATATGCATCAAGATCAACAAAGGGGGTGGTGGAGTTTAACCAAGAGAAGCCAGCTTTGACTCGGTGGCTATCCTAAACTACGATCGCAAGTAACTCTTTGAGGTGGCTTACACGAGTCCACATAATCACCATATCAATACACCACTATGGATCCGCCTCCGCCTCCCTACGAGAACGCCATCCATAGCACTCACGCTTATCTTGCGATTTTAGAGTATCCACTTCCACTTGTCTATGAACTGCACAGCAACCTGCACTTCCTTTACAAGCAGACATACGGCTATTCAATAGATGATGATAACCCCAGCAGGTGTACTTCACACACGCGCTCACCACATATCGCCCACACGACATGTACTGCCAACCTTCAAGCGAAGCCCAGCGAGGGTGTCGGCCACGCACCTACCTAAACACTCAAGTCTCTAGTCCAGTTATCGCCTATTCAGGTTCCATCCGCAGGAGTCCGGCCGAGGTTTCACATACGCCCCGAACGATGTGTACAGGTTCCGCGACGCTAAACGGGCGCCAGCATACCCGCCACGTGCCTACCAAGATCACAGCCCACCCTCGGTCAGCACGCCCATGGCCTCCAAAGATACTAGAAACACTGTAAACTACTTGCAACTCCCGGACAGAGGACAAGGGTGGTTAAGAAGTCGAGAGGGGCACTTAAGCATTCCAATGCATGGTAGTAATCGGTCATGGATCACAAACACGTAACCCGGTTCCCGAGGACGGCCATAATGAGACAACCCACCATGTACTCCTACATGGCCTCTCACCGATACCTTTACCAAATCATGTTCACACACTTAGCTCTCAATGGTAGGACATGTTCACACACCTCCGATTCATCCCCGATGAATCGACCACTCAACTCTAAGCAAGAGTGTGCATGACAAACAAGCATGAATGAGTAGGCACATCGGGCTCAAACAACTCCTACTCATGCTAGTGGGTTTCATCTATTTATCGTGGCAATGACAGTCATGCAGAGAATAAAGGTTCATCTACCGCAGCAAACAACATGATGAATCCTTGTTGTCCTAATGCAAGAAAAGAGAGCAGGAGCGAGAGTGGGATTGTATCGAATGAACAAGGGGTTTTGCTTGCCCGGCACTTCAAGATATCATTGAGTCTTCATCAAGTCAACGATCACAACGCCGTAACATCATCTACCGAGAGGGGATGACACCGCAACAAAGAAGAAATACAATCAATGCAATGCGTAATATGATGCATGATCATGACATGTCAATATGTTGTGTTTTGAGCTAATGCAACTAGCAACATGTTAAATGGAGTTGGTTTGAACCCTAGGTTCAAATGCAAACCCATATGTGAGGGTTTAAATGTCATTTAATCGAATTGTCCTAAACAGCAACTTTAAGTTGTTCCAACATGCATGAAAATGGTACAGATGGATAGATTGTATTTTTCTGATCATTTTTCATATATAACTTGTTTCATTTGGAGCTATAGATTAATTTCTATGATTTTCAAAGTTTTGATATTTTTTGAAATAAATAAATCATTTAAGATTTATTTAAATTCTAGAAAAGGATTATCGCATGCCACCGACATCATCATGACGTCAGCAGGTCAACCGACCCGGTCCTCGTCAAACCTGACCCGCGGGCCCATATGTCATAGACTTGTCGTTAAGTGGGTATTAAACTGGGCTAAATATCCAGGGCCCTCGTGTCGCTGATCGTGTTGGGGGTGGCTAATTGCGCGATGCTTAACTCTAAACTAATGACGCCACATCATCTAAACAGCAAATAGTCGCCGGCTAAGCGGGACGCGGCGGCGCCCCCATCCGCCATCTCCGCATGACAGAGCAAGCGGGCCTGGCTCTACGTGATTGTGGTGACACGACGCTACGAGTGGTGGATGCGCAGTGCGGAGGCTGGCTTTAGCGGCGGCGACGGCGAGCTTTGGCGGCGGCCGAGCCGGGTTTGGTCGCGGCGAGGCTGCGATTTGCTAGCAAGCGAGAGGAGTAGCACCAGAGCATTGGGGAAACTCCAGAGCTCGCAGACATGCTTGGTTTGGTCCGGGAGGACTGCAGCGGTGGCACGGGCGGCTATGGCGGACGGGCGCGGCCGCCAAGGTGGGGAAGCTAGCTAGGGGAGGGAACGACGGGAATTCCTGTGGGGAAAATGGAGAGTGGCTCACTGAGGACTAGCAGAGGCGATGACGAGGTCGGGAAGTGCTCGAGCCCGTGAATCGACCGTGAGGTCACCGCGGCCGGAGGTTGAAGATGAGGCCGGGATGACGCTGGTGGCTCCCTGCTGGCGCATGCGCTGCTGTGTAGCTCAACGGCTGTGGTGGAGCTCTGCTGTCACAGCAGTTTGGGCGGGTGGTGGCCTATATCCATGGCTACGGCGACAAGGTTTCTGGGCTCACAGGAGGAGAGGAAAGAGGGAGCCAGAGGAGGGGAGGGTCCAGGGAGAGGGGAGAACGGGTGAGGCTCGGTGTCTCCGTGCGCCGCGAGGATGTCGGGAGGCTGCCACCGCTGGCAGTGAAGTGTATGCCTCCGCATGTGTAAGGCAGGATTACCGCCACCGGGCAGAGGTTGAAGACACGCCGCCCGCCACGGTGGTTGGTTGGTAGCAGCCTGGGCCGCCATGTAAGTGGCCTGTGGGTGTTCTCTCTCCTTCTCTATTAATTTCTTTTTCTATTAATCAGAATCGTTTGGGCTTTATTAAAATACCAGAGCACTTCTAAAAAATCCTGAAAATAACTGTGAGCACCTTCTCAAATATATGCAACAGCCCTCAACTATTTTTAGAATTATTAGAGCATTTAAAATATTTATAGAATTTAAATGCCCCAATTCAAATACAATATGAGTTAATTCAAAATCCATAAATGGTTAAGAAACATGCTCATCATTTTTGCCAGAGGTTTTCACCTTTATCAAAATCATGAACATTTCCAAAGGGCATTTTGGGTTCATTGAAGATTATTTTAGGTAGAACCTATTTGATTTGATCTCGTGCTAGGGTTTGAACAATCCCCATTTCAGGTTTAAATGAAATTTAGACATGATGCAGCAACCAAGCTAGTCCAAGTGCATGGCAAGGCTAGGACGTGACAACTCACCCACTAAACAAGAATCTCATCCCGAGATTCAAGACGGAGGTAGGAGGAAAAGGGTCACAAACTATCACAATCTTCATGATCCATTTTCCTTCTCGGTTGTTGATTCATTGCGCCATCTTGATCTCGACGCCTTGCTTTGAGAACTTCATCCAACATGACAATGAGAAGAAAGGAGAATTTTAGAAGAACCAATCTTCTTGAGGTTCGAGCAACTTAGGATCATATTAATGATCACAAGATCAACTCACGGAATGAGACGAGAAACATCTCTCGGAGTTGATAGGCAAATCATGTATCGTGAGGAACGGCGTAAACAATTTGACGAGGGTATCAAAGTAGCGAGGAAACAATTACCATGATCCCATAACGGGCACCTTGGAAGAGGTGACTTGTAGAGTTATTCCTTTATGGCAAAAAGAATTACTTTTATTCAGAGATCATTGAAACTCTTTCTACCAGCCTAAGGCAATTCACAACAATCGCTTACGGAGTACAAAGGGATGGCATACCCGGACTAGAATGGATGATCTCGACTACCTTGTTGAAGACAACAAAGGATGATTTGCTTATCATCGGAGGTGGAGGGGACCCATGGTAAGTCCACTTTGAAGATGATCCCGACAACAACTACCGAGGTGCAAGCTAGGAACAAAATGCAAATGTTGGGAATGACTCGTAATCGGGGAAAACTCAACAATGAGAGTGTTTCCAACGCTCCAATGGTTATAGAATCATCAAGAAACCGAGAGCACAAGGATCCCTAAGGAACAACTTCAAGAATAGGTCATGCGAAATCCTCATGGAAGGTGACCAAACGGCTTAAACAAGATACTACAACAATAGTGCTTCCAGCTAGGTGCGCCCCACTTCACCGAACCTATATCATAGTTCTCGAAGAAGTTCCAACCATCATATCCGCCTCGAGATTCAGATCTGGTTGGTAACAGGATATTTCAGACAGCATGTCCGAAAATAAAGTTTGCAACACAAACCGACGAGATGACGCTATAGATTCTCGAAATGAGCTACGATAGCAAGCTCCAAAACATGAGTTGGTTCTGCTACATACATGTGAACACAATGTCTAAGACAAGCATGACCATGTAGAAGTCTTATAATAAAACACTATCGAGCCTGTGGGGAACCATCATCAAGGATATTGAAGTCTCCACGCTGGAAGTCCAAAGGATTAACCTTAGAACAGACTCTGTTTCTTGAACAAGTCAATCGCTGGCTTGGTGTACTAGGAGATACATATGAAATGAAGGTAGCGAGCTGTCAAACCATAGCATACTTCGTGACATGCATTACCGACTTGGGATGGTACTAGAGGGAACAAAACAATCTTTCTCGAACTCACGGCACGCAACTTGCATCAAGTGCACATGAATTAGAGGAAGTCACTTTTCATCCAAACATGTACTTCACTTAACGGGTCATGAAGAAAATTCTTACACAAGTTTCCAATAATAACTTAGATGTTCAACATGAATCATGGAGAGGACAAAATGCCGATGAGCTCAACAACAAGTCATCTAAATTCCCATGGAGATGGAATTCAAAACTATGTGAACAAGGTGATAGCATTGGTAAGACCCAAAAGATATAATGGTGTATGCTTGAGGGATCACCCACGAGTAAGACAAAGATTACTTAACATCGTTGGTTCTGATTTGACTTGACGATAGCCCATACTCAAGTCAAGTTTTGAAAAGATAGTAGATTCAACAACTGATCACGGGATCACCGATGAAGATATCATCTTCTTCAGACACACGACACTCAAGGATATCCCTTAGTGATGAACTAAGTCGACAAGCTTTTATCTTCCAACTCTCCAAGTTGTTGTTTAGCTCAACCAACTAGCTTAGGGTATCCAACACGATTCTTGGAGAAAGGGTGGTTTGTAAGAAAACCAACTTGATCACTTAACTCAACATAGCGGTCAGTGACAACCGGTAATACTTCGAGAAGATATTCAAACATCACGAACCACCGATATGTTACTAAGCTCAAGAATAATCTTGCTTTTCGTAGCAAGACGATACGATCAAATAAGCAAGGGATTGAATAATCCTAACTTATTAATCGAGGAGTGCACCGTAAATAAGGACTAGGTAGCACAACCTATCTTAGAATGATGATTCAATAACCAACACGCTAAGAATGGGAATATTGTCCATTTACTACCAAGCAACGAGGTTGCTAGGAGTATCAATTTCACACATCATAGTTCACTTGTCGGCATTCCTACAAACAACACGGGACCGAGGAATGAATAATGATAGCGAAGTATCACTACGCCAAGAATTCATGAGAAATGGTGCAATTCTCATGACAATCCCGACATAAAGGGGTAATACTCCGAGGTAGAATAGAATCAAAAGCTGGATTGGCATTTGATTTGGCGGATTACAACTGCTTTGACCCAATCTCGGATATGGACGAGGTTCGAGTTTGTTTCTCCTAGTCATTCCGTAATAGAATCGCTTGACGGACCACAAGAATAATAGGCATAGATGAACGAATGCACGATACTCTTGATTATCGATTGATAGATGGAGGTCGAAACAACTAAAGAGGGACAACTCAAAGGAACATATGTTTTTTTCTGAGTTGTGGATGCAATGATTAGTATGTCGAGCTTAAGCTCAACATTTCTTCCGGATAACCCATGCGAAAGGGTAGAAATGGCAGATTCACAATTATGAATGGAGAACCTCAAGAATACTCGATTGATCCTTCGTTCAGCGAGGAACTTCGCCATAAGCGTTCATAGTATTTGGAAGAAGGAAATACCACGGACCTCGAGGACTATCGCGAAATTACTAATATCCTAAAGGAACTAGCAAACACTATCAACAGGAGGTAAGTAGGGTGAATCTCGGTTCAAGAACCCAGAATAGAATACCTACTACTAAATGGCATCACAGATGCTTTTAGAATAATGGCCGTAATCATCACACCGGGAACACAAAACATGGCTAGATTATTAGGTGACTCCTAGAACACCTAGGTTCATAATAATAGCACCAACATATATGCCGAGGCAGTGGAGTACCTCAACACACTAATTTGTGTGATTAATCCGCCCAAATGAACATTAGAAACGGCAGAAGGGATTTGCAAATGCATCGACTATTTAGAAATCTGATGACTCTTGACAGATAACGGCTGTAATGCTCAAAATGATTTGAGACATCCTGCAAAATAGTGGCATGATCACTCAACATCACAATATCAAGGTTCCGAGACCAGCTATGAACATACTAAGTAGTAAAACTGAACTGAGATTTGAAATTATCAATTCTATAAGTCTATGGATTAGTAACACGTCATCTTGATAGATAGATGAGAAGGCCTAGTTCTTCATCCCCGAGAAGAGAAGAGGATGACTCTGATCGAAGGCCATGAGGTATAAGGAGTAAAAGAGCCTTACGATCCCTTCCACAATCAATTCCTTACATAACTAAAGCATTTCTAGACACAACTTCACCGATTTGGCTTGGTAATCCTACAGCAACAAAGCTCGATACCAAAGCTGTCAGACCCCGATTCCATGTCACATCGATCTAGCCAAGAACACCACATATCACTTTGCGGCCTCACGCGACGGTATTCCTACACGTGTCGCTTACCATGGCCCGGACCGCTTATGCTTTTGGCTCACGATATGATAGTGTCGCTATCATCCATATGACAGAACCCGGCCGACATGGCTAGTCGTGAACCCAAAGCTGCACTAACCCATGGGGACAGGTATACATGAATCAACTCGAGCATGTCGGCCAAATAGCGCAGAATCCGGCTATAGCACGGGCTAACAGGACTCGGGAACCCGGTCAGTAGCAGGCTAGGCAGACTCGGATGTCACCGCGACATTTCAAGGGATGTATACAGAACGGTGGAAACACATGCCGCCACCAAGGCCCCGAGCAAGAGTGCAGTATAGCAGACTCGTGAACTGGCTCAGAGCGGACTACTATGGCTCAAGGAAGCACTAGACTACATTTCCCCATAAGAAAGGCTGTCAAGGATAAACAACTAGATTGTCGGATCCCACACATACCAAGCATTTCAAACATACACACAATATGCTCGATATGTAAATACAACATGGCATCACAACATAACTCTACGACTCAAGTATTTATTCATTAAGCTCCGAGGAGCGAGATATTACAAACATGGGTCGCATGACCCAACATTCGAGCATACAAGTCAAAGCACACGCGAAGCTTAACATGTCCGAGTACGTATATCTACAAATGAAAAAGGCTGAAGCCCGACAATCTACCAGATCCCGCCGAGGGCACAAGATCGTAGCTGAGGTAACAAGCTAAACGTCAAGTCCACACGAATTACTAGCAGACCGACGCCTCGCAAAACATAAAATAGGCAAACGTGAGTACAAATGTACCCAGCAAGACTTACATCGTAACTATCTAAATATGCATCAAGATCAACAAAGGGGTGGTGGAGTTTAACGCAGCAAGCCAGCTTTGACTCGTAGCTATCCTAAACTACGATCGCAAGTAACTCTTTGAGGTGGCCTATGAGTCCACATATTCACGATATCAATACACCACTATGGATCCGCCTCCGCCTCCCACGAGAACGCCATCCATAGCACTCACGCTATCTTGGCGATTTTAGAGTATGCACTTGCACTTGTCTATGAACTGCATGCAACCCGTAAGTCCTTTACAGCTGACACAGCTATTCAATAGATGATGATGACCGCAGGGTGTACTTTCACACACGCCGTCACCACTTATCGTCGCATACACGACATGTACTGCAACCTTCAAGCGAAAGCCCAACGAGGGTGTCGGCCACACCTACCTAAACACTCAAGTCTCTAGTCCAAAGTTATCGCCTATTCAGGTTCCATCCGCAGGGAGTCCGCCGAGGTTTCCACATACGGCCCGAATGATGTGTACAAGGTTCCGCGACGCTAAACGGGCGCCTGCAGATACCCGCCACGCGCCTACCGTGGTCACAGCCCACCCCTTGGGTCAAGATCGCCCATGGCCTCCAAAGATACTACAAACACCGAAACTACTTGCAACTCCCCGGACAGAGGACAAGGGTGGTTAAGAAGTCGAGAGGGCACTTACGCATTCCAATGCATGGTAGTAACCGTCATGGATCACAAACACGTAACTCAGGCCCCGAGGACGGCTTCAATGAGACAACCCACCATGTACTCCCACATGGCCTCTCACCGATACTTTTACCAAATCGTGTTCACACTTAGCTCTCAATGGTAGGACATGTTCACACACCTCCGATTCATCCCCGGCGAATCAGACCTGACTCAACTCTAAGTAGTAGCAAGCATGACAAACAAGCATGAATGAGTAGGCACATCAAGGCTCAAAACAACTCCTACTCATGCTAGTGGGTTTCATCTATTTATCGTGGCAATGACAGTCATGCAGAGGATAAAGGGGTTCAGCTATCGCAGCAAACAAATGTGATGAATCGTTGTTGTCCTAATGCAGGAGCGTAGAGAGTGGGATTGTATCGAATGAACAAGGGGTTTTGTTTGCCGGCACTTCAAGATATCATTGAGTCTTCATCTGTCAACAATCACAATGTCGGAACATCATCTACCAAGAGGGGATGATACCGCAACAGAGAAGAAATATAATCAATGCAATGCGCAATATGATGCATGATCATGACATGTCAATATGTTGTGTTTTGAGCTAATGCAACTAGCAACATATTAAATGGAGTTGGTTTGAACCCTAGGTTCAAATGCAAACCCATATGTGAGGGTTTAAATGCCATTTAATCGAATTGTCCTAAACAGCAACTTTAAGTTGTTGCAACATGCATGAAAATGGTACAGATGGATAGATTGGATTTTCCGATCATTTTTCATATATAACTTGTTTCATTTGGAGCTATAGATTAATTTCTATGATTTTTCAAAGTTTTGATATTTTTCAAATAAATAAATCATTTAAGATTTATTTAAATTCCGAAAAGGATCATCAAGGCCACCGACATCATCATGATGTCAGCAGGTCAACTGACCCGTCCTGGTCAAACCTGACCAAGGGGCCCGCATGTCATAGACTTGCCGATAAGTGGGTATTAAACCGCTAAATATCGGGCCCTCGTGTCGTTGATCGTGTTGGGGGTGGCTAATTGCGCATGCTTAACTCTAAACTAATGATGCCACATCATCTAAACGGCGATTAGTCGCCGGTGTTAAGCGGACGCGTGGCGCCCCCATTCGCCATCTCCGCGCATTTAGAGCAAGCGGACCGGCTCTACACGATTGGGCGACGCCGACGCGCCGAGTGGTGGATGCGGCAAAAGGAGGCTGGCTTTAGCGGGCGGGCGACGGCGAGCTTTGGCGGGCCGGAGCTCGATCGGTCGCGGCGAGGCTGCGGTTTGCTAGCAAGCGAGAGGAGTAGCACCAGAGCATTGGGGAGCTCTGTGAGCTCGCGACATGCTTGGTTTGGTCTGGGAGGACTGCAGCGGTGGCACGGCGGCAACGGGCGACGGCATGGCGCTTTTGGCAAGGTGGGGAAGCTAGCTAGGGAGGGGAACGACGGGATTCCAGGGAAAATGGAGAGTGGCTCACTGAGGGACTAGCAGGCGATTTACGAGGTCGGGAAGTGCCGAGCCCGCGAATCGATCAGGAGGTCACCGGTGGCCGAGGTTGAAGATGAGGCTGGGATGACGATGCAGGGCTCCTGGCTGTCGCATGCGCCAAGTGTAGCTCCACGGCGCCGCAGGAGCTCCGCGCCAAGCAGGTTGGGCGGGTGGTGGCCTATAGCCACGACCACGGGCGACGGGCGGCTCTCGGGCTCACAGGAGGAGAGGAAAGAGGGAGCCGAGGAGGGAGCGGTCCAGGGAGAGGGGAGAACGAGGGAGGCCTGGGTGTCTCCATGGCGCGCGAGGATGTCGGGAGGCTGCCACCGCTGGCAGGAGGTGGAGGCCTCCAAGCAGCGCGCTGGTGATTGGCCTCGCCATCGGGCAGAGGTTGAAGACAGCCGCCTCGCCACGGGGCTGGGCTGGTGCAACTGGGCCGGCCACAGTAAGTGGCCCTGTGGGTGTTCTCTCCCTTCTCTATTAATTCTTTTTCTATTAATCTGTAAGTGTTTGGGCTTTATTAAAATACCAGAGCACTTCTAAAATCCTGAAAATAATCGTGAGCACCTTCCAAATATATGCAACAGCCCTCAACTATTTTTAGAATTATTAGAGCATTTAAAATATTTATAGAATTTAAATGCCCCAATTCAAATACAATATGAGTTAATTCAAAAATCCATAAATGGTTAAGAAACATGCTCATCATTTTGCCGAGGTTTTCACCTTTATCAAAAATCATGAACATTTCCAAAGGGCATTTTGGGTTCATTGAAGATTATTTTAGGTAGAACCTATTTGATTTGATCTGTGCTAGGGTTTGAACAATCCCCATTTCAGGTTTAAATGAAATTTAGACATGATGCAGCAAACCAAGCTAGTCCAAGTGCATGGCAAGGTTAGGGACGGACACCCGTCCGTGGGTCCCACTGTCAAGTGGAGGAATCATTATTTTCATGTAATAAGGAGGCACTTCTTTGCGCGTCAGGACCCAAACTGTCACCTCTCTCCACGCATAGCCCACGTCCGATGGAAGTCGCCTCGACCATGTTGACCACGCCGCCGCCGAGCACCAGTGGCGATGGACGACGGCGAGGCCTAGGAAGGGGACGACGCGAGCCGGTGAAGACGCTGCAAAGGAAGCCCGCATGAGAGGAGTACGAGGGTTCACCGTTCAACTGGGTGTGAGGTTGCCACCGCAGGCCTCGCCAGGTGGGAATAGTAGGGTGCGTGAGGCCTCCGTGGCAGCACATCCGCCACGAGAGGCAGGAGCATGCAGCATGATCGGTGCTGCTTTGGGCGGCCGAGCAAGAAGACCAGAGGTTGAAGAAGCACTACGGCCGCTGGATGGACATCGACGTCACCGAGCTAGAATCGCTTATATTGACTAAGTTGACAAAGCCCTCCGTCCCCTGCCAACTTAGTAGGCCCACAAGTCAGCCTCCCACCAAGGTGGATCCCAGCAGTGGGGGGATTCATTTTTGTGCGTAATAAGGAGGCACTTCCGGTGGGTCCGAAATGACAAAGGGGGAACATTTTTTTCGTGAAATACGGTGGTCTGGTCGGTGGGTCCCAAAGCAGTCGGGGCAAACATTTTTCGCGATATACTGTATGCTCGTGGGTCCTCGCTGTCGTGGAGGAATAATTATTTTCGCAGTAATAAGGAGGCACTTCCTCGGTTGCTGGGACCCAACTGTCGCCTCTCCACGATAGTATTCTTCCGATGGAATTCGGTCGCTGACCACATTGACCACGCCGACCGAAAGTGCACCACGGTGGTGGACGACGGCAAGGCCTAGCAAGGGACGACGCTGAGCCGAGGAAGACGGGCAAAGGATGCCCACGCGGAGAGGAGTACGAGGGTTCACTGGTTCGGCCGTGGCTGCTGCCGCAGTATAACAGGGGTGGGGTGAGTGGAGGGAGGGATGGCCTGCCAGCGTGGGAGTAGTATGGGGGAGGAGGCCCGCGCAAAGACAGCCGCCACGGAGGCAGGAGCAAAGCACACAACCGCACCGCTTGGGCAGCTAGAGCAAGAAGACCAGAGGTTGAAGAAGCACTACGGCCGCTGGATGGACATCGCACGTCACCGAGCTAGAATCGCAGATATTGACTAAGTTGACAAAGCCTTCGCCCACGCTAACTTAGTAGGCCCACTATAGTGGGTCCCGCCAGCGTGGGGAGTATTAATTTTTTTGTGCGTAATAAGGAGGCACTTCCTGCGTATGGAAGATATAGTGGTGGGTCCGAGCCGTCAACAAGGTAAAGTTTTTTCGCAAATACAGAGGCCCTTTTGTGGTTCCCAGATGTCGTGGAGGAATCATTATTTTGCTGTAATAAGGAGGCATTTCTCGCGGCGTCAGGATCCAGATGTCACCTCTCCACGCATGTACCCACTTCAGATGCATGTCGGTCGCTGACTGACGCTGACCACGCCACGCCGAGAGCACCAGGGCAAGGGACGGCGGTGAGGCCTAGGAAGGAACGAAATGGAGGCAGGAAGACTCGACGCTTGTTTTTGTTTCCCACGGAGGGAGTGCGACTGACGAGGGTTTATCGTTCGCCCGCTGCCGCCGGAGAATAACATCGTGTGTGGGTGAGTAGAGGATGGCTAGGCCAGCTGATGGGAGTACGATGGAGCGGTGAGGCTCAAGAGCAAAGCACAGCCGGGCAAGGGGAGGGAGCAGCAGTCCCGCCGCACTTGTTTGAGCGGCCGAGCAGCAGAAGAGCAGATTGAAGAAGACGACGGCCGCTGGATGGACATCCAACAAGATACGTGCCATCTGTGGAAAGCCTCAAATCTGTGGAAAACAGCATACAGCCCATCCGCCATTATTTCAAATAATTTACAGCCCATTTGCTAATTCTACGGGTTTTTGGAGCCCATATTCTTTTGTTAGCATTACAGCCCATATTGTGGCCACGGTTAAAAAATTATATGAAATTATGCATATGTCGCAAGCGGTCTCGAACTGCTTTTAATCCCAAATTTCGAGTCACATTCAGTGCTGATTTTAAAATAAATGTATATCAATATAAAATCCAATAAATTGTCCACGATAAAAATCAATGCAATTTAAAATCTCAAATGAAAAAAGATATTTGAAACTAATTGCCGTTTGATGTGTTTTAAAATGTACAGCCCATTTCTCAATAATCGATAGGCCATTCTCTCGCCAATTGAATGAAGCTCTCCTCATCTTGAAAGATTTGCAGCCCAACAGGCCTGATAAAGTGACTTACTTGACAAATCACAAAAAAGCTGGGCTAGCCATTTTCGTAAAGAAAAAACTACCGATGGTCTGTGGTAAACATAAAAGAAAAGGTTGTCTAGACAGCCGAGTGTCCCGCACAGCCTAGTTGACACCCCGCTTCGCCTCAAAAACAATTTAGATAAATGCCATTCCAATTATGGCGATTCATAAAATGCCACTCGCAATTTCCAAACTTTGAAAATGCCACCGCAATTTTGCAAACTTTGAAAACGCCATCGTAGTTTGCAAACTTTGAAAAACGCCACTCTAGACTTCAAAATGCCACTAGAAATGGCATGAAATGGCATTTTTCAAAGTTTGGAAATTGCAAGGCATTTCTCGGATACACCAGATTTGGAGCGAATTTATCAAATTAACCCAAAACAAATAACTGGGCGAGCTGTTGAGTCCCTCGTGTCACCGCCACAGTAATTCTTCGCTTATTGACTACGCTGACAATGGCATGGGACCCAGATGTCGAAATCCACTAGGAGGAGCCATTTTTATTATCTTGAAATAAGGAGGCACTTGCTTGCGCATCGCCATGACCTTGGCGGTCCTCGTCGTCATCCTTCCACGCATAATCATCTCCCGATTGTGTACGCGCCAACTTGCTAGGCCCACAAGTCAGCCTCTAAACCCGTGGAGGACAAATACAACCCATTTAAAAAATAGCAGCCCATTCCATATGTTCAAACGGAAAGTTCAACATTCGTGAGCAAAGTAATGTGTCCGATCCACATATAGAGTAATCGAACTTCCACGCTGACAACCATCATAGCCAAGTTAACTATCTACTCCCACTAATACTCTAGTAGCGCATAAGTACTAACTTACTCTTAGCTAACTAGACGATGCCGCCGCCATCTATGGTACACGCTAAACGCCGCATCGGGCGCGCCGCCGCCGGACTTGCAAGAGGTGCGATAGGGCGCTGTTCGCGCTGCGGTTGGCCCTTTTTCCATGCCGGGCGTGGTCCATCAAGCTTCGCTTCTGCCGGAAACACACTTGAAGAGCTGGTAGTAAAATCGGCGCCGCGAACGCAATGCGTCTGGACAGCCTCCGTGGCTATTTGTCGGGCGCCGCCTCCACGTAGTCGGCCCAGCTATGGGCGCTCGCCATGACTCAGAGCGCCGGTGCGCTGTTGCTCCATGTCTACCGGGCGGCGCAAATCGGCGACATCGCCTCCTCCGCCAGCGGTGGTGCTCCAACAGCCTCCTTCCTCCGCCATGCGGTCGCGCCCAACAACTCCTCGATCTCCGTGATTGCCATCTAAAGACAGATAGAATGCCTCCTCCTCCGCTCCGCCTTCCGGAGAAAACCCAACACTAGTTTCGGCAGTGACGGCCCCGCGCCGCCACCGCGGACGGGCGGGGCATGGAGGACGGGCGAGCGACGCCGGGCCGGTGGGGGCTTATGAGGATATGGCGTTGGGTCACGGTGGCACCGAGAAGGCCGGAAACAATACTTATAGGCGGAAGGTAGCGCGACGGTCATCGGAATTCAATGCATAATGGCTTAGCGCCAGCTTGCCGTGGAAAACTAGAGAAACTTAATTATGATTGTGCCGCCTCGCCCCATCTGGTCGCACGCCGCATGGCGGTCAAACGAGTGCACTCGGATCATCTCCTCCTTGTCAATAATGATTCCACAGATTTAAAGCGATCTTTTTCGCATCGCTAGCTGCCTTAATTACGCCGGCTGCATGCAGCACTCGTAATCGCCGCAGCAAGACTAATCAGCATGCAACGAAGTCGCAGCCGAGGGCACGCATGCAGCCACTTAAATCGCTAGAATTAATTAGGCTTAAACTTTCACGTGCCGTTAATTATTGCCATGCCTTGGTCTTGCTGCTTTGCTCACGGGACTAATAAACCCGGACGGAGGGAGTACCTTGGTTGGTGAGAGGTTTGAATTAAGCCCTGCAAACCGGAAAGGAGGTACTAGTACGTGTGTGATCTGCTATTTATTCATGTAGGATCGAATAGGTCGTTTCTTGATTTGAGCCCTGCAAACCGGAAAGGAGGTAGTACATGCATGATCCGCTATTTATCCATGTAGGATCGATAGTGTAGCTTGTCGCTTTTCAGAGGTAGGCATTTTTATCCGTAGGATCGAGTAGTGTAGCTTGTCGGCTTTTCAGAGGTAGGCATTTTTATTCAAAAACTGCCACTTCGCATCTTGTGTCGCAAATAAAACTGCCAGGAGCGCATTTGTAGGCTAGCTATTGATCGACCAGTAACTTGTAAACACTGAGCAAACAGAAATAATAACTGTTAATGCGTCTCAATGATTCACAGATAATATACAAATATGTAGCTCCAAAAGCAAAGATCAGCCACTTCGGATCTTGCGTCGCAACTAAAACTAACTAGTACGATTCACATACATAAGATCAACATGTTAATGCATCTCAATGATTCACAGATCATATACAAATATGTAGCTCCAAAAGCAAAGATCTAGAAAAACATTTGTTCTTCCTACTAACATGGATGCTTCTTGGCCAACATTCAAGACAGACTGAAACACAAATTTGTTTGTGAAGTCTACAATTCCTCTTGCAAACGTAAGTGGTTTCACTAATAGTCGAACCATGAGAATGAACCACACATGATGGAGGAACATCCACCTAATATGATTTGGTCTTCTCTCGATCACACCATGAGACTATTTTCAAATACAAACTTTAACTTAGGCAAAATTATGCCCATTGTATAATCGACCAAAGCAATGAAGCACATAGTGTTGGCCAATAAATAGTACAATACTACTTTTCTGCAGTCCATGAAGTGTCTATCCAATCTTTCGTGTCTATTTTCAAATGGCAATCGCATGCAAGGACTATACTATTCTCTTGTGCAGTTCAACCAAAATTGCGGACACTTTGTTTGTTTGCCAATAGCAATGGGCGATATCTCCGTCGCACAAATATCAAGCAGCTAGTAAACATATACCACACCTTGTATTTTCGGTTTAAACATGTCTCTTCCGCTTAGCATCCGCATGTTCTGCACTAGACAACTGACATGCTTATGTTTTGCCTCGACAATTTCATACTGAATTAATTTGCTGGTTTAGAGCAGAAATATAGCGCCTATTCATCATCGTATCAAGGATATCCATGTTCGCAGTGATGGAAGAGGTGAAATCAATACAACCAAAATTGAGCATCCAATCATTGAATCATGTCCTCGCACCTCCAATGTAGGTCCACCTTCCAATAAATTCACATGCAAACCACTAGTATTACTATCTAATGACAAGACAAAAGAGTAGCAAGATAGTAGCAAACCATGTACCTTCGAATGAACAGCTCATAGTGCCACCAATTGATATAAAGGTTTGAAAAACATGCTCGTAATGTTGAACCAGTTGACTTTTGTGCAGCTCCACAAAATAGAGCATCCCTGTTTGCATAGATATTGAAAGTGTGATTACTCTAAAAGTGGCACTAGTTGAAGCATAGACTCACAAATATAAGCATTCCAATTTCTTAATGGGAAAAGGTAGCAAGACTGTTTCTAACCACCTGTTTGAAGGAATAAATAAAGCAACAATGCTGATGTCGAAGGCATACATAGTTTTTTCTAAAAACTGAGCCATTCTTGACCTTTCCTCTTCTTTTTAAGCAAATTTTGTGCATTTCTACTAAAATAAAATGCCATCACCGCTTTGACAATTCAAAGGACACTGCATAAAAGGAAATGACTTAACATTACATCATGATGTCGTATGTAGTCGATGTGCATTAGAGACAAACATACGCACTTCCTTCGATAACATAATGAACATTAATTTTAACAAAGGTGTGACTAGCTTTATCGGATAATTTGAGTGAGCTCTACACCCTTTGTTCCTAATAGAAGACGCTTTTCGTTCAATTTAAAGTACCCAAACATCTAGTATTTAGAAAAATAGGTAGTAGTTTTCTTGAGCACATATCCGGGAAAGCTTGCCACACTTTATATTTGTCCATACGCTAATGCAACACCATTCTAATACTACAAATATACACTAATCCAAAGGGCTAGTGCAATAGTAGAGTAGTTAGTTTATTACAAGGTACAAGACAATGGTTTTATGAACAGATTTCAATAAACTCTAGCAATCGAAGGTTTCTATAAGAATTAACAATACAAAATGTAAAGGTAACAAGTTTCAGATTGGTATACTAGCTATGCATGAGCATTAAACCAAATACAAAAGTCTGAAGGTAACTAGCATTATTAACTAATGACAGATAAAAATTTGCAAACCATGTACCTCCAAGGTAAATATCATTTCAACTCGGGGACCTTAAAATTGCTATCCCAATCTTGATAATCGATCAAACATAAAACTTGATCGAATCTAATCAAGAGAACAGCCGGAGGAGGAGGTGCCCACTCTGACCTTTCCTCTTGTCTTCATAATTGTCTATGCAGCTTTAACCAAAATAAATGACATCACGCTTTGGCATTTTGGTGACACTGCATAAAAAATTAACTTATCTCATGAAAGTGAGGTATGTAATCTATAAGCATTAATAAAGGCAAAAATCTGAAGGTAGTAACAAGTTTCATCATAGTATATCGGGCAGCAACAAGATTAGAATGCCTTAGCTGAAAAATCTTTAATACATCCACAATCAACAGCTAACCCTGAAATAATCCAAAGGACATTAAATGGCATTGCTTAAATTTATCGGTGGCATTAGACCGAGAGCGCATTAGTTAAATGTGGCATCACTTTAGCAGAGCATTTCTTGACTTGACTGCTGGAGTTATACTAACAACAAAAAAGTGGCAATAAGAGCATGGGAGGCCCATTTGGACAAGCATGCGACCAAGACAATGTACCTCCACGGACGCAGAGTGGTGAGGGAGGTATGGTTGCCCAGAGCAACAAATATCCGTGCAGCATATGTGGATTACGCCCCATTTTGTTCTCTTTAGCCACCTTTTTCCTATGCGAGGACAACAAACCGATCGACCTGGTCATTCTCTATTGCGTTGTCATGCCTTTCTACCCTTTTTCAACCAAGAGACACGAGACTGCTCCTTAGCTACTAATTTTCCCTTTTCAACCTAGATGCGGTTCGATGCCTCTCTTGGACAAGATAGCCCCTTCCTTTCCTTATTCAACCTGCATATGGCTTAGTCTGCATGAAGTAGGGTTTTTTAATAGTGCAAATTATGGTTTTCGCTCAAGGGCAGCCAGAAAGCAGAGGATAGCAAATTGGGAAGATAGTGGAAAAAGATCCACATGCAACGACGTGGCAGATGGGGCAATAGAACAAGGTTATGGTTCAAAAGAGGTAGCATACCGAGGGTCGGTGGAAGTGGCTTCGCCGTGGTCGCCGCCCTCCGCACACACTCACGGCAGCGAAGCTTGGGGACGGAGGCCATCCCACGCTGGCGCTTAGGTCCGAGAGGACGGCCTTGTCGCTGCTATGCGTGACTCGCCACGACGACGAAAAGGCCAACGCTGCACGCCTTTTTTTCCCCCGGCGGATCTGTGACCACCGTGAGGAGGGAGAGGGGCCGCTTTTTTAGATTTGGAGAGAGGGTGGTAGTGAGAAGCAAGTGGCAGCCCTTAGCAAGAAAGCGCCAAGCTCCAGCCTATATATCTTTTTTATACTACTAGTACCGGAGGTGGAGTAGTGGTAGAGTAGTTTATATTTTCTCCGCACATTACCGCTAGTCGTGCTTCAAAACTGATCGGCATGCCATTAAAAAATAAAGGTCGATAACTAATGCGCACCTCGGCCAACGCGCCGATCGCATTTTGCACGAGAAATTACACACCATGTTTCGCTGACATGTGGTCCTGCTCCAACATATCGCTGAGACGACGGCAGTAGTAGGAGTATTTCTAAACGGACGGTAGGCCGGGCGCCTTCATGAACCGTAGCAAACTCGCAACCGCCCACCGACTCTTCACCTTTCCTCTTGATTTGGAATCGCCGTCGCACGCTTCTTCTCCCTCCATTTTCCTTCAGCCCTTCACCCTTTCTTCTACCATTGTTCGATCGCCTTCTCCATGGAGGGAACAGCCCGAAACGACCTCGTTATTCTTGCCCCGATCTAAAAGATGACGGTGGAGGAACTCATTGATCGGTGCGATGTCATCACCTTGGCTAGCATGGCAGGTCTGCTCAAGCCCATTCTCGACTCAACTAATAACATCATTACAAGGAACCCAAGAGTCAAGGAGCAGTTTGATCTCCCTATCTTCTTCGCCGTGACTCGATGATCGGCGCCGCACGACGGAGGCCTCGCCTATGCAAGTTGATGCCGCTGATAATGATACATATGATGTTAAGATGCCATCGCTGAGGGCAAGGCTTGGGCGGCGAAATGGAGATTGGGTTGTGTACATTGGGTCCAATCTGAGTGGGAACTTGTGAATGTGTACACTGTGACCGGTTCCACTTCCAAAATCTCAGCAGATCGCCCAGAGGTTGAGCACACCGTATTGTACACACGCTCAAATACGATCATGGTGATTGTCTTCTACGGAAGATAGCAATTTGTCGAGTTCCCAACCGCTTGGAATTACAACAACTATGAAGTTGTTGCTATCTTCACAAGCTTGTTGTCGCCCTTAGTGGTTTGACTCGATGGATATTGCTCAAAAATCAGTTTCAGACACGGATGAGTACTGTGATGCAATTCAACACGAGGGCCTTGTGTTTGCTGCCACCACTGTGGCAATGCTTTTGCATGGTATCCTCGTAGTTTTGCACGCTTGTCTTCCACCGTAATTATAATTGTTTCATCCACATGCATGCGGTTAGCAAGTTTCCTTTACTAATTAACCTTCTTCTTGTGTTTCCAAGGTCATGTGAACATCCCACCACCTATACTTGAAAAATTTATAACCAAGGGGAGATGACGATGGTGATGATCACGAGCATGAGGACGAGCAGCGCCAATATACTCGTGGTGCCTGGCAACTAATTCGATGGATCACCTCTTCTTGTGTGTATACAGCCCATCGATGATGTTATCGCTAAGGAAGCAGTGTCTCCCATGGTCGCACTCTCCGGACCTATTCCAACACCCGCTGTATGGTATTCGGGATGGATACTAGTGTGCTAGCGCCAACTCCTTCTCCCTGGTACAGAATTGATAGTCTTGGAGAAAACTCGCCTTCCTTGGACAAAACTATCCGATGATGGTGAAAGGTGATCCAACTGCTGTTGACACAATGTTACTAGTACCATTTATGAGAAGCAACCGTGTCTATACTCGACATTTGGGTGGTTCCCCACCTGGTATCGATATAGTAGGCCGCTCAACCTGGATGATTAGTCCTGTGTTGGTCTCCAGATCGACAATGGATGGCCCGTCCCAGAGAATCACTTGTGGTTCAAAGCAAGCGTTTCCAACGCCGAGGAATGGTTGAGTTGAAGTTCATTTCATGGCTTGTTATTTGTTGTGTGGTGAAAACTTTAGTATTTATAATGTATCCTCGTTGTCGATATGGGTTGATGACCTGTTGTATGTAATAAAATGAAATGTCTGTGATAAACTTACTAAATTTATGAATGGCTTTCAAGTCGCTTCTCTGAGTGAGTGGTGCGACGAGGCAAAAAAATATTTTCCAATACATAATTGTGCGGCATTGCAACAGGTTATCTGATGAGGCCAATCAACAATAGTAGTACACTATTTGTACTAGCTTCACATGATTCACAGGCCGAGCGGGTGTTTTACTATAGCCATATGTTAATGTGTTCGTTGTGACGTAATCAGCACCTCGAATCCTCGATACTAGTACTATATAGTAGTAGGTAGTAGGAGTAGTAGGGTGGCATGGGCCGTAACAAGCATTCACGCCCGTGAGTATGGCACACACCACCACCACGACATCCATCCGACACCATACTATTTCTTGGAGTCCGTATAGAGCAATCTCTTCAACCTCGCTGCTTTCTAACTTCAGCCATCAAGCAAGGGCGAGGTGGGGTTTGCCGATAGTCGGTTTCTTAACCGCGTCCCACTTGTAAGGCCAACTCCAACGCACGACCCCAAACGGACCTCCGCTTTTGTATTTAACTCCAACGATAATTTTGACTATAAAAGCAAGACCAAAGAAAACAAGAACCACAAGAATACATTTTACTACTCCCGTAAGTTGGATTAGTGCCTTCGATGCATTCATTGTTGATCCATGAGGCTCGATCTTGCGTGCCTTTTTCTTCTTCGAGTGTAAAGAAGTAGACGCTGCTTCCTCGCATCTAGTCTCATGTCTAGCCTCTATTCTAGTAGGAGTATCAACAAGTGCACTAATCTCATCTCTAGCCTCTGTGCTACTAGCTAAAAGTGATAGAACATCTACTAAATTGTGCTCTCATCAATATATGGATGTACTCTTCTTCCCAATACAAAACTTGCATCCATTCTACTCCCTCGTGCACAATACATGCCTTCTATTTGTCAAAATATATATGTATCTAGACATGTTTTAGTATATAGGTACATCCATTTTGGACAAATGGAAGTCAAGTATTTTGGAACGGAGGAGTACACAATAAAATTTTAAGTTAGCACAACTAGTCTAATCCGAGAGCACAACCAAGATTTGGTCGTTTCTTCCTCCTTTTGCCGGTTATCGGGACATCCAAAGATCCGTGTCGTGTCATGAAAGAAAATAGAGTGGTAGTTGAAGCCACGAGATGTGCATCTTGGGTTAAATCAGAATAGAATCTTACTACTCTTGAGTAACTCCAAAAGCAGCCACCGAAGATCTTTATTGATTTGTTTTTCATCACCAGACGTCGAGGTGAAAGATGTGCAGTTCAAGGGTCCTCTTATGCTTTCACCGACATGTGGGGCCGCATGTGAGCAAACAGACGATGGCTCCACGGCCCATCGGGTTGGCTGAGAAAAGAGATAGAGGAGGGCTGAGCACGGACTGCAGGAAATTTGTTCTACGTAACCTCGATATAGGCTCGATATAGTGGGGTGGCATGGGCCATAACTAGCATTCACGCCTAGCAAGACGGCACACGCCACCCACATGAGTCCCATCCGACACCAATTTTCTGGAGTCCGTGGCACGCCATCTCTTCTCCCTCCTGCTTTTCTCAGCCATCACGCTGTGGGCGGGTGGGGTTTGCCGATAGTCGGTTTGCTCAATCAGCGTCCCACTTGTAAGTGAAAATGCAACACCGCATGCATTCCCGCTGAGCGGCGTGCGGACCAACCGTGGGGGGTGCGACGCTAACACGGCAGGCTTTTCCTTTTGAACTCGTGAATTTGTAAAATTTGGTTCTGCTCCATGGCGCGACCGATAGATAGAAAATAACGATTTTGCCTAGAGTAATGAGAAGTTTGGTTCGCGCCTGCTCATGCATGGAGTACGCATTTAAAATTATGAAGTTGATGCGAAAGGTAAGATAATTACTGTAGTATCATATACTACTACATGGATTTGACGGAAAGATAAAATACATATGGATCCATCAACATCAACGACATCCTCACGCCTCTAGTGCGCCGGTCACCAACCGACGCAGTGAGGAGCAGCGGCGCTGGCGGCGTAGCTCAACGTGCTTCCTCAACAGTGCCGCCCAAGGTTGCCCTCGCGGTCCAAGAAGGCCAGCGCCCCATCGCCCTCCTCTTGCATGTAGTAGTCCTTGTGGACGATTTGCGGTAGACGGGTGATTATGTCGATGGTGTCTTGTCTGCGCCAGCGCCAGCATGTGAGCGCGACTCGGGTGGACATTTTCCGCCGACGGTGGGGAATCGCAGGCCACCAAAGGCCAAGAGGTTGTCACCATAGTGGCCGCTGAGGGTGGCGGCATCGCAGAGCCTGGGCGCCGGCCGGAGGCTTACGCCAAAGTCGCCCGCAAGCTTCTTGACGACGGTGAACTTGTCGAGGAAACCGACGAGGACCTCGCCGAACAAGGAGACAAAGTTGTCGCCCAGCGCCCCTCGCCTCGGGCGGCCAAGCAATACTACCCGAGACGCCTTGGTGTTAGCCGCAGGGCCGCGCTGGGACCATCTCGCACAGCCGGCCGATGCTCGCGCCATCGCCTCCATGGGTCTAGCTTAGCTTCTAGTCAACTGATCTTGCGATTCGAGTCATCACTCTTGCCCTTGGTTAGCGTATGAGGTGCGAGGATTGCATTACCTCGCCTTTCTCATCGCACCTCGCCTTTGGTTGTATGATAGGAGGGCCAGCCACCCCCGGGCCCACGTGTCATTCACCCAAAGGCAGTTGCCGAAGTCAATGAAGCTGCGCCCCTCCGCCTTGGCAAAGATAGTCATCTCACCGACCTCTAGTTGGGGCCAAACGAGAGAAGTTTGATGTTTACTGGTTTATTGGTCCCTTTGCATTTTGCGCCAAGTTTTGACCTTTGATTTAACTAATAAAATGTTAATGCATGTAAACAAAAATGTTGTGTAAGTCACCCACGAAAACCAAATAATCCCAAAATACTTAGGCACGGTGCATTAACTCCTCCTTGTTTCTTATTTCATGACATATCAACCAATGAGAGATGTGGGCTGCATGCTTTCAATGACTTGAGACTACCAAACATGACATGCAAGTGTTTAGTTCATTGCATGTAATCCTATTAGTACTCTAGTTAGCAAAAACATTAAGTTCTCTCGCAGATAGGAATAAAACACCATGTATTTATTTACGATGGAGTAGTACATTTTTTGTGACATGCATTACTAGATATTGATAGTCAAATACTAAAATCCAGATGGACGTGGTAGTACTCCTAAATCGAGACGGTGGTGCTACTAGTACTAGTAGTAGTACTACCAATGTAGTAGTAGGAGTACTAGCACTGTACTACCCGTTGGTCAAATTATTACGTGCTGCTCCTCACAAAGGAAATGACAAGACCTCGCCCGGAGATGACACCTGAGTATAGGTGCCGTGTTTGGCATACCATAGTCAGCCTCACCGTCTGCAATCACTATCATCATGGCTGTAGAGCTAGCCTGCTTACAACTAGCCCTGTTCGACATAATTTCCTCAGTATAGATGTCCTGCATTGCACGGAACACCAAGATTGGGGTGGACGGCCCAGCAATGCCATCGCGCCAGATTTTTCCACGGCCTTCTAGATGTGGTGGGGAGGAGATAAGGCTGATTGTGAGAGACAAGGAGTTGTTTGTAAATAGGGAACAAGTGCGGCATCTTTTGCAAAATGGAGAAGCTTGGTTTGTAGGCGCGCGATCTAGATCCGACGGCTATTGGTGAAAGATGGGAGGCACAACATCATCACCAACTCAGACCTGTTTGATTCGCAGGATTTTGAAAACGCAGAATAGGACACGGCAATATTACAAGTTTCAAACTGATATTACAAATGTTAGGAGTAATGCTGCACCTACGAAGAGGGAATTACTAGGAAGTTTACGAAGAACTTTCACATTTTAGGTGGATGCAGCATTATCATACAAACTAAAATCCACCGCCTCGACAAGTCACTAATGGGCAAATAAGTTTTCGAGTCTCCGCCACTTGATGTTTCAAAACAAATTCAGCTTCATGAGACTTTGTCATTTAGGCTTAGACGCTATGTGATCAAAGACGCCATTCATTGTTGCGCCAGAGAATGCCAAACCTCATTACCTTGAGCACACTTGCCTCTAGAACAAAGAACTCGCCAATTTAATCTCAGATGTGCTGCCTCGTAGTCGATCAAATCAATTTCTAAGATGGAGATCAAGGCATTCGATGAGATTGTTATAGTGCAGCACATTTTTCACTTTTGGGTCTTTTTTTATCTGCAAAAGAAGAGAAAATATTAGAGCAGCTGGCTGCATAAGATTGTCGTGTCATCAAGAGGTACCAATATCATTCGCTCATACGATAGGGTTGGCTGGCTAGTGATATTTTCTCTCTCTCTCTCTCTCTCTCTCTCTCTCTCTCTCTCTCTGTTTCCTCTCATTTAACTAGGAGCACGTGAAGAGCTTGGGCATTTGTTGCCTTCCACTATGTGGCCGATGCCATATTTCGCAAAAGTATGCCACATAATACGATCGATGTCAAATCAAAGATTTTGGCACCGCCTCGATATGAGAGAGTTTGCACCACAGCACACAGCACCCACATGTATAAACAAATCAATCAAACCAACTACACCAGCCTCTCACTCTCCCAAACAAGTGTTTTTATTGCCTCACCTCTCTCTCTCTCCCACGCAGTGTTTTTCATTATGTGAGTTAATTTGGCACCGAGCAAAGTAGGTGATCCAGATTAGCACCAGTGAGCAATGGAGGGCATCGATGCCAAATGCATCACAAGTGAATTTGGCACATGTTTTGGCCTACATAGCTCACTTTTTAGATTTTCCGTCCCAAAATTCTTGTCTTAAATTTGTCTAAATACGGATGTATCTAGTTAATTTTAGTGTTAGATACATCCGTATTCAAACAAATGTAAGACAAGAATTTTGGGACGGAGGAATACTACTCAGATTTAGTATAAAATTTTGACCATAGATTTACCTAAGAAAATGCCAATGCATGTCACTAAAAATTACACCATTTGAAATTATGTTCAAATACTAATCCAACGATATAGTTCTTAGTGACATGCATTAAATTTTTTCGCTTAAATCTATGGTCAAATTTTGATACTACAAAATTGGAAGAGTAAACCAGACGGAGGTAGTACTTGCTCTTAGGGTAACCATAGAGTTACTAGAGTAGTCTAAGTTACTTTCCACTATGACTAGCCTAGGCTACTATAGTAGTACAAAGATAAAACGATGCAGTGATCACGTGAGAAAAATACTAAAACATTTCTTTCGTGCAAATCGTAGATGCGCTTTTGAACACTACACTTGTCATCGTAATTTGGGAAAATTACTAAAAAATTGAGCTACGCCAGATTACCGCTACTTATAGGAAAGAAGTTTCACCTCGATGAGTAGCTTCTCCGCACGGAAAGCATGTAAGGAATCCAACAACTTGATCCAGATTAAATGATAGATTTTAGTGCTAAGATCTTCACCGTGCGATGGACTGGGTCAAGCTTGTGGGAATCATTTTCTTGAAGACGGTCGAATACATCAAGAAGAAATTTAAAATGTGAATTTCAAGAAGACGGAGAAGAAGATGAGTGTTGTAATTCGAACGATTACGGATCCAATAAAGAGTTCGAGAATTTGGCGATTTAGTACACCAACACTATCAATTTTGACGCTCAATGACCCTCGATTTTTGTTGGACCTTCTAGATCCGATACAAGCAATCTCTCAAGGAAAGGCGATTCTCAATGACCATAACGTGGAACAGCTAGAGTGATCTCTTCCCAATTGATGTCTTGTTGCGGGCCAGAGACACATAAATCCATCGGAGATTCGCCGAGGCGATGTGGAGGCTAATGAACCCGTGGATCTGCTCAAGACGAAGGTACTGAGCGCGCAAGAAGCTACGGAGCAGGTGCTCCATAGCCTTCTTCGAGATGACAACGTCAAGAGGTCGAGCTTTGAGTTGAGGGAGAAGAAGGGCGGCACGCATTAACTGGGAATGTAGCAGAGCTGAAGCGGGCGCGGCGCAGCTGGCGTGAGGCGGAGCATGGACGGCGGCAGAGAGCGACATCGCCCAGCTTCAAAGCTGAGCTCCTCGAGCTGATCTAGGAGGGGATAAGAACCACTGTCAACTTGGGTTGGACCTTGCAGTTGGTACCGAACATGCGGATGTCAAGGCGTCTGGCTGGCCTGTGGTGCGGCGAAAGGATCTTGGAGACCGCGCTACGCGCTTGCAATCCCCCGCCGCAGGTAGCCGCCGACGGTGAGGTTGAGGGGACGAAGCCCAGAGGGGCGCCACCGCCGGAGAGCAGGGCGGTCCGCACAGCAGATTTGGTGGGAGGAGGCCGATGATGACGAGCAGCATGTCATCGGGAGGCTGATGAAGTTCCAGCTCGCGATGCGTTTTGGCTCGAGCCGCCTCGCTTGTTGGCTGCCTCGCCCCCATCTCAACCGCAGCGACGCTGTGTACACGTGTGCTGGTGTGTGTTGTGGCTGTGCGCGAAAAGGCCCTTCGCATGCCACCGCAGTGGTGAATTGTGCGCGAAAAGGCCCTTCACGCAAGAAGTTTGTCCTCACGCGCCTCAATTTATTAGCGCAGCGGGTGCTACCGAGTGGTTTCAACTTTGTTTACTTCACTGCGTGTCAGATGGGCCTCTAGTTTACTTATTTTCACCCACTGCTACATTAGCACACGAAGATACAGAACATGAGCTGACAAGGCAGCATGTGGATTGGTTGACCGGTCAACTAAACAATATACGGAGCTATACGCTGACATAGTTCGAGTGAGAGGGGAGGCCCGTGAGAGATAGCGGAGAGAGAGAGAGAGAGAAAGAGCTACTCCCTCCGTTCGATAATGTAGTTCCAACATTTTTTTAAGTCAAACTTTTGAAACTTTGACCAAGTTTATAAAGAAATTACTTATATCTACAATACCAAAGATAAATGATAGTATGAAGTAAGTACATGTTGTGATGAATCTAATGATCGCTCCAGATGTAAATGTTTTCTCCACATATACCTGGTCAAACTTTTCGAGGTTTGACTTTTCAAACATCCATATGCTTATGGACGGACAGAGTCCCTAACTAGAGAGAGAGAGAGAGAAAAGTGTAAAAGGCAGTGAAAGAGACATGGACAACACACGATAAAAGTAGAGAAAAGCGCATGCGTGTCTTATGCAAACATATCACACATGCATCTTCGACAACGGAGGCAAGGTGAGGAGATAGTGTGGTTGTTTGAACCGAGAGAGCAAGACCCCTACCACGTGGGCCAAGAGGGGTCTCACAAACAAGGGAGAGAGGTCGAGAGAGACGACGGAGAAAATGCGACATGGGGAGGAGAGAGTGTATGTTTATCATAGAGAGATCCCCGAGATCGTGGATGGGACTACATGGGTGGGAGATCGAGGACAAGGTGTGTGCGATAGAAGATGCCCCGAGAGATATCGAGATAGACGATGGATGGAAGGAGACAATACGTGTGTTCCTGATGGCTAGTAAGAGATAATCATACTTAGGAGGGGGGAGTGCTTGAGCCATGATGGAGTGAGGGATTATGGTACTTAGGGGGTGCGGTCACATGGAGAGAGAACAAGGGCGGAGAGTGTTGGATGGTTCTATATGTATAGCGCGAGCGAGACATGTGTATGTGTGAACCAGTGGAGATATAAGGCCGCTTGGCTTATGCGCCCCGAGCATCTTTTGCCTGGCCTGGGATTGTGGCTGGATTTCATGCACGCTGTTTGGTTGCTACCTCGTGAAAAGAAAGCCCGCCTGCCTGGGTTCCTTGCACTTTAATTAGCCTCGGCTGAACTCTGACACTACAAGTAGCCTGCCCAGCGATCGATTAACGCTGGTCAGGCTCGGTCGTAGGCCACGAGGCTAACAAGAATATGGATGGATATTAGCATTAAATAATTGATGCATGGATTGATTGATGGACGTTGATGCTTTTCCGGCCTGTGCATGAACCAAATGCTTCAAGACCACACAAGCCTGGCCAGTAGAAATATTTTACATCTCACGCCCACACCAGTAAGACTGCCATCAAGGCATGAGGGTCAGTCACGAACCAAACTGACCAATAAAGTTTGAGAGAGATTGAGGAGCCCCATAAGGCTGAGTGGTGCGCCGATAGCTGAGAGGGGAAAGAGATATTCCATCCGCCGATAATGCAAAGGTATGTAAATTTTTAGAAGTCAAACTTTGGAAACTTTGATCAGGTTTATTTAAATGTTATTTATATCTACAATACCAAAGATACATCATACAAAACTACATCTCATGGTGAATCTAATGGTATATGTTTGCCGTATTAGATGTAATTTTTTCTCCACGCATATGGTCAAACTTTGTGATGTTTGACTTTTCAATAAATCTATATGCTATGGACCGAGGAGAGTGCCTCAGTCGAGACAGATCAAGTGCGTGTGAAGGAGAATGGTAAGTGTGCAAAAAGAGTATGTGTGTGAAAGAGAAAGTGACAACAAACGATAAATTAGAGAGAGTGTGTGTTTTTTCATTTCTTATGCGAACATATCACGCATGCATCTCCGAGATGGAAAAGCGAGGCGAGGAGATACACGAAGATAGCTAGTGTGTGATTGTTTGCAACGGAGAGAGACACCCCTGTAGCACATGTCCAATAGAGGTCTGGCCAACAAGGAACAAAGGTCGAGAGGGACACATGGATGGCATGGACGATGGGGAGGGAGAGAGGGTGTTTGTGATAGAGAGATCCACCGAGATCGTGAGGGGACTATATGGGTGGGAGATCGAGGAGTGCGTGCGCCGAGAAAGATGCCCCGAGAGAAATCGAGATAGACCATGCACATGTTTGTGATGGAGACTAAGATTAGCTAGTCATATACATATAGGGGGACTGGTGCCTACAATTGAGTGAGAGACCATCATACTTGGCTAGCTGGGCATGAGATTGTTTGTGTGCATGTGTGAGATGGAGAGAGAACGAGGGGGAGAGATAGAGTTTTAGATGGGCCTATCGAAAGTGTGTGAGATATGCATGTGTATGTGTGACCCGGTGGATGGAGAGTTTGAGAGAGGGGGAAGAGCCCGAGACGCACATAGTGGTGCGTGAGAGAGTTACGGCAAAGAGCCAAGGAATTTGTATGCAGCACGATGAGTGCACTCCAAGATATCTAGCTTGGACTAGCTAGAGTATCATACATAGTGTGTAGAGAGACCTATAGATGGTGTATATATGCATGCTAACTAGAAAGACCCCCCCCACACACACACACACACAGAGAGAGAGAGAGAGAGAGAGAGAGAGAGAGAGAGAGAGAGAGAGATGGAGAGAAAGGGAGAGGGACCAACAAGGTTTTGTGTCTGATGCGTATGCATGTAATTCAAGATTTTTGGTGAGAGAGAGAGAGAGAACAGGAGTCCGTGAGAGGGGGGGAGGTCGCTTTTATGCATCAAAGACTGATATAAACCATGTTTCGATATAAACTTGCATTCAAATATTTAAATTGAGAACATGTTGTCTGCAATCCACACATGAATGGATATATGCATATATCAAACAAGTTCATTAATTTGACTTTCAACATGTTCATGGAGTACTATAATACTGCATAACATGCTACTCGATTGAGGTGTTCAATTTGGATTTAGTTCACTATTTTGACCAATCGAACGAGCTATTTCATTGAATCGAGATATTTCATTTTGGGTTTGATTCGCTTTTGAGTGGGTCAACTATTTGTCATATAGTAAATCGCTAGCAACGAGCATGTAAAAACACATTACTCCCGAGCATCATCTCTCCATCTAAAAAAACAAGTGGCAAGCTAATATTTCAAAATTTGATCCGAATCGATTTGGTAAGGTAGACGGGATGCTCGTTTCTCCCAAAATTTGAACGAACTGCTAAACATCCTCTCCGGTCGGTGGAATTCGCCAAGAAAATAAATGAGACGCGAATTACCGCCCTATGTGGGACACGATCAATTGGCCCGCTGTACATCGAGGGTAGGTTCAGAATTTCATCCAAGCGCCGCTTTCTCCTCGCCAAAATGACATGTGCCAAATAATTCATAAACCATGGTCGGCAAAACACGCCTCTCGCTCAAATAGCTCGCCCACTATTTCAAAACACGCCCGCCGAGAAAATAAATGAGAGACGCGAAATTACCGCCCCATGTGGGACACGATCAATTGGCCCGCTGTACATCGAGGGTAGGTTCGAATCTTCATCCAAGCGCCGCTTCTCCTCGCCAAAATGACATGTGCCAAATAATTCATAAACTATGGTCGGCAAAACACGCCTCCGCGCTCAAATAGCTCATACCACTATTT